>OY101443.1:40284144-40884144 GCA_956483585.1 Gymnocheta viridis | reverse complement strand
AAATTTGTTGGCCTCAAACAATCTCCAACCAACAAGTACTTGCTGCAACTAAAGAAATTTCATTCGAACTTGAAATTAAAATAAAGGAACAGCTATGGACGAGCCATACCCTCAGAAAAGACGTAAAGGAAACTTCCCGTGAAACATTGTGGTGGAACCTGCAAGGATTCAGAAACTAATGTCAATCGAAAACATCATGGCGACTCAACACCAATGCTGAACTAAACCAGACGAATAAATCCTGGAATGAATTGAAAAAAAAAACTATCCAAATAGAGAATTGGCTACAGATCTTTCGTTATGGCCCTACGCTCCACCCGGGGTTAAATGAAATATATACACTCATACATATATATGTGTATGTATATGAATTGGATAACTTTATCTTTAAATTAGAGATTCGAGTTAGAATTAATTATGATTTAGTTTATATAAATAAGTGGGTATTACATTTCCGATTATTATTTTTTTAACTTTACTTTAAATAAGCCGTGAACTTATATTCTCTGTCTGCAACCGCTGCTTTACAAGTGTGTAAAAACAACAATATTTCACGTCATTTTCATCATTTTCAAATCTCACAAAGTGAATAATAAAAATAAATAAAATATTGCCACTGTAAATGCTACAACATGCGGCTACAAAAGAGTAATTGATCGTAAAAAATTAAATAAGAAAAATTAACATTTTTAAATTTTTTTTATTTAATTCTAGCCAAAAATGTGTCTATATTCAACCAGCAAGCCACTACTACGTATCCGACAACCAAACAGATATGCCTTTCGTGTATTTGTTTGATTCAATTGAGTTTTTCTATTTCACGTTGAAAACTTTTATCTGTCTGTGAATGAAAATAAAAAAATAAAATAAAGCATCGATTAGAAACGTTCGAAGTGTTAATAAAGTATTATAATGTCGGTATCAATTAAGTAATTTGAATATATGTGGCGGTTTCTGACAGCTTTTAAATTGTTTTTGACACTTTTGTGACTGCATTTGTATAAGTGACAACATTCACCGCGCAAATTCACAAAATTTTAGATACAAGAATTTCAAAAACGTTTCGAAAAAAAACTGTACAAAGTAGAATAGGCTTAATTTTAAATTTTTCTCTCAAAATTGTAATAATGACATGCTTATTTCAAAAATAAAACCAACTACATTCAACTGTGTTTTATCCTTCACCTGAAATAAATTAAAAAAATAATTCATAAAAAACGGTTCTAATGTATGTATGTATTGATTTCATCTGATTTCAATTGTTAATAAATAAATAGCGTATTTGATATGCAAGTTGAAGATATCATAAGAAGAATCTTAACATAGAATTGGAAAATGAGATTAGAACTCAGGTAGCTTGAAGTTTTGGCAGTTGAGTATTTTGTTGTCTTAGAAGTTTTTTAATAATCGAGAAAAATTTTGAAAAGCACGTGATTTTCCTAAATTGTTATAATTTTTTTTGTATTTAGCTTAATATTCTTTATAGCCGAAAATTTGATTTTATTTATATTTTCCAGTTCTTGATTTTAAATAAAAAATACACCAATGCGTAATGAAAAAAATAAGAAATGTTATGTAAAAATATAAGAAAAAAATTCATAAAATAGTCTAAATTTTACACAAAGTCGAAATGATACGAAAGATATCTTCAAACCCCCAAGTCATTTTACAATATCAAACTTTAAGGAAATTAATTATAATATAATAATAAAAATAAAAACATTTACAACGAATAATTCGAATTTGAACAAAAAGTATATTGTTAAGAAATTTTAAATGGATCTAATTTATCTCGACCTATAAAAAACACGTTTTTTTATAAAAAATTTCATATAAAAATAACATTTTTTTATAAAAAATTTACCTATAGCTCGACTTAAATTAGATTGATTTAAAAATTAAAAAGTCGAAAAAATATATAAAAATAATTTAGGAAAAATTTTAATTTGAAAAATTGAAACCTAAAAATAAATTTTTAATTCAAGATTTGATGTGCAATCTCTAAGGCGGCATGTGTGGCGGTATTTAGTTTGACATCACATAGTCTATAATAGATAGCGGCCAATCCAGACGCTTTAATGATACTTCATTTATCGGAGTCTTATAAGTACCCATACAGAAACAGCGAATCACTATAAATACAAAATAACGACTATTCCAAAGGTTTTGTGTTATAAGAAAATATGACTTTAGTTCCCTAAACAGCCACCCTCACAATCTCCGATTTTCATGGAACTTGATACAATAGTAATATGAAGATCGAAATTCAAAATATGTGTATATAAAAAATTTTAGCTTATTTACATAATTTCCATTATCTCAACAAGTACTTCATTTATAGAGGTCAACGGCGAACAAAACGCAATTTTTCGACCACTTTATTTGAAAAATATAATGAAGCATAATAATAATGAAAATATAATTTGTTTTTGTAAAATGTTATGTTTTGTCTTAGAAAAAGTTAAGTAAAGTCACTTGAAAATTCTACAGCGAAAACTGATGAGTTTTGAAATCCAACTCAGTTACGTGTGTATGTATGTAAAATATTTTAGTCACTAATTTTTAAATAGGGATTTTATATCGAATTATAGTATTTCCTAATCAATTAAAACTTATCTGGATAACACAAGTGGTTCAATCAATTGCCTTGGGCGAACCAAAACGTACATATGAAACGTAGCGTTTTCAGTTTTTCTTTATTTAATATTAGAACTAAAACTAATATTTTTTTACTCTCTCTGACGGTATATGTATATATCGTGTTGATCTGATCAAAATTTACTGATTCAAAGGCTTTGAAACTTTACAAAAATTATTTTTAGGAGTTTTATTCAAATACAATTTCACATCGAACAAATTAAGCATAAAATCTATATGATCCGATGAAAAAAATGTAAGACATTAAGTACAAACACGCTATTTTTTATATAACGATTGCTTTTTTTCTAAAACTAGGCATATAATTATTTTACCACTTTGGGACTAAATGGTTTTTGTAAACATAAAAATGGTGAACACTTATGCTTTTAATTTTTTGGAGAAATCGCTGTTTTGTTTTGAACTTTGTATATTTTTTTCTCTAAATTTTTAATGTACTCCTGGAAGTTTTTACTATCTTTTTAAAAAATTAACCTAGAGCCTGAGTTTTTAAAATTTTTTTAAATATATAATAAGGTTGCATAAAATATACTAAATTAATAAATTTTTTACTATCGCCATTTTTAAGGCAATTTCTTTTCAAACGTTATGTCGTTGCGCTCTATAACTCAAATACTTTTTGAGATATTGATAAATTTGTAAATAAACTCAATATTTTAAAAGTCCAATTGAGCTTAAGTCACCTCTGCGCACTTCAACCGGAGGCTGGGCAAGAAGTGATTTTGGAAAGGTAACATATTTGCTAAGCATTTAAAATCCGTATTTAATCCAAACACATGTACTGGGGTTATCGATTTACCGAGTGTAGTTGCTTTACCCCGTCGCACAGTGGCTGAAAATCGTTTTTCATTGGCCAAAAGTCTAATTTTTTTTGTCACCGATTTTTAAAATTTTTACGCTTTTTTGTAGCTAATATATCCAGATTAAGGTAGCCAAAAAATTAGGTTAAACTATTGATAATTGTGGACGTGGCATGCTGTCAAACTCAACTGTTTTTATTAATTTCAGAAAAAGGTGTTTTTCTTTTGTTTTTTATAAAAAATAAATGGTTACTACTCGCAAGCTATCATCGATAATGGCCTGCGGTCTTTTTTATAATGTTGGTAGGATTATAGTCTTTAGTTGTTGTAAGTGGTCACAGCTCTAGCGTTTAATATTAGGGGCGTTACGGAATATTTTAGAAACTACTATATTTTTCTCAAATTTAAACTTTAGTGGAATAGAACTTCTAGGGAACAAAGGGGAACAAGAAATGTATACCACCCGGAGAAAGGTGAAAGTGTCCTCTTTACCGCTATATATACTTTTGCACCCGTGACGAGCCGTGTGTAGAACACTTTTTTCATTTTAATGAAATTACTCTAAAAAAAAATTCAAATAACGATAATTTAAACAGCACCATAAGTACTCGTATACAATGGTGTATATAATTTTCACTTTTTTGCCTAAAAGTTTATGTTTTTTACTTTAGACTACGTAAAACTAAAAAAATTAAATATAATACCTGCGAAACGGTTTAATGGCTTTGTTTTGATCAGCCAAAAATTGGTAATAAAATTATCACAGTAATATTACAGTAAACATATGATCACTTTCTAAATTTACCTGTTATCAAATGTTAGGGTCAACCAAAGTCATAAACAATTTTATAACAATAATCGCCACATTAAACCACTAAAGATAAAAAACAACCCAACAACAACAACAAATATTGGCGAGATACTAATCAGTTTTACCTGATATTAAGGTCTGGACAACATGTGCAGTTTTGTTCAATTTAAGTACTACCTGTTATGAAATAAAAGATCAATGTTTGAATAACATGTATCTAAAAATGTATAAAACTACGGATTCGATAAGGGATTACTCAGTAATAAGTTAATCCTTTAAGTGTACGGATAAAACATAACAGACGCAAATAAAAATATTCAGAAAAATATGGAGAGCTTCAGTTATAAAGAACTGGCCGAAGAGTATTTTAGAAACAAAAACCAGGAAGATGTTCTTAGTTACGTTAAAATAAAATTAAACTTAAATTCGTGTAGCATCGAAATGCAAGAGCAATTATCTAATTTCGTCAAAGCAGTTCGCTACAGTAAACGAAACTTTTATATAAAAAGTGCAAACTGGTTAGAGGGCCAACTTACTGTCGCTGCAGAAACAGCAAAGCAAGATAAGGCTGGAAGACCACGCAAATCATTGGACAACTGCAGCGATAGATCTAAGAGGCGGAAACTTAAAGATATTAACGATGCAATTGGTTGTACAAATATAAAAGAATCTTTCCTACATCAATTACGATCACAGAACCAATTTACAAAAGTGGATATCATTGAGAAAGTTGTTAAAGCTAGTCCAGTGAGAACAAAACGGATTCTTAAAAGTATACCAACTCCGAGTGATGCAATACAGTACACAAATGAGGAGGCATTAGCATTATTTCTGGATTTGAAATTAACAAAACAGCAATATATTAAGCTCAGACTGCGTGCGATTGAAAAAAGCTCAAATATGTATCCAGCATATCATTACATAACCGCTGCTAAAATGGACTGTTTGCCATCAAAGGACACTATTACAATCACACCAATTTCGGCAGAGGTACAACTACAATCTCTACTTGATCACACAGCCGCACGCTTGCTACAATCAATAACAGGAAATGAGTTAAAGAAATATGGAAACACAAAGTTACTGTTAATCCTAGAATTACTTGCGTGCAATGAAGAAATAGACTAGAAAATTTGCAGATTATGCTAAGGAAACTGCAAAAATATATACAACCAACTACCCATGAAGAAATATGTCTGCAACAGTTCACAAAATCCTTTATCATGGAGAAGATGTCATTAAATATCATTTGGTGCCACTTGGAGATCTATCAGAGGAGGCTAAGGAAAAAAGGAACAAGGATTACAATACTAGAAAAAGTTCACGAAATTCAACAAATGAAGATGTATTTAATATATTATTGGCAACGTCAGATCCGTTTATCTCCAGTATTCGAAATCGATGGAAAGTGGAACATCGGGATTTGGACGAAGAAGCCAAAAAACTACTAAAGAACAGAGATAGCACAGAACAAAATATGGAATATTTGCAATCAATATTTGAGTCAAATGAATAATAATTATAATTGCCTTTCATTGTTATTTCAGTACGAAAAACATAGTATTAGTAAAAAATTATAATAAACAGAACCTACCATTGTTACAAATGCCATTAAAATTTATTGAAGTTTTATTTTTAAAATATTTTTAAAATTATTAAATTTGACAGCAAAAAATAATAAATTTTTCTGTAGTAATAGCAATATTTTTACATAATATTATTACCGTTTTTTTTTTTAATTTTTAAGTGTAACTATTCTTTGACTAAACAAATTTGCAAATTTGATAGCAAAAAATTTTTAATTTTTCTGTACAAAAATTATTTGTAACTATTATAAATTTCCAAATATTCAATTTTTAATAAATAAAAAATAATAAACCCATATTTCACTCTAAAAGTTAAAAAAATTCAAAAGTTCAACTTTGACCTAGAATTTCTTAAAAAGTCCTCGATCAATTTTAATGCAATTTAAACTGAGTCAAGCTGAACTAAATATGTATCCAATAAAATAAAAATTACTTCAATAATTTGATCGGTTCAAAATTTGGCTAATGAAAAACGATTTTCAGCCACTGTGCGTCGACCCATTAAGTTTAGAATAGAATACGTGACATGCAAAACCTAATTTCTGAACTCAACCCGAAGAAAGATTCGGGTATTGATGGAACAAGATGCTGATGAAGTTGCCTCAAATTGCAGTTAGAATCCTGTTATTCATTTCTAATCTCATGTTACGACTGGAGTATTATCCACACAGTTGGAAGCATGCTAAGGAGATAATGATTCCAAAGCCGGGAACAAATCTTACGAAGGTTGAGTCATATAGGCAAATTAGTTTACTGTCAACAATGTCAAAGTTTTTTGAAAAGCTGCTCATGAAGAAATTGAAATTGTAAATGATAATGGGTGCATCCCAAAGCATCAATTTGGTTTGAGAAGTCAGCATAGATTGGTTCAATATCACTGTGTGTAATTTTTTAAGTCATGGAAAAATAACCATATACGGACACCACTACGTGATAAAAGACCAAAAAAGCAGCACAGGTAAAGCAATAAGCTCGGCCCACGCAGCACACAATATCAAAGCGACAACTAGAGCTCAGCGGTGATCTTGTGATATAGCATAATTCGCGCACAACATTGGCAACTGACAAATTTCCATATGCAGTGTGAAAAAATTGATTTATTTTGTTACGTTTGCGGTCATCTAATCAGAAAAAAATTTTACGAGATTTCAAAAGGAGAATAATATTTTAACTAGTGAATTCAAAAGAGCATTTATTTATTTTTCGACGAAGTAGACTTGAGCGGTGAAAATTACACACCTGATACGTGGCATGGTTGAGTGGAGGCAAAGATAGTATGAAGTATTTTAAGCCGATATACTGGATTAATCGCCCAGGTTATCATGATGCAACCAGTTGCTATGCATGCGTAAATTACACATGTCGTCTAAATCGGCATACTGAGAAGAACAAAATTTATAAAACATCTATAACAGCCACACTACCAGTGCTTGCACATGAACATTTTGTATCACCAAGGCCGCCAACTCCAGATCGTAGGACAGAATTTACAAGACTGACTAGAGCAAGTGGTGTTAATTATGAAGATCCATTTGATAGCGATTATATGCCCCAACAGGGAAGAGATGGACCACTATGAATAACACAAATGGAAATGGATTTCATTGTAGCCATATTGGGACTATCGCAGCAACTTGCCATATTTTTGACAGCGTTTTTAAGGCAAAGAAAACTCACAGATGCTAGTGTTAACTATACGGCGTACCGCAAACGGCAAGCTGAATTTCAGAGCCTCTACACTCTAAATAATGAAAATTTTCACTTTTGCGACTACATAAGAGCTACCTAAACGGTATTAAGAATCAATCCTAGGAAGTTCATATGTTTTAGAAAGTTTTTTATTGAGATCTTAGGAATATTTTTTGTAATAGATAGCATAGTATGTATCTCAATGTTGAAGTAAAGAAAGAACAAATGAAATTAAAAAAATTTCGGGATATTTTTTATTTTTGCAGCTATCTATCAAAATTCTGAACGATTTGCAAGATATGAGCCTGAGAAAATGATCAGTATTTTGCAAAAATGACACCGAGGCCCATTTGGGGGCCCATAAAAAAGTGCGCGACTTTTGGCAAATCTGGGAGGCACGGGTCTGCTTTTTTTGGTCTTTTATCACGTAGTGGTGTCCGTATATGGTTATTTTTTCGTGTTGCACTGTGTATATAAGAAGAACAAGTATTGTGTTGCCCTCTGTATTGATGTTTGCCATGCATGCATGCAATTTGGCATGGAGGAATAATTTTAAAATTGAAGATGTGTCTACCAATAAAGTTAACTTTTGTGGAAGGAGACTTCGTTAGTGTGCCCGAATCTATATACTATATATCTTCCGGTGTATCACAGGCAAGAAAAATTGGGCCAGTTTTGTATTTGATATATACTTGTGACATACCTTTGAGCAGCAATATCCACACATCCACATTTTCCGATGAAACAGCCTGCCTTATTATGCACAAAACCCCTCATGAGGCTTCTCGATGTCTTCAGGAACATATTACCCAGCTGGAACTTTGGTTAAACTTATGGAGAATTAAAGTAAATGAACAGAAGTGTATTCAGGTAACTTTCGCGCCATGGTACATAAAAAATTCAAATTTACATCGCCACTTGACATCGCCACTTGTGACTGTTGAAATTGCAAAATACACGGGCAAATATTTAACAAAACTGCTCGTAACATCTTGAACTTTATTGGACACATCCGCTTAAAAAAGAGCGACACTAGGGCTCTAATACGCAACATTCCAGATGAAACTTCTTGAAAATATTTTGTGCTTAATACGGCATTTTTGTACTAAGTTTATGTCCGACACTGGTTGGGCCTAATTATTATATCTAAACTTAAGATTTAAATACTTATTGTTAATTCATTTTTGAAGATATTAGTGTGTAAAAAAGTATATATTTTATTTTATATTTATTTTATATTTATTTTATATTTATATTTTATATTTATATTCGCAATTTTGATATCCATAACCAGAAGAAGGAATCCAAAATTTCATATTCTTTACTTTGTTATAATAAAAAAAGACTTGACGAAGTTTCACAAAAATCGGAGAAGGCGACTAGTATTTAATCCATTTTCCTTGTTAATTTGAGTTTGATTAACTCCAAACGTGATTGCAATAATTATTGATTTAAATTTACAAATAAAATTGGCTCTCTCTTTCTCAGATACTGTCAGCTGTGTAACCAGATCCAAAAAAGTTTTGGAGCTAAATTGGCCCCAAAATAGTGCTAAAAAGTGACAAAAAGAATTCTAAATGCTAAGATTTAAATGTCTTGATTTTAAGCAAATATTTTCTTTGAGAGTTCATAGTTTTATCATTTATGCTTATATTGCCTTAGAAATATTTATGTATTTCCATAGAATAAAACAAAATTTCTGAAAACAATATATTATTTTTTAAACATAAAAAGTTTTAAAAACTCAACAAAAATAATAATTCAGTCTTTAAATTATATATAAATCAAATAGCCGCAGTAGGATTTAAATTTACATCTTTTTAATTCAGAAATATCAAAAAATGTTTACACACATTAATTACCTAAAAACATTAATTATGCTTATATGAGCAAAATCTTGTTGATTTTGACTAGATTTCCCACACAAAACAAAATCTACTTCGTCAGTAGATTTTATCAGAATTTACTTAAAATCTCTTAGAACTTAGTGATGCAATTATGGTTTTTCGTAAAATGTACTGAAAAATACTACGCTGTTTAATAACAAATCTTTGAAGGGTATGCTTGCCAGCTGTTTAACATTTGAATGATAATTTTCGTATGGAGTTTGACACTTGAAAATGAAAATTCCAATTAACTGTATTTGTCATGGATACGAAATCTTAAAAAGTGCCACGAATGACCCAGTGTAAACGGTAAAGATTTTGATAGAGATTTCAATTGAAATCGCATCTTCCCACTGAAGGTGTGTTCAAAGTGATAATGCGTTATGAAACTTTAAATGCGTCCCTTT
The DNA here is from genome assembly GCA_956483585.1 of Gymnocheta viridis. NCBI lineage: Eukaryota > Metazoa > Arthropoda > Insecta > Diptera > Tachinidae > Gymnocheta > Gymnocheta viridis. Next base: position 40,874,307 of record OY101443.1, on the reverse strand, counting down.
TCTCGGAGAAGGTCACATATAGTAAGTTTTGACAATTGTAGTAAACTTTACACAAACAAAACGCATTCATTTTCAAGTGCTTATCTCCCAGCAAAAAAAGAGCTTACCAATCATCATGTAATCATGTAATTTTTGTAGTTATCATAATTTTTTTTTTAATTTTTTGTATAAGATCAAGGCGAATTCATAACAGGTGGACTTGATAGCGCAGCTGATAACTTTTTTTCTAGTTTTATTCAAAGCGAAGTTGGATGTCAAAATTTATTTATTTCTTTTATATACATTCAAGTTGAAAATTTACAAAAAAAAAATTAAAAATTTAATTGTGAAAACAAAGAAAAATTAAACGAAAATTTTAATAAAAAGATAAAAATATTAAAACTTATAAAACTAAATTCATTTCACAGCATTAGCAGCCGCAGTTGATGAACCAAATTCTGAAGAAGAAACTTGCTTTGGCCATGTGTTGTGATAAGATTTATTAACAATAGGTTTCAATCATATAATATTTCTTCAATTAAATTGCAGTGAAAAATAAAACTAATTTCCGAGATAACTTAGATTTTAATATTAAAACTAACCTAAGTCCCCAAATAAATTTTACCAAACTTAAAAAAATTATTTTTGTCTCCGAAATCTATCAAAAAAATTTCACTTTTTCTCAATATGTATTTTTGTAAAATTTTAACAATGTTGATTACCGTGTTGTGATTGGTATGAGCGGCAATTTTTTTACCTATAATCGGCATTTGGTATTTTTAAAGCAAAAAGCGTCAAAATGCGACACTTTTAGCAGCCCTGCCCATAACACTTGCCATCATTGCGGTGTTTAATCAGCTTGTCATATTGTCATCAATGGCAATGATGACAATTTTTTCGTCATTGAAATGACATACCGGCATCGGAGAAATAACTAATCGGATTCGATTTAATTCAATAAAAAACGTGGATGTATATGAAAAGTACGATAGATAGTAGATGGTTGTGGTTTTGATGCGTATATTAGAAGAACCATTTCTCCCGATGGCATAACAATAGAGAGTAACCGCCCTGATTTAATAATCTTAATTATATGATGATGAATGCATTACTATTTGCCATTAATATTAAGACGAGTTGTCTGTCATATTTTCATTGGCTAACACTTTTCTTTTTGTCTGTGCATGTACGCTGTACTGTCTCAGTTTTTAAAAAGTCTTTTAGATTTCTTTATTAGTTTTGCCATAGCAATGATGATGAAAGTACATCAAAATTATGATATTTTCTCTTTTTAAAAATGCGTTAAGAAATGAAAATCATAAATATAACAATAAATTTGTAATAATATCTATACAAATTAGAACACTATTTAAGAAAAATAAAATAAATACACATCAAATGTATACTCTTAATGGCGCCATATGCTTCAGTGGAAGCATCTATATTATTAATAGGCAAACACGCTTTTAGATCTCTTTTACGGCCGTCATAGAGCACCGATCTTTCAAAGATTTATATGTTTTTAACGGGTTTTTACAAAGATGTGTACAATCTTAATTTTATTGAAATCGGTTCGATATTTAGGGAGCTTAAGCGTTTATAATTGCTACTAACACATGCACACTTATTACATATGCATGTATCAGATTCAACTTGAAAAATAAACAAAGTGTGCATGTGTTTGTCCAATTTGCTTTTGCATAGAGAGTTCTAAGTTGTTTTTTCGTGTGTATTTATGGAAAAATTTAATAGTAATTTCAAGAATGCGGTCGATTGAGTCGACCACTGGATATACCAATACATACATGTAAGCACATGTTGTAACTACACTGTAAATTGGTCAGTCCAGTATCCATATTCTGTAAGTCTCAAAGCTAAATCTACATCTCGACCGCTAAAAACCTGAATGAATACAAAATAAACTCATTTTGGCGATGACATCAAACGCCAAAACTACGATGAATTCAATTTTTAAGACATTGCCAAACGTTACAAAATCGCATTCATACAAAAATCTCTTTTTTCTTTTCAATCTGTTCCATATTACGGTGGGTGGCTGATTGATTCGGTATAAAAATAATTTGAACTTACTAAAAATATATTCTTCCCTAAAGAAAATTCATGCAAATTAAATTTAATTTTTTTATTGCAAACGCGTGTAGCCTGCCACCAACCTACTTAATTAACATTATCACATATTATTAAAAATAATATTTTAACTTAAGTTTTCTTTAAGAGTGTTGTTTGAGTTTTTTCTTTGCCAATTCGTTATACACATTTAAAACTATTTTAAATATGCATCGTTTAGTTAATGACAATAAGCAAAACAAAATCGTGTCGTATGAATGAAATAAAATAATTGACTTGGTGTATTTTCTGACAGATTCTCAAAAAAAATTTAATAACTATATACATAATTAATTTCTGTTCTATATCTTTTTATATTAATTCGCACAACAGAATTTTTGTGTGTGATAAGTTTTTGTTAAAATTTTTTGTAAAATGGTTTGTTTATGTACAATTTATTTTCATTTTATATGCGTAAACAAGCACACATATTTATTTATAATTTTTAAAAGACAATAATTTTTTAATCGTTTATAATCCATTGCAAAAAGTAGAAAAGTATCTATATATAAAAGTATATAATATTCCCCTTGTTATATTTGACACACATTTTCCTTTGCTCTCTTTTTTCTTTGTATTCATTATGTTCGCACAGTTTATGTAGGAAATTATTTTATCTGTTGATAATTTTTATATGGGTTTGCATGCTGTTTTTGTATTTCCAAAGTCACTCCCAAATCAAATAAACCTATTTGTTTTAATTATAGATGTGCGCGTGAGTTTTGTAAAGATCACCATCACGCACGCTCACGAAGATATTATTATTCCTTCTACACGTAAAATAAACATGAAAAACCAAAATCAATAATTTTTTGTTCTTTTAAAACATGCACTAAACTAAAAAATAATAAACTTTACTATAATTTGGTCCAGGACAATACTAAATTTAATATTATTTTACCATAAATTATTAAATGAAGTTAATCAATAATGGCCTAATTCACAAACGATTAATAATGTGTGCATTTCCCATATAAAAATGCAACATCAAACCTACTATAACTTTATTAATTGTTTGTGAGTAAGGCCATTTGAATTCTTTGCTATTCTATAAATAAGTTAATATTGTCAAATCCCGTCTTCTTCTTTTCTAGAAAAAAGTGCAAAATTTTTCGCCCTTTTTATTGAAAATTTGCAATATAATGATTTTTTTTAAATAGTGAGCTTCTTAGATATTATTATTATTATTAGAAAAGAAAACGCCAGTAGGTTTTTTCGACAATTTAAAACAGATTCGGTATTAATTACGGTATCGGTTGCCAGCTTTGTTAAACAAATTTTTTTCGTGAAAAAATTTTTTTTAATTTCACAAATGGCAATTTTAAGCGTTTTTATATTGCTGTTACCTTAAATTTTAATGACTTAAATGCGTAAGACAATTTTTTCAATATGCAGAGATAAACAAAGTATTTGTTATGTGCGTATGCAAAAAATAGCGTAGAACATATTTTTATTTTTTGTGCTAACAGGGGAAACAGATTAATAGCATATTTCATTTAAGAATTCATAATTTTGGGCCAATGCACGACATGCCATGCATGTAATAGAATATAGAGACCCATAGAATACATTGTATTGCATAAGAGCAGGCAACAAAAAGCCTTTCCTTTTTAAATATTTATATGAAACAGATGTAAATTATGAATTTAGATATTTTTCCAACTCATTTCAAATTAAACTACCGACAAACTTACAATATTAAGCAATACATGCTGTAGCTAAGAAAGATCGACAATATTATCGAAGAGTTGCTACACTTAAAGAAAAACATGGTTGGAAAATGACAACTACATTCAGTTTCTGTTCATATCTGGCAAACAAGGCTGGCCCAATAATTTGTTTCCTCCTTTAAACATAAAAATATTTGATAATGCAATTTATATATCGCTCATTTACTTATACAACGTCATAACTAAAAAAACTGTTTTTCCGAAAGCGCCTTTAAATTTTTTATATTACATACAACTTAATGGAAAAATAAAAAACTCTTCTCCTCTCAAGAGCTGAGTAAATAAAATATTTGTATTAATATTTTTGCAGAACATGAAGAACGATACAGAGAATAATTCTCCGTTCTTAGTTCAAAAATTACGTTTTTTGAGTTATGACGTTGTATGAGTAAATGAGCGATATGTATTATTGCTAAAATTATTAACGCATTGGCTCTAACAATACTTAGAGCCATTATTACAACTTGCATTTAGTTAAAAGCTCGATTTTGTCGGATCGATAAATGGCTTTCATTCTAAAACCTTCATTTATTATATATTTTATCCATTAAATATTATTATTGTTATCATTAATAAGAATAACAATAAAAAATTTAAGTAATAATAATGCAGAGCTATTTCTGAGGCAGACAAAATCCTACCTTCAGCGAACTGCAAGTTGTAATAATCGCCCTTTTTTACCAAATACATTTTTTATTGCCAATTGAATTTCAACAACGAATCTCTCATAACATAAACGTTGTATTTATTAAGAATAATGTAATAGTATTTGTGTGTCATTTTCGGTCAATTCAATCCGCAAGCCTCATTCAGTGTTTAGTCATTAAAAATAAAAATTCTTAGAAAACATAAGATATTATTTTAAGCTTTCATTTGAATAAATGAGAAGCGTGCACAATATCAAAGTTAAAACAGGACTCAATAATCAATAATATGCTATATGTATGTAGTTGTAAGCGGCAATTAAAAATAAATGTAGAAACAACAACAACAACAAAAACAAACACAAAGAACGTTGCCAACATATATTCTTGAGCGGTCACTCGCAAATTCTAATTTTTTTTATTTCGGAATTTTTTAACTGTAATAATTTTAATTTGTAACGTGGAGTTTTCCCAGACAAAAAAAGAAAAACTATATTTGAAGTAATTATAAGCCGAATATTAATAATAATCATGATTTTTCTTTGCATAGGGTACTCAAAAACTCGATTATAAAAAGTCTCGTGGTCCTTGGGGCTAAAGTAGACTTAACTAATAGGTTTTAGAAGTGACTAACTACCACGGCACGAAAAGAGTATAAAAGAACGATGTGCATCTGGGGGAACACATTAACGGTTGCATCATGGCAATCAAGTAGCTAAGTCATAGGTAGAATAGCTTTTGGATATGGTGGTATATTTGCTTTACTAAGATGTACTATGTTAGCTTACAAAGTTTTTGTTCCATCGCACAGTGCGACTTTCTGCAATTTTCTGTTCAAAATAATAATTCTCGTTCGGGAGCGGACATCGGGATTAAACTTGGTATGGATTATTTTTATGCATAACAAAAGCTTTGTTGAAAAAATAGGCATGGTCCACTCACTTTTAGAAGTAGCCCCCATACACGGTGAAAAAATTGGTCTGCAAATTTGACCAGACCCACCAATCTATCTGTATTTCAAAGCACTGTTCTTTTGCTCTTTAACAAACAAGGTTGTGTGCCAATTGCGAAAAACCGTCAAAATTCGAGAAAAACTGCTGTTTTTTGCAATTTATTCCAAATTTTGTCGATGAATGAGTCAAACGAACCTCAGATACGGATTCAGCGCATTGAAATACTTATAGATTGGTGGATCTAGTCAAATTTACAGATCGATTTTTATTTTTGTGCGACTTTTTGCAACTTTAGAGCGTCAAAATCAATAACTCTCGTATGAAATGAACTTTGGTTCATATAATGGGCCTGTTCGTAAATTCATCACTGCGCTGCATAATATGATTATTTTGAACGGCAACTGCTAATCAGCTGCTGCCTGTGATCCGCTTTGCTCAATTGAATTTACAAATTAATTAATATAATAACTTTACTTTGTGAGCTAGATGATTAAACTAATGATGTAAAATTGTGTAATATACAAAAAAGAAAAAGATTTAGAAATAAAAACTTAATGTAATACTGAAAAATTTACTGAGCAAGAAATAGCGAGTTCCTAAAGTATAGGGTTATTTTAGTATTATTCAAATATATTTAGAAAATATATATTTTATCATTTTCAAATGAGACGTTCGACATCTCATGTAAAAAAAGAATGGTAAGAAATAAAAAAAATAATAAAATAACGAATTTAACATTTACTACTCCATCGTATTGCACAACCAATTTTTATGATTTGTATTTTGTGTTTATTTGCGCATAATATACTTCATCGTTGCATTTATTTAATGCCTAACATTTGCAGATTTGCAACTGTTTGGATTTATGAACATACTGAGCATAATATGCATCGCAGTGATGAATTTACGAATAGGCCCAATGTCTATACCCAAATTATGCTTTTTAGAAAAAAAGTTTAACGCAAGTCTTTTCATTACCTTAAAATATTTTCAGCTTATTACAATTACTTAGTTTATCAACACATTGCATATTAATTATGTATTTAACTCAATAGATAAATGCATTCCGAATTAATATCTTCTTTAATTGATGGATCCAATAATAATGATCGAATATTTGGACTTAATGTTGTTCTTCTAAAAAAAACGGAAAAAATATGACTTAAATACTTAAATCTAAGAGTTTGAAATCTGCAAAAACCACGAATTTAATTTTGACACCAACATTTAGCATGTGATTTTTCTTTCTGTGTAAAATTTGAACAAGGAAAATTTATTCCAAAAATATTTGTTCCAATATGAAATGAGTTGAATTCAATAACAAAATCTTTCCGTTGAACTGATTTACTCATAAGAATGGTGTTGAAAATTTTTCGTATTCACACAATTTAATGCTTAGCAAACCACTACAAAATTTTCCTTTTTTTATTATTATTTTTTTTGGAATACTCATGTGCTTGGATCTGTATATGTCTTTTAGTCTAGAAAACAACAAGAAAGAAAATTTTTTTCAAAAGTTTATTGTATACATATTTTTAAAAATAACAACTTTTTATATTCAAGATTTTTCTCTTTATGATATACAGACTAACCATGGGTATTCATTTAAATGTTTACTTTTGGAACGTCTGTATAAAGTGTATTAGCGTGTAAATGCACATGTATATGTGGAATTAACAAAATGAGGGTGGGAGGGCATATAACAGTGTTAAGATACTATATATATAAAAATGGAACAAATAAAGAAAATCTTTTGTTGATGGAAATAGTCGAAAATAATATTTAGTTGAGCAACAAACGCCAGAGAAGCATATCGGCGATCAGTCTACCATTTTAACAAATTTGAAAAGAAACTTTTAAAAAGAAACAATGGATCCCAGTATTGTAAGTGCTTCAAAGTGGAGAAAAAAATTTAATCAGTTTTGATGAAGTAAATAAATGAAGTGTTTTAATATTAATTATAATTATTTATAACAAAAAAAGTGGATAACAGATGAAAGTCAAACAAATTTGTTTTACATAAATTCTAAAATTGTTCAACTTAACAACTTTAGATTAATTGATCTTCGAATCTGTAAAATAAGGCAACAAGGCTTAACAGCAAAAATAACAGTGGCTTAAAAAATAATCAATCCAAATTATATATGATAAAAATAACAAACAATTAAAAATATGGTTTAGCAATCAAGAAAATTGAAGACTTAAAATATTTGGCGTCACAGCCATCGACTTTATTTACTTTTATCACGTCTTAAAAGCAGGGGCAAGTTACGGCATTCGATAGCGAAAGAAATCGCATACAAAATTTTTTGAATTTGTGTGGAAATTTCTTTGGATATCGAGTGCTGTAACTTGGCTGCATAAGTAAAATTAAATATATTGTAACAAAGTACTTTCGAACTTTCTAGTAATAAAGATTTTTAAAAACCCAATTTACCCAAAAAACCCTTTAGTTGAAGTATTAACAATTGAATTTTATAAATATCACTGTGCAACAACTCAAAGCCACTGAAACTTTTTTATTATTATTATATCGAACCTTTAACATCTTTATTTCGGGCAATTGAACAAGTTTTTCGTCGTTCGCACTACCATTGCCACAATGAATTAAGAAAATAAAACAGTAAGAAAAATTTTATTAATTACCCATTCACAGCTATGAAATTTTTCCATGTGGGTTTTTGATCCTAAATTGTCGCTTAAGTTTTTTTTTGTGGTAAGGAGTCGATAATATGATTCAAAGATTTTCTATTACAGTTTGTTACCAAATATAACAACATTTGCATTTATACCTTCAACAATATTATAGTTTTTATGCAATAAAAATGTACACGTACATGTATTGGTTTTTAGTCCAAGCCTTGTAAAGATATATAAAATTCTTTAAATAACAAAATCCTTAACAAAGACAAGAAATTTAAAACATTCTCCAATAACAAACTATTTTGCAATTATGAGTGCTCAATGTAATTTCATTACACTGTGGGGAAAATTTAATATAAACCTGCAATTTCAAAGCATGAACTTTGACTTTAATAAAATTTCATATGTACTCTGGGTTTTTCCGATACATAATATTTTAACAACTTCTATTATATCCAAAGTAATGCCACTAAAACTAAAAAAAAATTGTTTTATTTTATTTTCTCAAATCTGCTTGTAGGATGAAGATCTTACCCCCGAACAAATCGCTGTTTTGCAAAAGGCTTTCAACAGTTTCGATAACCAAAAATGTGGCAGTATTTCTACCGAGATGGTTGCCGATATCTTGCGTTTGATGGGTCAACCCTTCGATAAGAAGATCTTGGAAGAACTTATCGAAGAAGTCGATGAAGATAAATCTGGTCGTTTGGAATTCGAAGAATTCGTACAATTAGCTGCCAAATTCATTGTTGAAGAAGATGCCGAAGCTATGCAAAAGGAATTGCGTGAAGCCTTCCGTTTGTATGACAAACAGGGCAACGGTTATATTCCCACCTCCTGTTTGCGTGAAATCTTGCGCGAATTGGATGATCAATTGACTAATGAAGAATTGGATATTATGATTGAAGAAATCGATTCCGATGGTTCTGGTACCGTTGATTTTGATGGTGAGTTTCTACATTAATAAACATTCCCGCTCGAGCAATATATGAATTAAAGAAATAATTAGTAAATTAGTTATATTTTTTTTTATTTGTGATCAGTTTTTTCAGTTCAAATTAAAAATTGCTTTTGAATAACATTTGTCTTCTTAGTGTATTTTGTGAACTTTATTTTTCCACAAATAAATTTTTTATTATTTTTATAGTTGTTGAAACATATAAAAATAATGTGCGATTCTCTACTGCACCATAATACAACATATTTTAAATACAGACATCTAAACTTAAGAATCTGTACAACTCACACATGCAAATATTCTAATTCCGAACATAATTATATATAATTTTAAAGATCTACATTTCTTGTTTTAGTCATAGATGCTTATAGACACTTCTTAAATGATTTTCGTTTTTCTTTGCTTTCAGAATTCATGGAAATGATGACTGGCGAATAAACATTTGTTTTTATCAGTGATTTAAACTTAACATTCACAAGCTTTAACTTGAAAATAAAAGGAAACAAAAAATAGTCATAAATTAATCAATGAAAATAGCCAAATTATTATTTTTTTAAATAAACAAATTTTTTGTAAAACAATCTTAAGTGTCTTCAATAATTAAAATAACACATAAAATGTAAAATCATGATGATATCGAAATCTTGCCACCAAACCGACGTGAAATTCATGATATTCGAATTCGTTTTATCATGACAATAAATAATTTACCACCAGTAAATCCTCTAAAAAATTGCTTTACTGTGACAAGTGTTGCTAAAAATTATTAATAACAGCAATTTCACAGTAGTGATATGATATACTGCTAATTTTGCAGCTAAATGTTTTTTTTTTTTGAATTTTAGGTTTTTTGGCACTTAAGGCTCGAAAAATAGTTTTGATTTTTAGAAATTTGGTTTTAAAGTGCAGCGCGTCCCAAAATGAACTCAATATTTGAATTCATTGGAAAACAGATTTTAGTATATAAGTATTTTTGCGATAATCGTCAACAATCAAAATAATAGATTGTTCTATTATGTAGCGCTCTATTTTTACTGACCCAAAACTTAACGCTGTCGGATTTTTTTAGGTTTACCAATACTTTACTGCACAAATGGCGACAATTCAAATCTTGCCTTAATTTGGAGACACACTTTGGATAAAGAGCTTTTAATAAATCAAACATAATAGTCAAAGTATTGAGAATTTAAAATTAATGTCAAATCTAGAGTAACTAAAAACTAGAAAGCTAGTTTCATCAAATATTTCTATTGAACATTTCGATATCAGCCAGTATCAGGACAAGTTTAAAATGGGACGAAAAATTACACAAAAGGGAGCAAAGCATTATTTACAAATAACGATTTAATATTTAATTTTATTTTAAAAAATCGTGAGTGCATATTAGATACATGTGATTTATCTACCAACACAGTATGGTTTTTCTTCTTATATTTTCAAAGAAACGTTGTCCCTTATAAAACAGTTAAATAAATTGAAAACCACTTTTGACATTAGCAGATGTTACTGCGGCAAATTTTAATACAATTAATTTAGATCGAGATAACCATTTCGTTTGTATTGAAAATGTGATTAAAATTATGAAGAAAATTTTTTGTATCTTGAAAAGTTTTTTCACATGATCAATAAGATTCTAACTGATATTATTCGTATTACTTGAACATAGGCGTACTGGGTGGTCCGAGTGCAAGTATCTTTATGAATAAATAATAGCTATTTTGACACGAAACGATTTTTCTGACTATCAGTGAAACATTAAGAAATACTGCAAACTTATTATCGTACATCGAATTTGGATGGAGAAACATCGATGATCACCAACTGATATACTTCGTTCGTTTTATTTAATTCAACTTGTCTAATAAATCCATAAATAAAATAAATTGCTTATATTGTTTATCCATTAAAGTATCCAATTAGTGGCCAATAGGGTTTGTTTCTGGAAGCGATTAATAAGAGTGTATTAAAAAGAATATAAAATAAATAATTTACATGTATTCTTTTTGACGTGATTGTTAACCTCTTAGTTTTGCTGAGCGTGACTCAGGAAAAGCTCTGTTAATGATCGCGCGTGGTCGAGAGAATCTAAAATGTTGTTGGGGTAGGGAGCAAAAAACATTCACGAGCACTTCATAGTGTCAAATGCGACACGATTATCATGGGTCTAGAAAGATTGAACATAAATCAATAACTAAAAAGCTTTATCTGCAGATTGGTGGTGGGGTGGAGGAGGTGTTATTTCTCCGATCTTACGGAATCTTGCTATTAACACGATATGGATGGAGCTGGGAGCCATGAGTTCAAATCAATTGCCTATGCTGACGATGTGACGACGCGGTAGCAATGTCTGGAAAATACCTAAATTGTTAGGTGTGCTTTATTTATACTTTATGTATATATTGTATTAATCTGATCAAAACTTATTAAGTTACACGTATTGAAACCTTATAGAAGCTTTATCCAAAGTTAACCTCTCTGTAGTGGGCCCGTTGAGTAAAAAAGATTATATTTAATACTTTTGATAAAATACAACTTTATATCAAACAAATGAAGCACAAAATCGATAAGATCCGACAAAAAATAAAACGTTTATAAGACATCAACTAAAAACAAACGATTGTTTTAAAACAACCGATTTAAAAAATTCGATTTTTTTAACTTTTTTCCTGTTCAGGTCCATAAGTAGCAAACCGTTAAATATTCAAAAAACAATCAACTACAGAAATGTACTTGATATCTAAATAAACAACTTTCTAGAACATATGCTATGAATGATTCTTAATACCGTTTAGGTAGCGTTCAGGTAGCCGCAAAAGTGAGTTACATAATATTACAAAAATGTACCCAAGATCTCAATAAATAACTCATGCGATTACGCACCGACCACAGCAGCACAGGTAAGCTCAGCACCCACATCAAGGGACGCAGCACACAATATAAAAGCGACACGACACTCACATCGAGGCATTACACAGCGCGACGTCAACGAGAGCTTAGCGGTGAAAGTTATAAAGAAAGTGCTATAGCATAATTCGCACACAACATTGGCAACTGATAAATTTCACATGCAGTGTGAAAAAAATTGATTTATTTTGCTACGTTTGCGGTCATCAAATCAGAAACAAAGTTGTACAAGATTTCAAAAGGAAAAAAATCGTTTAACTACTGAATTCAAAAAAGCATTTATTTATTTTTCGACGAAGTAGACTTGAGCGGTGAAAATTACACACCTAATACAGTGTATCGCCAATGTTATAACCAGGGCTAGTTTAAATATGCACAAAAATTATTAAAATATGCATGCAAATATTCCCAAAAAAAACCTTAAAATATGCACAAAACTATGAACCCGAAAAAACACTGACTAATAATTTTTAATCAGTTTTATTTAAACAAATGCTTATTACAATGTATAATCATATGTTTTTCACATTTTCAAATTGAAAGGATCTTCGGTTGTCGCGCAAAACGGTCGAATATATTGAAAATATACGTTCAACATCAGTCGATGTTACTTTATATGTTGTTTTTAATCTTGATCAACGTTTGAAGACCAACATTCCGATTAAAAACTTTGTTAGGTTTTCCAATAAATATTTTATTCTTATATTTTGAAGTTTTCCTTTACATCTTCTATGACGACTAAACTTTCAAATAAAGGAAATTTGATTATAATGTGACAAATACATTCAAAATTATCTTTAATGTAAGCTACATTTGTTTTTACCGATGAATTCTGAAATAAGGCCTTTGCATTACATATCGAGTCTGCCTCATCATCAGAAAGCTCATTTAAAATGCTGCATACTTCTAAAACGTTGTCAAAATAAAATATAGCAGCCTTTAACAAATTGTTGAATTTGTTATTAAATATTAAACATAAACATTACGGATACTAAACACAACTTCTCATACGAAAGCAGAATCTGCGGAAACTCGTTATAGAAGAATGTCGATCAAAGCCAGAGGAACCATTGATTTGCTTGTGATGGATGATCAGCTTTGCCAGCTATGGGTACATGGATAGCTCTAAAAGAGTACAATATAAAGAATACCCTAGCGAATAAAGTTTTTTTGATGGGATCAATTTGCAGTCTAAAGCTGGAAGAGGGCGGTAATGCTATTACACATATAAACTCTATGGATGACTTGTTCACTAAATTACATGATATTGGACAAGAAAGCCGCCATGCTTCTAAGTAGTTTAGCGGAAGGCTTGTAACTTCACTAGAGTCCCGTAAAGAAGATGAAATAACCTTTGCTTTAGTTCAACAAAGAGTAATTGCTGAATATGAAAGACGTTTACACGTTACTGGTGATGGTGTAAATGATGCCGTATTGAAAGCTGTTGCTAAACCAGCTTCAGTTTGTTATTTTTGCAGAAGGCTGGTCATCAATAGAAAAGCTGTATTAAGTATAAAAATTGGAAAGCAAAGCAGGTGCCTGAAAAGTACGATAACAAAATAAATTCCGTTAAAGAAACTACAAACTCGAAAGACTTTCTGTTTAAACTTGGTGATAATAAATACAATTGGTTGGTTGATTCAGGAGCAACTAGGCATGCAGTAAATAATATAAATTTTTATCATGAAACTAAACAACACTTATAAAAGCTCAATTGAGTTAGTTAATGGCGACAGCGTCGCAATAGAAGGTATATGTTGCGTACATTAGACATAGATATCTAGAGGTCATTGGGATAATGTTTTCGGAAGATTTAGAGGAAGATGTAAAATTGGTTGATTGTAAGTTATCGCAAGCACTTTTTGTTAAAAATAGTTGCTAACCTGCGTATTATGCAAAATTTATGCAAGTTGTATCAAAAATGTTTTCCTTGGGAAAAATTTGAAAATTCATGCAAAAAACATGAAAAACTTGCCCTGGTTATAACAATCTCATGGCATGGTTCAGTGAAGACAAATATTGTATGAAGTATTGTAAGCCGGTAAGCTGGATTAATCGCCCAGGTGATCATGATGCAATGAGTTGCTATGTATGCGTAAATTACACATGTCGTCTAAATCGACATCCTGAGAAAAACAGAATTTATTTAACAACTATAACAGCCATACTACCAGTGCTTGCACCTGCAAATTTTGTATCACCAAGGCCGCCAACTCCAGAGCGTAGAACTGGATTTACAGGAATGACTAGAGCAAGTGGTGTTACTTATGAAGATCCGATTATGAGCCTCAACAGGGAAGAGATGGACCACAAATAATAAGACATGTGGAAATGGATTTCATTGTGGCCATATTGGGACTATCGCAGCGACTTGCCATAGTTTTGACAGCGTTTTTAAAGCAAAGAAAACTCACACATGCTAATATTAACTCTACGATGTACCGCAAACGGCAAGCTGAATTTCAGATCTTCTACAATCTAAATGATGACAATTCGTTCGCTTACTGCAACGATATAAAAGCTTTGGTGGTAAAAATGGGAATGAAGTACATCGCTAATGAGTGGAGATTATTTATTGATGGTTCTGTTTCAAGCTTGAAGGCAGTGTTGTTGCATGGGTCGAACCGAAAACCTTCCATTCCGCTAGCAATGGGTATTGACATGAAAGAAAGTTATGATATGAGAGATATAATGGAAAAAAATCAAATACTACTAAAATAAATGGAAGATTTGCTGTGATTTGGAGGTCGTCAACATTTTGCAAGGGATCATCGATAAGGGCGGCTTTACACATTTTCATATTAACGATTTTATCAAACAACTCCCTACCGAATCCGATGAGCAAGGAGAACGGTTTCACTAAACCAAAATACCCATGGAAAAACGGTACAAAGGCAAAAAACTCGACGCATCGCTTGCAGAGGTTATATCAATTTTATTGATGCATTGTTTTGCATTCCTTTTTTAATTTCTTTTCTAATTCATTTCAGATATATTGGTGGAGTCACAAGATCACCTTGTGTGATGTTAATGAAGTATTTGAAAAAGAAAAAGTTGATGGCGGAGGGCAGTCTGGAAGCAACGTGGCTGTGGACACCATAACTTCTGAAACAGAGTCAGATTCGAACGACGGTTTGGATCCACAAATTAAGAGAGTGCGATTTGCAAGTCTAGGGAAATCAACATTATAAACATAATACGAATGTTTTTTTTATTATTTTTGTATTTTATAGCACTGTACGAGTATGTATCTCAATGTTAAAGTAAAGAAAAAACAAATGAAATTAAAAAAAATGTAGGGAAGTTTTTCACTTTTGCGGCTACCAAAACGGTATTAAGAGTCATTCCTAGGAAGTTTATATTTTCTAGAAAGTTGTTTATTGAGATCTCAGGTATATTTTTGTAGTTGATTTTTTTCTTGAATTTTTAACGGTTTGCTACCTATGGACCTGAACAAGGGAAAAAAGATAAAAAACCTAATTTCATAAATTTTTTGCTATTTTTATCTTAAAGATGAAGATTTTTTGATTTTATATGTTCACAATTTCAGTGTTTTATAGCAAGAGCTACAACTTTGCCTCAGAGACTAAATCAAAATTACAAACGATTTGCAAGATATGAGCCTAAGAAAATGATCATTATTTTGCAAAAATGATACCGAGGCCCCAAATATTCGGCATCCCATAAAAAAAGGTACATGTCTTTGGAAAAAACTGGAAGACACGGATTTCTTTTTGATTTTTTATCACGTAGTGGCGTCGGTATATGGGTTTTTTCGATGACTTAAAAAATTACACACAATGTAATGTTAACACTTCTTCACTTCTTTCTGATAAAAAAACGTTACGAACTGCAATCAAATAATAATCACTTTGGATTACAACCAGTAAGTAAAAAATATTGTTTTTAAATTTTTAGGTCAACAACCCTTTTGAGCAACCATTGTTTAATTTTAAACTTCGGATATCGAAATTTTGAATGTGATGATGTTTGACTTTCGCTATATTGAAGGCGACTTCCTTTCGAACGATATATCATTGAGCTCTATAGCTTAAATTGTTTTGATAAAGATTGATGTTCGGTTTTAACCGAAACCGTGGTTTTTAACTCCTAAAACCGATAATAAAACTTCGGGTCTTAGCATTTTGTTTTCGACGTTTTCTTACATACATACATATGTACATGTATAAGTAACTAATTGAAAGTGAAAACATACACACATTTAAATAAATGTCATAAAATTTTCATCATATAAAACCTTGAGAGGTCAGCTAAATTGCGAAAACTAAGAAAAAAATAATAATACACAAGCTAGTATTAACTTTGTATGTGTTGTGTAATCGTCTAATTATACAATATTGCATTTTTGTTGTTTGTAATTTTCATACAAAAGTGTGATATAATTATAGATTTTAATTTTATATGTTTTATAAATGGTTGTATTGAGGACAGGTATGGAAAAATTTTATTTGTAAAGCTAAGCTTAGACGATATGTTGAATCAGCATATTTATGTTGAAAAATTTATTAAACTTTGTGGGTGCCATTGCTAAAAAAGCGAAATTCCTCCAAAAGTTTCAAAATTTAGAAGAAATCATAAATTCTTCTAAAACGAGAAAGAAATGCAAGGAATGTGAAAAACTCTCAAAAAACTACAAAAATTACGAAAATTTGCAATAACTTCCAATCATTTATAAAACTAAAATGTTTAATGTCATTTAAAAGTCGATGAAACAATAAAAAACAGAAAAAGTAGCCCACATTGCAAAAAAACGCGAAATTTCGCAAAAAGTTGCAAATTTTTTAAAAAGCCAGCCACTGTTGTAGCCATGTACCCGTGTAGCCTACTGTCGTGAATGTGTTTATATCTTAATTTATCTCGATTTTGTACCTGGTAAGTTTTGCACTAGCTAGTTCTATTTTCTCCTACGACATCATTTATGTTTACTTTTATTTTTATTTCTATTAATAAATTTTATTGCAAAAATTATACGTATAAGTACATAAGTTGAATATTAACTAAAAATTGTTGTCAAACTCACTAATTTCACAGACTACATTAAATTGACATTTACAGCAAAATGACGATACATCAAATTTGTCTGTTCACAAGCACATAGTAAACAAATATCGTCTTTTTTTAAACGATAAGCCATACGACTGAGCTTTTGAACAAATAATTTAAACACTCTACCAAACGTTACACAGTAGTTCCAATTGAATGAAAACGGTAATAAATCTGTATCCTTGGAAATTGTGCTCATACCTTTTACAAATAGAAAAGTTATTTTATTTATCTCAATTCATGTGGTCGTCAAAAAAATGTATGTCAAGTTTTTGAAATGAAAGTGAAAAATTACTTGATTTTTACAAAAAAATAGAGTCCCAAGTTTTAAAAATTTTTTTTTCAAAGTAAAAATATTCAATATACTTCAAAAACCTTTACAGTGGAAATTCTAAATCGATTAAAGCATTCCCGTTGAACGAATATAGTGAATTTTTTTACGTAATTCTAAATTAATCTGTTAAGAAAAATAAACGCCCACCGAGTTTCCAAAATTTCTTTAAAAATTATAATAGATATATTTAACATAATTAATCTGACTTTTAAATGTTAACCGCCATCTCCATGGCCAGGAGAGTAGATTTACTAAAACTAGTCGAATTTGCAGAACCTGCAAGAAAATTGTACTAACTTTCATTTTTAATTTGTATTTCTTTACTCTTTATTGTAAAACGATATATTGAACATAAGTTTCTTTATAACTTTTCAAATCCAAAAAAAAATATGTCAAGATAATTTGTTACGCTTTCCAGTTAAATCACTTACTTATCGTACAGGCTGATCTAAACTCACACAAAATATAAAAAATACTTACCTACATCATATCATCCGCCTTTATCCTTAAAACTGGAGAAAGTTTAAAACTTGAAAATTTTTATAAAGGCTTCTGGGAAGTGTAAGTATGTATACTGTTTTCCCTGAAAGCAAATATTTAATGGTTTCTCTGAATGTCAATGAGAGAGTACTAAATTACTTTTATTCAACGTAAGCTTGACGCCAATTCTTCTGCATTTCCAATATTGTTTACCTTTTCGACAACGATTTTGAATAGAATAAAAATTTTCGAACGCACTACTATTCCATAATACATAAGGAAGAGTTATATTTTGAACTTATAGTTTGAACAGAATATTTTCAAATGACTTCGTTTCTGAAAAGGCAAAAGTCTCCTTTTTCTTTTTAGGCACTTTATTTAAGGAGAAATTTTGTAGATAGATTTCGTTATTTTGAAGGTAGTGTTATGCAATATATTTTATATCGTTGGTCAAACAGCCATTGCATTTCTAGGACTATAATTTTACATGAACCTCTTCATTGATATGCTCGGTGAATCTTTTACTAATGTGTTACTCCCGGCTTTCATGGAAGGTAAAATTTTTATCATTTTATAAATGTAGGCTTAAGTTTTTTTATTGGAATTAAGTTCTTTAAATCAACATAGATATAATTCTACTAATTTATGTAAGTACAGGGGCGCAAGCATTGTTTCGGTAAGCAAGTTGTACATTAATAAGATAATAATATAATGAAAATAATACTTATAGTTTTAAATTTATCTTAAAAATATTATGTTGGCAAATCTTTTAATGAAAACATAAAGTCTCAATAAATTTATATAACTATATAAAACAAAAAAAATAGTTAATTAGATTTATTGAAAATTAAGTTTTTTCATATTACAAGATTTACCAACCTACATTTTTAAAAAGAACTTAAAAATACATACATATATATTTAGATCATTACATTTTATATTAATTAATTTTTATTTATTAATACTATGAAATATTGAAATAAAAATTAATTAAATTAACTGTTGCTAGAAACAGTGCTTGCTTGCGGCACTTACCTGAACCATTAAACAAAAAAATATTTAAGGTAACCTAAAAAAGAAACAGATTTTATTAATCCCATTGTATACTTGTACGGATGCAAAAATTAACAGTTATTACTTTAAAACTAATATGCGCCGGCGGGTAATTTTTAAAGCCTAAAAGCAGGCAAAGTATATAAAGTAAAAATTGCTGAAGTTAAGCTCTCTACAGAAATAAAGCTTTCGGTAGTGGTAGTGCACCTACTAGGGGTGCCAGGCGAGAAATACCGAATCCCGAGAATTATCGGGATTAACAAATCCCCAATCCCGGGATTTGTTTTTATGAATCCCGGGACTTTCAATTTATCAACTTCTATGTAAAAATAAAAATATGTACATGTAAAAAATTTTTCGCTTCTTTGTACTTTTTAATTATAAGTTTAAAGTGTATTACCCAGGGATGCAAAATGAAATTTTCAAATTGTACAGATTTAAGAATAAGTGTACTTTTTTCAGTACGATTGTACTTTTTATTTTTAAAATATTTTTTATTAACAATTAACTAAAACAAAATAATATATATAATGAATTATTTCAAAAATGCGTCCATGACGCATACTAAAAGCACTGTGTGACGAGAAAAAAGTAATATATAAATAGGAGATTCTCTGAGGATGAAAAAACATAACAACTAAAAGAAATAAAGTCCCATCACTAACAATTTAAACGGTAGTCGTCTGTTTTTAGTGATGATAAATGAGTTAGCGAAGTGGCATTTCTTTTGAAAAAAAATCATTATTAATTAATAAAGTTGAAGAAGCACTTTATCAAACATTTAAAAAAACAAGGCATTCAAATAAAAGTGAAAAAATATAATTTCTGTATAATGAAGTTTCTATATAATGAAGCGATTTTCTGATCCCATACAGATTCATTATAAGGAAGTGCGACTGTACCTGTAAAAAATTGTGAAAGAGTTTCAATTTTGAAAAATAACAAATTTGTTTTTAAAAGTTAAAATTAAATACGTATTTTCCCAAAAATAATTATCCAGAAATTCTATATTTATTATGTATATGGCCTAGAGATGGGATCGTGAGTAACTTTTCACTCGCGCTCACGATAAAAAAAATTTCACTCATGTACGCTCACGCACGACCTCATATTTTTGGCTCACGTTCACGTGAATAGAAAAAAAGCTAGTCACAATCACGAGAACTCACGCTCACGAAAATAACTCAATATAAGTATTTATACATTGATATTTCTGAATGCAAATAGAAAAATCTAATTATAATTATATATATATAAATCTAAGTATACAACTAGAAAAATTATGTTTAACTGAGAAATATAGTTTTCTGAAACAATTTGTTAGTTTTGAAATACAATTTTTCAATTTTGATATACATATTGGTAAGTCCCGGAAACAGTCCACCAAACTAAATTTTTTGATAGTGATCCAACTTATTTCTTATCTATTTTTAAGGATTATTAGACTAGATATATAATTGTATAAATAAAATAAATGTATTTCGATGATAATTTTACTATTATATTTCTGACAAAAAACGACAAAATTTTTTGCCTGCAAATAAGTTATTTTAGAATTCTCTTATATTAATCTTTCTTTTAGGAACTATATTTTGTGTACTTTATTATGCCAAATACGCAAAAAATTACGAAAACACACTTTAACCTTCAAAGTTACTTCCTTTTTTGTAAAGTGCGTCACAAAACTTTGTGATCAATTATTTCGCAACAAAAACCTGCTAAAAAATGTTTTTTATGCTATTCGATATATGTAAGTGTAATCCCACTAAAGTTGAAGGTACCTTGTGTGAAAAACGAAAAAATTTTTATATATTAATGTGAAATCACGTAGGAATGTATGCGTTCGTCACGCAGGATTTACACATACATATGTGTGTATCCTGCGATTTCAAATTTTTTAGTTAAAATTAAATTTAACAATTGAAAATTCTTAAAGAAAATATAAATTTTCTTTTATTTTAAAGTTTTGAAGTGAAATTTAAAATTATGTATATATGTACATATTTAAAATATTTTGATTAAAATCCTTCATTTTCTAGCTCATAAGCAATCTGAGTAAAATATTAAGATTAATTATGATCTTTTACCTTAGCGTTAATATATAAAAGATAAATAGATATATGCTGAAATAAAATTTTGTCAACATTTTCCCCGAGAAGTCTGTTTAACATCTCTTCAAGTATTTTTCCTGACGTTGAAAAAACTCCTTCGCTTGTAGCAGAGCTGGATGGTACACACAGTACTTTTTAGCCAGTTTTTTCAGAATTGGAAGATCTTTAGTTTTTTTCCAAAAACTTAAAATTTCTAGGTCTTGTTCGTCTGAGTGAATGCGAATGAAAAAATTAAAAGGAATTGCAGATATTTTTCTTCCAAATGTTCTCCTGTCGAAACTCGGAATTTCACTGCTACTTTGACTTGTTCATTCACATCACTACATTAATACATACCGGCACAACTTTTTATGTCTTCATGACAAAATTGAAAAAAACGTAACTATTAAAAATATGAAAAAAATTCCAAAATCACGAAACAATCACGCAAAAAATTTACTCATGCACGCTCACTCAAGTTAAGTTTTTTAATACTCTCGCTCATGCACGCTCACATGATAGAAACAAAAAATTGCTTACGATATTGCATAATCTCGCTAATCATGTCAGTTGCCCATCTCTAACTAGCAATAAATCCTCAACAAACAAAACTTTTTGAAATTATTTCAATATAATTATAATAATATATGTACATAGTAGGAATTAAAGTATTTATACAAGTACGCTTGACAACATACAATGTTTTTTCTCTTATTGTCAAAAACAGCTTACAGCAACATAAAGGTGTAATAGACAGGAAAGCAACTCGTGACGACGCGGCTGGCGGTTATCGTACATTACGAAATTTGTTAATGTTTGAAAATCAACAAATTATGTATATGCATACATATCTTATAGAAAAGTCCTAATTTATAAATGGCATAATGTAGCGAAGTAGATTAAAAATAAAAGAGGCTACGAATGTATGGCAATATGTTGCGTGATCTCTTGCCTCTGGGGTTGTAATGACCGCCAGATCAAAAGAGGCACAAAAAGAAAACAAATCAATAATCACACTACACATAATCGGAAACACTTGTGAGAGTGAACTAGATGGACGTTCACTACTCGCCCTTATTACCTTGGACATTTATTTTGCTAATCATATTTTTTATGGTACCCCAATATCCACACACACTCACCTCACACTATTACACTCACACTATTACTCTCACCTCACCTGAACGGAGAAAGTTAGCACACAAACATAAGTATTTGTTTTCAATTAATGACACATTACATTATTTATTTAATAAAAAAAACTTAAAACTAACAATTAAAAATTTCCACAACAGTATTTTTATCTGAAGATTTAAAAATACAAATAACAAAAAACACTGCTTATTTCAGATCATTAACCTAAGATAAAAATTGTAAGTACCTTATAATTACAAACAAAAATGAAAGGAACTATGAACTATGCGCCTGGATGAAACTTATGCAACCATGATGAAATACAATTGGACCAAGCAAGCTTTGCGCTCCACCAACACAACAAAAATAAAACAACAAATCGACACCGAAAAAAAATTGGGAGATGGATTGCTGCTATTTATCTTTTTTTGGATGGTAAGTCAGCCCTTCTAACCAATTTGATCTTCTACAGATTACCTGTTTTTTCTAATTTTGCTATTTGTTTTCCTTTTTGTGTCCTCAGGAGTCAGCGAGATCCACAGAAGTCAGTCGTGATGTGAGTCGGAAGTAGATTTGCTGTTTGTACCTTCATAAACCAAAAAAAACCACTAATTTTAAAAGTCTATCCTAAATAAATTTGTATACTATATCTAATTTGAATTTATTACACTTTTTGTATTTCCTTCCATTTTTTATGACACAGTATTTTGTACATTATTATTTTGTTGTTAAAAAAATCAGGGCTCGAATCGTCACATCCGTGAACGTACAACTCGTCACGTAAAAATACACTTTTCGGATTGTGCCATACGTGAACGTACTTCACGTTATTGAAATCGAGATTATGACATACGTTATCGTATAACTGAACTTACGATTTTTACGAACTGACATCCGTTAATAAAATGGAATGCGAGTGCATACAAAATTAAAAAAAATGTAAGTATACTGAAATTGTGATGAATATTTGATGTTATTATTAAATTCCTAGAACTAGCTATAATCAATTCAATGCAAAAAGAAGTAATGACAGAGTTCATGAGCGAACACCCAAATTTTGCCAAAAACTTACTTCCTAATTGCGTGCAAGGAAAAGCTACAGCCAACCGCATGAGTTGGCGAAGCGTCTCAATTTAGTAGGGCCACCAGTTAAAGACGTGAAGATGTTGAAGAAGGTAATTATGTAGTATGTGTATTGAATATCATAAATAAACATTTACACACAAATTCTAAATATTCTCAGGGAAATGAGTACCCTGGGAATTAATTTTTCCCGGGAACAAAATCCTCAAGGGAGAGAGAATTCGAAATATTCGAAGTCAGCTGTTTTGTATCGACTAAAAATTTGCAAATATTTTTTAGAAATAATAAGTGTAAAAAGCGAAATCAAATTAAAAAAGCTTTAAAAAGTATTTAAAATGTTTAGTGTAGCATTTATAGTGGTTGCTGCAGCAGCAAACCCTGAAGTACAGAAGCAAGATAAGAATGAACAAAGAGTAGCAAGGAGAAAGTTGCGTGATGCCAGCAACCCACTTGAGTTGCCACAAACTTTGTAAGTACATGAATAAACTATTATTTCTTTTTGTTAATGACAATCTTCCTTTTTGCAGGTTTGAAAAATATTACCTGGTAAATAAACCGTCCTTCAAATATCTGTTGGACGTGTTAACTTCCCACATTCAGCCAACACGTAAGTCGTTTGCAGTATCTCCAGTCATTAAATTAAGTGCTGCTCTACGTTTCTTTGCCGAAGGTGGGTACGAAACGGGCATAGGGAAAGATTGCGACGTGTGTGTGGCCCAGTGTAGTCTGAGCAAAGTTCTGACTGAAGTAGTTAATGTATTTGTGGAACATTTGTGGCCAAGTTGGATAACTTTCTCCAGAACGGAAGCGGAAAAAAGAAAAATTTCGTTGGCTTTTTATTTAAAGAATGGTATTCCTAGCGTTATAGGATGCGTTGACGGAACCCATGTCCGGATTATTGCTCCCTCTAACAATAAGCATTTATATTACAATAGGAAGGGGTACTACAGTTTAAATATAATGCTCGCAAGTACTTTCTCTGATTTTCTATTTTGATTTATAGAACTCTAATCGGGATGATCAATAATTAATTTAAAAAAAAATTGTTTAATATTTACAGGTCTGTGATCACGTTGATGCCTCCCATCCCGGTGCATGTCACGACTCCTTCATTTGGAATTGCAGCGAATTGCGCGCGCAATTATTGGCTCCTTGGTAAGTGTTGAATGACAGCAGAAAGTATTCATAAATTAATAATGAATTTTTTTACCAGGTGACTCGGGATATTCTTTAGAGCCGTGGCTTATGACCCCTCATAGAAGTCCGCATGATGAGTCGGTTGAAATTAAATTCAATGAAATTCATTCCAAGTGCCGGAATGTAATTGAACGCACCAATGGTGTCTTGAAAATAGATGAAGATGCCATTCTTGGTGCTAGGAGCTGCACTACACTCCAGAAAAAGCTGCTAAAATAACAAATGTTTGCTGTGCGTTGCATAACATTTGTTTTATTTCAAATGCAATACTTCTATAAACGAAGTAGAAGATGTTGACAGTTTAAGCACACACGATAGTGATTTAGCAGCCTTACCTTCACCGCAATATTTGTCTGTCGCCCAAAATATTAGAAATAATCTTCCATAAATGTATGTCCTAACCAAACCATCAAACTATTTTGTAAGTAACAACTGAAAATTAAATTTAAAATATGCATATGTACATTTATTATAGTTCAAAACTAGGTATGTAAAACATTTTTATAATTCTTTTATTTTTTTATGACGAAATCTACAGTTGTTTTAACAAATCCATTCCAAAAGTAATCAGAAAACCATTTAATGGTCCACCTTGGAATTCTAAACAGCTTTCTAGACTCAAAAATCTGAAGAATAAACGTTATAAAAATTATAAAAAATCCGGACTAAATACAGATTATGCCAAATATTCTATTTCAAGAGCTGAATACAAGTTAACAAACACGCAATGTTATAATGATTACTTATATAAAGTTAAAAGTAATTTTAAAAGTAATCCAAAATCATTCTATAAATTCGTAAACTCAAAACGTCGTGTAACTGGTTTTCCATCCAAGATGAAATTTGGAGAAATCGAATCATCAAATGATCTGGAAACCTGCGATATGTTTGCTGATTTCTTCTCATCCACGTATTCCAATAATCATATAAACCGTAATTTTATCTATCCATATCCAATTCCTGAAGTTTCATCAATAAATATTCCGGCATTAGATGTATCCACTATCATGAATGCTATTAATTAATTAAAATTTTCCGAAACATATGGCCCAGATGGCGTTCCAAGCTGTGTTCTTAAGAATTGTGTGAATTCATTAAGTATACCATTAACATATTTGTTTAATGTATCGCTTTCTAATGGTTATTTCCCAGATTTCTGGAAAAAATCATTTATTATTCCATTGTTCAAATCAGGAAGTAAATCCAATATAGCCAACTACAGGGGAATTGCTAAGTTAAGTGTTATTCCAAAACTTTTTGAGAAAATAGTGAAAGAAATCCTATTTTACCAAGTGTCATCATATCTTTCCTCATCACAACATGGATTTAGAAAAGGACGTTCCGCAAACACAAATTTATTGGAATTTACAACTGCAGTAATTAGTTCACTGAATTCCGGCATGCAAACTGATACGATATACACTGATTTTAGCAAGGCATTTGATAAAGTAAACCATGACCTTCTGCTTTTAAAATTGGACAAGATTGGACTTTCTCCAGTATTCGTAAAGTGGATGTCTACTTACCTTAAGAGCAGACATCAAGGCATCTTATATAACAACATAGTGTCGAAAACTATTCCAGTTTTATCCGGTGTTCCACAGGGTAGCCATTTAGGTCCAGTATTATTTCTATTATTCATAAATGATCTACCATCCTGCATAAAACATTCTAGTATTCTGATGTATGCCGATGACGTCAAACTTTTTCTCAGCTACAAAAAATCTTGTTCTCATCTCTTGCTTCAACTTGACTTAAATAATTTTCATCGATGGTGTTACGTTAATCTTTTGGAATTGAATCTGATGAAATGTAAATACATGTTGTTCTATAGACGTAGTCCACAAGTCTGTAGCTATACGATAAGTGATTATCAACTTGAAAAGGTTAATTCTATGCTTGATCTTGGCGTATTACTTGATCATAAGCTATGTTTCAATGCTCACGTTTCTCAAACTGTCAACAAAGCGAAAGGAGTTCTAGGCTTCATTAAACGATGGGGTAAGGAATTCGATGATCCATATGTGACTAAACAATTGTTTACTTCTCTCGTCAGACCTATATTGGAATATTGTTCCGTTGTATGGGATCCACAATATGCGGTCCACATAGATAAGCTCGAATCTGTCCAAAAGCAATTTCTGTTGTTCTGTCTTCGATCCCTCCCATGGAACCCAAACATTAATTTGCCATCTTATGAAAGCCGTTTAGCACTCATCAAACTTCCTACCCTTAAAAGTAGGAGAACTATGTTAAATATGTCATTCATGATAAGCTTATTACATGGGGTAACAATCTCCGAGTTCCTGCTACGCAGGCTTGAATTTATTGTTCCTAATCGTCCTACAAGATGTTATATTCCTTTGAAAATACCGTATTTTTTGACCAACTATGCCAATAATGATCCAGTTCGTAGAATGTGTAATGAATTCAATAACTTTTACGCTTACATTGACTTTTCCTGTAATCCTGATGTAATAAAGAGGAACCTTATTTTACTATTGAATTAATTTATTTTTTTTCTTTTTTTTTTACTATTTCATGTACATTTAATGTTTTATATTTGTATTTAATTATTTAATTGTACCTACTATTCTTATAGTCTATTCTGTGTATCTATAAAATTTTTGTATTAAAGTCTGCAAGGAATAGACTTTTAAAATAAATAAAATAAAAAATAAAAAAGATTATGTATTTAAATCATTTACTAAATATATATCCCTTTTGTTCATTGATAATAGTTAATGTAAAACTTTTTTTTAATATGTATGTAAGTATTTTTTTGTTAACTCGTATTAATATAGGTATAGTTAAATTCAATTTATCACATAATTATATATAATATACATATATAAATTAAATTCAATTCATCACAATTTATTTAAAAAAAAATAAAACTTATGAATATCTTAAAACTACAAAACTATTAATTATTTAAGGCTAAAATTCACTTTTATCACATGTACATATATTTTGTACTTAATGTGTATGTTTTCTTAAGTCTTCTAATTTTGTCTTCCACCTCCCTTAGGCTCAATTTTTCCATTACCAAGTTGTGGCGTTTTTGCTCTTTCAACTCGTCCTTCTTCAAATCGTAAAGGCGATCAATGAAGCGATATACTTTTTTAGTATTTTGCTGCTGCTCCATCATCGCTTCCAGCATCTTTTCTTGCATGCACATCTCCTCTACAAGGACGTCGCTAGGAGAGACGTGTGCGCTTGAATTGTTGTGTGCACTTATTTTCATTTTTTTCGCCGGTGGCTTTTGGGGTGTATCCCTCTCACTATCGTCAACAGTACTTTCATTCACCTCATCGTCTACCACTAACATTTCCAGCAATGCAGGTGGAACGCTCTCAGGAGTTTGCTTTGTGGTTATTGATGACCCTAACCCAAACTTGTTGGCCTTACCTATCACAGATTCCTTCATGCCAATTAAATTATAAATCGCCTCTTCGTTTGGCGAAAACTTTTGCTCCATATTGGGGCCACCACCAGTACCTCTAGAGTACTTCAGATTTTGTGCCGTACATATTTTTTCTGTTCGCACCATACCTGAAAATTTTTTTGTACTTTTAACATTTGTGTACATTGCAAATGTCTAATTTCATTATCCATACCTTCTTCCATTCGGCAATACTTTTTGATGGTGGCCCTGCTGCATTTAATTCCGCCTCCAAATTGCGCCATACCCGGTTTAAATCCTCTTTAGATCCCTTAAACCACCCACACGCAATATCCGAGTGTATTTGCATCGTGTTTAAGAGAATGTCTATTTGTTTGTTGTTTTTGATCTAAAAGTTAAAATAAAGGATATTTATTACAATTTTCATAAAAAATATTAAATACTTACATTTTTTGGCCCAATTCCCTTGCAATTTTTTGGCGGAATAAATCCCAAAATTTATCATCACGTTTTCCCTTTAATTGACATTCATAATACCTACTTTTTTCCCGGGGAAGAGTTTCCCATTTTCGAAGTTCGTTTAGAATAAGGGAAGAGGGAAAAGAGAATAATATCTCTGGGAGATTTTATTTAGAATAGGGGAATAGGGAGAAAATTCCCAGGGAAGTGTTATTCATACTTAGGGTGTTATTGATAATTTCATGATTTGTTGCGGTTGGCATGCCGAATTATAAGCGGTAGAATATATTTTTTTTGTAGCGGATCCTAAGAAGCCTTGGGAGGGGGCTGAAATAAGCATGCATGCCCCGAGCCCATCTTAGATTTATTCAGTGGGGGCAAACGTGTTTACTGATTACTGCCTATTAATGATCCACCTTATCGATGCGGAAGGCTTACCGGAGTGGAACCATATTGTGGCCAAGCTGACGACTGAGCGGACCGATATTTGTGGCGCTCATTTTCGTGTGTACTTAAGCACAGCTGGAAAAGAAAAATATATCAATAATATGAAAGAATTACAATAGGAACGATACCATATACTACCTGTAGCGCCATAACATCCAAGGGACATGGAAAACCTACAATACAAATTAATACAAAGCAAAAAGAAATTAGCGCGTAACACTGCAAACGTGTGTCAGAGTTAAATGAGTGTCTGCAAACACAGCTGTATAATATGTTCAGTAAGTGATAAACATGTGCTATTAACAACTATGAATGAAATACTATACGAAGGGAGGGTTGTTGTCAAACGTTAATTTTAAATTCTCTACTTAGAATGAGGAAACTGGCTACTGTTATGATATCCTGTTAGCAGAAGTTTGAAATGACCGCCATGATGGAGGGATATGAAGCAGATACAGGAGATCTGAGAAAGGCAAAGTCCAGAACTTTTGGACGTCTTTAAAAACAAAAAAACTAAAAAGATGGCGATTATAAAATAAATTGGAGGGAAGTAGCATATAGAAAATTAGGTATATAATTGTAAGGAACTGGTTTTCAGATATTTATAGTGGAAAATAACGAGAATAGTTCCAGTGTAAGGAAAGTAGGGATATAAAAGGACTTTTTTGAAGACTGGAAGAAAAGTTTGAAAGACGAAATTGAAAAAAGCAGTAGCGAAAAAGAAAATCCCAAGAAATAAAATAATTCAAAGTTGAAAATAATTATGTGAAAAAAATCAAAGAATAAGATCTATGTTTAAAACTAAATAAAATCTAAGAAAAACAAAAATTTATGTGGAATTAAATATCCATTTATTTATAAAAGAAAAAAACAGTTAAATATAATATTTTGAGCGATCAAATTTGATCAACAAAAACAAAAGTAGGAGTTATTTGAATATGCATCAATATAAAAGTATAAAAAAATAAATACATTAAGAGCTACTTACAGTGCACGAACACTAATTTTTTTATAACAAAAGACAAATAGAAGGCAAGCCTAAAAATAAAGAAATTATAAAATTAACATGAGAAAAACTAACTAAAACTAACTATTGTTGAAACTCGCCCGTTCCGGAGTAGTGGTGATGTAAACGTTCCAGGGTGGGCGGAAAGGTGATGAATCCTGGCGGACTTAAAGGAGGAAATAAAGGAACTTAAATTTTGTCTGTAAAAACCCAAGTAACTAAAAGAAATTTCCAAATTAACATTACATATTATTTGATATATTTATTTATGTAGATTACTAACGTAGGATAAATTATATATGGTATTCAAAACAAATATTTTTTTTGTGTAATGGTAAAAAGTCGTTCGTAATATGTAAAGAAAAAATAGCTGTTGGAAAGGGAGGATTTTTTTGTGTTCTAGAATGAAAAAATAAATAAGTACACCTAAATTAGAATTGATTTACACGGGTAAATATATATATTATATTCTATCAGTTAGGGTATTTTTTGTGGGACTAGCAGTTTTTTTGTTTTGCGCTAGAACTGCGTAGCGGCAGAGTAATTCCACCTTAGGGAGCTCCTTCAGGTAGATAAAGTAAATTAAAAGAAACGAAGTGAAGACTAGACTTTCATTAATTTTTAATAATTAATCTCTATTATTAGTACGATATGTACAAGTCCAAAATAATAAAAACTGAATTGTCTAACCTTACACTTACTGTGTGACACTATTTTATTATTAAAATTCTGGACATCGAATTTTGGGTTTTTCTAAAATAAAAAAACTGGTAATTCAAGAACGGCTGCTTCAAATAAAAGAAGAAACGCACAAAAACTATATGGCGATAGTAGCGCTAGAAAATTAAAAACTTGCAAAACAATAGTGTATAAATCGTGTAAATATGTTGCATATACAAAATATTTTGATTTAAGTATTTATGAATTAACTTTTTTATAGTTCTAAGCATACAAGATGCCGTTCTAAGATTTTTCTGACTGAATCGCTTCTAGTTTGTCTGAAAAGTACCTTTTTTAGCTCAAAATGTAATAACTTTACATACCTGAAAAATTAAATGTTACATACCAAAAATATTTATGAATTAAATGAAAGACAATTTATTAATATTTATTAATTTTAATTTCGAATTGATAGTGAATGTTTTATTTGATCTCTAATTGTACATCCAATTCTAGATAGTCGATTTTCTTCTGCAATATCTATATCATTTGCAATGTTTTGGGGGTTATAATTGATATTAAATTTTATGCATATATTGTTAAGTGCAGCACAAACGTTGGCAAACCGAGCATCTTTTATAGGGTTATACCATCCTCTTTTATCATAAACTAAAACTCTCCATCGTTCTTTCAAAATGCCGCGCGAGCACTTCTTTGCTGTATTCTTTGCCTAAATAGATAAAGTGGTGGCCAATTGTAGCACTGGGGGAACCGTTTTGGCATCGGAATATTTTATATTTAGTTCATCCAGCACATATGCAAAGCCGCTTTGGTCAAACGGAACCGCGTTTACAAAGCTGCCATAAGAACTTTACGAATAAATTTTGCATAACAAATTTTTAAAAACTTACGCTGTTTTCGACAGTGCCAATGGATTAAATAACAATGTCGGTTCCATATTTACGTTTTTAAATTGTAATTATATTTTTTTAAATACATATTTTGACAGTTCCTCATGTATAGTGAACAAAATATACCATCCAAATCGTTGTGGAAGTTGAAAACTATTGTTAACCCTAGAAAAAATACGACCGTTTGCAATCGTATGCCATTCCGTTCATACGATTGACGTATCACGTTATTACCTTTCGTACCATCACGGATGTAATGATTTGAGTCCAGTTCTTTTAACACTTTTTGGTTAATCCTTTGTTTAATATACCGTTTTTATCTAAACGCCACCAAAACACTTTGTGTAAAATAAAACTTTCTTCACTTTTAATTTGGTTTGGCTTTAGTTTTATGTACTGGCGATCGTTCTGGTAAGTATTTTGCTAATGGCTTCATTTCCCTAAAAGTTATCTATCTTAGCCTTTTCATCCTTCCAAATATTTTTCCATTCACCACTTGCTCACAAACTACATACAGATTTTTCCTTTGTTCACACATTAAACATCACGACATGACATGGAGGCAAATTTCGTTCCCATTTTAGAAGAAAAACGAACATACATATAAATGCAACACTGTTTACATTCACAATAGACAACTGGTTGGCAATGCCACTACATTTGGTAGTGTTTAGTACATTCCTCACACTAACACAAATCCAAAAAATACAATTAAAAAATGAAAACTAATTAACTACACATTAAATACAAAAAAAAAACTTCAACGCTTGAATTAAGGTGGGTTCACCCATTTGTTTCCGTCCGGCCAAAATTTAATTGCATGAGAGCCCCCCGCAACACGACTACCCACCTGAAGGAACTGATCCGGAATATCAAGGCTACAACATTGACTCGGTTCCCTGTGATACCCTGGAATAGGTAAGACGAGGTCCAGGACATTACAGCAAAAAAAAATCTGCCCATACCAGGCGCAATAAATATGAAATTCATAAATTATAATATTTAGTTAATATTGAAAGAACAATGTGCTTAGTTTTATTATACATACATACATATGTATATAGTTTTGGCCATAACTAAAGCACCCCTAAAATAAAGTACATACAAAAAATCTGATTTTTTTTAGGAAAAAACTTTTTTAATTTATATTAAGTTAGAATTTTGTTTGTTATTCATATAAAAATTTCACTTTTTAGAGAAACAATAAAAAAATTAAACCGTCTCAAATAGAAAAAGCAAAGGCCAAAACTAAAGCACCCCCTTTTGAAACCGAGAAAAACAAACTTATAAAAATAATATTTTGTTGCAAAACCTTTGTTTTTAATAACACCTGCATAAGATATGCATTGATGATATTAATTTATTATTGAAACAGATCAGTTTTCTTTCTACAGTTATCCAGATTTAATTCCATATTAATAATTTCCCAAAGGTTCTCAACAGGATTGAGATCGGGGGATTGAGCAGGCCAATTAACACATTCGCGGACAGTTCATTTTCGCATAGTCCCTTCGTGGGGCATAGTCTGTATCTTCCGATCTACTAAAGATAATTAATCCGCGACTGAAGCAAAATAGTTATAATTAAAAATATAACTATATTTATTGAAGATTTTTAATAATTTAATTTGACGGTTATCGCCGTCATGTCCCATCCACAATTCCAAATTGGTCACACAGGACACGTCGGGATTTCCCGTCAAAATTTACTGGAACATCTGAAGCCTGAGAGCTACTACAAGTAAGTTTTTCTTCTTTACCTGGGATTTCGTCGGAACTTGCTCCATCTGGCTCATAATTTGGATCGCTGCCATACTCTCCATCATCGCTAAAAGGATCGGATACAGATTCATCGCCAGAATAAACTTCTTCGAACAGTTTCAAAACTCTATCTCTTTCTTTGTGGTATCGGTCCATTTTTCCTACAAAAATTCACTACACAAGTAGCACATTTCTTTAGTTACTTATGTCCAACTCCAACTGTTAATTCAAAAGTGGCTCGATTTTGTATTTTTACAATAAAATTTATTAACCTTTATCCGCAAATTTATTTGCGTTTATTCGTTGTAAGACAACAAGTGTAACTGGACGCAAATCAAAAAATGTACTGAAAACTAACGGGATATCCCGTCTTGCTTCTACTGATGCGTAATAGATAGCAGCATATGTTTGCAAGTGTTATTGGCTATTATTTGTAGTTCTATAGCGCCTAAAAGAAAATTTGTAGGGACACTTAATAAAGCAAACCATAATTTAACATTAAATTTAGTGCGGGAGCTACCGGCTTGTCCCAATGATTTAAAAACTTGTTGACGGTATATGCCGTCCTGTCCCAATATTTTTCTTTAAATTTGACGGCATATGCCGTCTTGTCCGCGAATGTGTTAAGAAATTTAATCCTATTACTCTGCAGCCATTCTTTTCACACTTTGGAGGTGTGCTTAGGATTGTTACTCTATTGGAACCTCCATTGAAGCGGCATTTCTTCCTCTGCATGGGGGTTGCCCTACGTTATAAAGTATACTAAGATACAGAAAACGATCTATAATTCCGTTAATGTCATGAATCGGTCCCCTTCCTTGACCAGAGAAACATCCTCAGACCATGACACCACCATGTTTGACAGTTGCACTACTTTCGGTCGGCGCACACACTTTATTCAATCTGAATTTTTTAAATTGTATTTCAATTCATAAGTGGACAGCTAGTTTATGTTGGCTTTGGCGAATACAAGTCTAGCTTTTCTGTATTTGGGTGATATGAAACGCTGTATTGCTGGACGTCGACTGGCTTCTAATTTTAAAATAACGATGTTAATTGCAAAATCTATTTATAATACTGCCATATTTTTATTGTAATTAAATACAAACAATAATTTAACACTGAAACTGTATTTAAATGCAAATTAAATTTAAATGAAAATTACCTAAATGTACATACATAGTATGTATGTACATATGTATGTGTATAGCAAACATTTTTATATTCATACCTTTTTAGCATTTTCCGCTGCAAACGAATATGCATGTCCTTAAAACTCTCCATCGAGTAGTTAGTATGCTTTAATAAAAAATTATAAGAAAGTTGTATATGTATTTCATTTCAATGTACACGTGTTAATTATTTTTTACCAAAAGAAATTTCTATGTGTATCCTAGCGCCATTTAATTTATCTTTTTTATTGCCGGTAATTTTAGAATATGACTTCATATAATCTTTTAAGGGAAATGCAGCATCAGCAACGAAAAACTGTATTTGATCCGGGAAGTCTTTTTGCCGCAAGCACATTATGCGTCTTATTTAAAACTTGATTATCAAACTCAGAGTTTTCAAATACACCACCGCGACTATGGCTGCCATATGCACCAACGTAAATGTGTAATTACTGTCACATACTGCCATAAATACTAGAGTACTTACCATGCTATTGAATATTTTATGGTTGAAATATTGTGAACCAGATTTATGCGGGCAGGTTATTCGGACATGCTTGCCATCTACTGCTCCTAAACAATGTGGTACGCCAGTGGACCGTTGAAAGTTGCCAGAACTTAGGAGGACTCACATGAACGGAGCATCCATCAGCCAAAAAGCTACATACATGCATAAAATTATTCGTATCAATTTATGTATGTACTTACTGTTCAGGCTCAATGGGATTCCTGCGGGAAGATTTTCTAAGCCACGGCTCAATCAAATTCAGCAATGTTTGAAATTGACTGTGACGAAGCCTGGCACACTTCACAAATAAATCGGGATTCTTTTGTGTTATAATGTAAACTCCCGTAGAATAAAATCCAAATGAATCACGGCTTTGAAAAAGTTCCCTGTTACCTTGTCGATGTCTTCTTATCCTATTTTTTATTATTATGAGATCTTTCAAGTCATCTATGTATAAATTCCATCTTTTATTTGAAATTGCATATTTTTAATTATTGCTTTTATTTTCAGAGTTTATTATTGGCACAAAGTAATGACAATTTAGCTAGTTCTAGGTTAATCTAGCGGTTTTATCTCTATTTTAATTTATATTTTGCGGTTTCTATTAAATAAGATAAGTTAACATTACTATTTGTGACACAGTGTTGACACTGTTATTTAAGTAAGTCAATACAGCGTAAAAGCTAGTCGCTGGAAAACGCTCTGCTTGACGCGCTAGTTTAGGTTGGTCTGTAAATTGTAACTGTATGAGAATTATAGTTGAAAGAAAGGGAAAGTGTTAAAAACAGCGATGCCAGATGTCTAAAATTTTCGTTTTTTTATATGTATAGGTTCAATATTTTTAATGGGACAATGTCTAATGTACTACGTAATTCAAAATAAAAAATTGACAGACATAGCTTTGTGTGTGTTAGTGTTTTTTTTATTCATTTGAGGCTTGTATGTGGATATGTATTGGTTTTATTCTGCTAATGCCGGGTTGAAGCTGATTGAAAAATTATGCTAACAAAAAACGACTCTCTTCTTTGAAAATGCCTACAAGCTGCCACGTTATGCCAGCATAATTAATCTACTGTGAATTGGCTCAATTACACATTAAATAGTTTTTTTCAGGGTTTCCTTCAATAACCGGTGACTGGGATATTCTTCCAGCTTCTAAGAAAATCTGCCTCAAAGTACTACCTAAGTGACTTAATTGTGCATTGCATAGAGTTAAGCACATTTGGTTTTTTTTAGATTGTGCTTAATGACACTTTGAGCGAATGTCCAAGAAGTCTACCTGTTATTTTCCATTAAACATCTTATTGGAAAAACATCAATATTTTTTCACATTAAAATACGCTAAAAGATTCAGAAGGTCCATATATTGCAAATTTTATAAAATATTGTTCTTTTGTACCTATTGTGTATTGGTTTTAAAATGGAAGCAGATTGCTGTTTTTCTAAAACTAGTGTTGAAACTATGTTTGGCTTTATCAAAGTCCTTCTTTCGTTTATTGCGAATAGGGTCGAATTTAATGCTCGCAAGACCCAGTGTTGTATGCTTACACACAAATGCACGTACAATCATGCTGCTTCATCTGTAATAATGGGTGGTGTAGATATTGAGGAATCAGAAACTCTTGATGTTCTTGGCATGAAAATTAAATGTGATGTTCGATGGACTGATCATATTTTTCAGGTTGCAAAAGAAGCATTCAAGTGCCTCGGCTTTCTAAGACGGTGTAAGAGATACTTCACTCCATCTGATCTCCTTAATATTTACACCACCTATATCCGACCGAAAATGGAATACAACTCTCATGTATGGGCCGGTGCTTCAAGGTCTATTTTGAAGATACTCGACCGGGTACAGGAGAGGGCGAAGAAGCTCATCGGTGACAGTAGGGTAGCCAACTCTATTGACTCACTGGAGCATCGACGCAATGTGGGATGTATTTCACTGTTTTATCGTTACTACAATGGAATGTGCTCTAATGAAATCAGGGAACTTGTTCCCGAAACCCGCTCATTTGCACGAACAACACGTTTTTCGTTAAGAGCGCATCCATTTGTGGTTGATATGCCAGTGGATCGCACTACGCATTACAGAGAAAATTCGTTCTTTAGCCGAACAGTTCGCATGTGGAATAAACTTCCTGCAGAGGTCTTTCCTGTTACTTTCAGTGTGGGAAAGTTCAAATCGAACGTCCACAAACACTACTCCCTTTATCCTCCTTCCCATAACCAATTTTCCTAGTTCCGGCACAATACATTGCATATGTAGGGGTCATCCCCTGAGTGCTGGTCCAAGTTAAAAAAAAAAAAAAACCAAAACTTTTGAGGGTGTTACATATATCTTTCAAAGCGTCTCATTTTTCCAGGGGAATAGATAAATCTGGTCTTGTGAGAGATATTGTTGAAATTACAACATCTGTTATGGGCACTATTCTGCTAAGCATCTCATACGTTGAGTTCCAGCTCAGGAAGTAGACTTAAAATATTCCACCATTCTCTTGATTTTAGACACTGCATCACTCACCTCCACAAGTTAGTTAAAGATACTAATTTCTTTTCTATTAAAAAAACAACTATTTTCGAGACACTCTGCGTCTTTATTTTATATTTATTTTCAAGTTCGTTCTTTTTTAAGAATTTTTGATAGCTTTAAATTATTTTCAATATGAAGATAATATTGGAACATTTTAATCATTAGACTAGCAGATTTATGTATTAGTTGGCGATATTTTTTGTCTATTTTGGGAGAATTTCTTAATTATTAAATCTTTTCTAACGTTTCAAATCATATCTTTGTTTAGTCGAAGACCACTGGCTTTTTGATAAAGACGTTGAAACACTTCTTGGATGTGTGAAAAAATATATAAGTGCTAATAAGGGGATGTTAATATTTTTATAATGCACTCTAGGCAAGAAAGTGTTACAAATTTGTTACGAAATTCATAATTTATGGCTGACTTCATAAACGCAGTTTGCAAAGCAACACGAGAAAGCCTTGTAAACTCATGCTTACAGGGTTGCTTTGCAAGCTGTGTTTATGAAATCAGCCTATACTATGAAATAGAGATTAGAACCAATAATGCGTGATCGTGATTAATTTTTTGTTTCCATCACGTGGGGGTGCGTCCGTGAGAAGGTGAGTGGCAATTTTTTTGCTTGAATGTAATTTATTCCTTTTTTTAATTTTTTTCGTATATCGTGAGCGTGAATTTTCGTGATTGTGACTTCATTCGTCGCTCCATACTATGGTGAAGGGTAATAAGATACGGCACAGCCGAATATATCTCTCTTAATTGTTTTTATGATGTTTGTTTGCGGTTGAAAAATTACTGCACAAATTGAAATTTTTGGGATACGAAATTTATATGCACCGTGTAAAAAAATTACATTTCTTTAATATAATAAATATTTATGGTTATTTATATACGAAAAGAAAATATAAGCGATTAATATGCATGCATAATATTATACTAATAAGCAATTAAAGAAACAAAAAAAACAACAAATCTTTGCTTTTCGATTGTGTAGTTATTATGCTTAGATTCACACACAATGTGTACTTGTGCACCTAAACGCATGACAGCATTAATGCATCTGTTCCAAAAAGAAACTATGATTGTATCGGTAAAAAGGAACGAACCACACCAATTTCCATCAAGAATTTGAATTTTAGTATTTTATAATAAATAAGATATGTATATTATGCACTGAAACGCGGAAAATACCATAACAAATACAACTGCTCTATGGTGTATAAGAAGCGCTTGTGACTACCAACCAATGCTTAAGTTAAAGGTATCTCTTTTGAAAGACCAAAAAATATGTATATATTAATGTGAAAACGCGTACGAATTTAGTGTTCGGCACGCAGGATTTACATATATGTATTTAGTGCTTCTATTCGTTAAAATATAGAAACACTGTTAAAACCTGTTTAAACATTTATTTTCGCTGAAAACTTGGGGTGCCGTCGTGTGAAAGCTTTACACATTTTATTTTTAAGTGGCCGCCATTTTGCGTACCGATCACTTCGATTTTAGATACTAATTTCGACAAAATGTAGGACAACAAACGTCCTAACACAAGTGCCAACGAGGAAAACAGTATGCCGGAGCCAACAAATGCCAGCGTTTCTGCGGTATACGCCCGTTTGCCTATGCCACAAATGTCGAGTACCAAAATTGAAGCGTGGTTCCCGACGATGGACTTTTGGTTCGCGGCATCCGGAATTAATGCAGACAAACAAAAAACTGCTAAAATACTAGCGGCATTAAGTCCCGATTTCATATCGCAATTGGCGGATGTAATTGCCACAAGCAGACAGATACGAGTACGCGAAGTCCAAGATAATCGAGCATTTTGCCGACAGCGAACAGTGCCGTCTAAATCGGCTTCTATCCGAACTGCCACTCTGTGACAGGAAGCCATCCGAATTATATTCGAGATGAAACGAGTGGCAGGAAATACAATAGGGGATGCAGCTTTAAAAGGATTGTGGGTCAAACGTTTTCCAGATTTTTCCCAGCCGGTAGTAGCAGCTTCTTCGGGTACGGCAGCAGAATATACAAAAATTGCTGATTCTGTAATAGACGCCGTGGCCC
Source organism: Gymnocheta viridis (assembly GCA_956483585.1). Lineage (NCBI taxonomy): Eukaryota > Metazoa > Arthropoda > Insecta > Diptera > Tachinidae > Gymnocheta > Gymnocheta viridis. The sequence goes on along the minus strand of OY101443.1, from coordinate 40,835,007 downwards.
TAAACCAAGTTAGTCAGGTACAAACCGCAAACGCAAGCGATATCAGTGAATTACGAACCGCCGTCGTAGAACTAGGCAAAAAGTTTGACCAACTCACATCGCACTCACGTTCGCGATCACTTCGTAGACAAACAGCGCCACGTAGCAGATCACAAAGCCGAAATAACTTTCACAACAACGCAACAGACGAATGTTGGTACCACAAAAAATACGGCCACAATGCAAAAAAATTTCGCAGCCCGTGTAGAAATAAGACACGTAGCGCCCACGCGGTCACTCCGAGTAGAGTATCAACGCCACAGTGACTTGAGGGGCAGGTGAAGTCTTCCAGCGACGATTCTTCAACCAGACGCCAAATTTTTCACCTACAGGTAAAAGATAAATACACAAACCAATTTTTTTAGTAGATAGTGGCGCCGATGTTTCCGTCTTGCCACCACCTTCAAAATCTTTCGACATCCGCCCAACAACCATCTCGTTGTTCGCTGCAAATGGATCTCCCATTTAAGTTCGTGGAGAAAAACGAATTAAGCTCTACCTCGGCATACGCCGAGAATTTTTGTGCTCGTTTGTAGTAGCAGACGTGACGACACCGATCATCGGCTCCGATTTCATAAAGCATTACGATTTACTAATTTATTGACGACACAACAGGCTTATAGATAATTTAACCGGACTAATATCACAGCTCACTTCATCAAGAATTTACAACAAAGCATGTATTACCACTTTCAACTCAACCGAGCCTTACGCCGAAATTTTTAAAAATTTTGTAGACGTCACTAAACCTTTACCTTGCGGCTCAACGACAAAAACAAAAATTACACATAAAATTGATACAACTGTGCAACTAGTTTTATGCCGCCCCAGACGACTTGCTCCAGAAAAACTAGCTGTTGCTAAACTAGAATTTGAGTTTTTAATGAAAGTAGGCATATGCCAGCCCTCTAAGAGCAACTGGTCGAGTCCATTGCACCTAGTAAAAAAAAACGATGGAACCTGGAGGCCGTGCGGGGATTATCGTGCCCTTAATGGACAAACATTGGCAGATCGGTATCCCCTACCATACTTAACCGATTTTACAGCAAACCTAGCTGGAAAAAAGATTTTTTCAAAAATAGACTTACAAAAAGCCTTTCATCAGGCTCCAGTAGAACCCCATGACGTCCCGAAACGGCTATCAGTACACCTTTTGGCCTCTACGAATTTAAATTCATGGCCTTTGGATTGTGCAATGCCGCCAAACGTTCCAAAGGCTAATTAATGAAGTACTTCGTGGCTTGGACTACGTCTTTTCGTATATTGACGACATTTATATCGCTTCACAATCTGTTGAACAGCATCGCTTAGATCTAACCAACGTTTTTAAACGCCTTCGAGAACACAATTTGACTATTAATGTAAAAAAAATCAAAGTTTGGCAATAATTAAATTGGATTCCTAGGTCACCTCGTCAACGGCGATGGAATACGTCCCTTGCCGGAAAAAGTCGCCGTCTTTCAAAATTATCCAAAGCCGATGGTAGCTCAAGATTTGAAGCGGTTTATCGCGATGATAAATTTTTACACGAAGTTTTTGCCACATGCTACTTCACAGCAATTACAACTACAAAAATTAATTGTCGGTAATAAAAAAAAACGATAAAACGCCCCTATTGTGGTCTCAACAAGCTGAAGATGCTTTCGACCGTTGCAAAATCGAATTAGCAAAAGCGGCACTTTTGGCTCACCCGGCCGCTGAAGCGGAACTAGCAATATATGTCGATGCCTCAGACACCGCCGTAGGGGCCGCCCCTCACCAGAATGTACATGGCAGTTTGCAACCGCTGGGTTTTTAACTTAACGATACTCAGCGCAAGTATTCGACGTATGACCGAGAGCTATCCGCTATCTACCAGGCTGTACTTCATTTTCGGTACATGATTGAAGGTCGACAATGCTACATCGTAACGGACCATCGACCGGTTATATTCGCATTTAAGCAAAAAGTCGAAAAAGCTTCACCCCGTAGAATACGCCAGCTAGACTTTATCAGCCAATTCAGTACCGATATCCGTTATATACCAAGTCCAGAAAATACGTCCGCTGACGCTCTTTCACGCATCACAATTTTCGTGCGAAACTGTATTCAGTGCCAATCGGCCAAGGTTCAACGACATACGAAATCTGCACCTATCAAATACGACTCTTCAAAGCAACGTTTTGTCCATATTAATATTGACATTATAGACCGCTTCACGCGATGGCCAGAAGCTATTCCCATATCAGACATGACAGCCGAAACAGTCGTCAAAGCAATCCTATCACAGTGGATATCTAGGTTTGGTATCCCTACGAAAATAACTTCCGATCGAACTGGTAAAAACAATAGGCGCAACACATTTACGCACTACTCCTTATCACCCGCAGTCAAACGGCATTAAAGAGAGATTTCATCGAACCTTAAAAGCTGCAATTTTATGCCACAATCCAGTCAAGTGGATATTTCATTTGCCGACTATTTTACTCGGGTTGAGAGTCGCTTCAAAACCGGATTTGACCGCATCACCGGCGGAATTATTGTCCCGGCGAATACCTTTATCAGACTTGGTCACGCATGATTCACTCTGATCACGTGAGCGACGCCCATCTCTATTTATTATGCTTATATTCACACACAATGTGTACATATGCACCCAAACGCATGACAGGATTAATGCATGTGTTCAAAACTGTATGATTGTATCGGTAAAAAAGAATGAAATTACAACCACACCAATTTCCATCAAGAATTTGAAGTTTTAGTATTTTGAAATGAGATTTTCATGGTTTGAGTTCAAATCTGAATTTACCCATATCTTCTTAATTTAAGAAATTATTTTTGGATAAATTCATTATTTTATTAAGAGAGTACTTTTTAATTGTGAACAATTTATTCATCAGACTAGCAGAAGGGATCAGTACTGTCATCAGCGTTCTTTGTTCGATTTTACCACTTTTGACGGTGGATACAAGTGAGTAGGAATATCAACTATTTAACCGTATTATTTAACGAATTAGAATACGAAAAGTGCAACTTATTCATTTCTTACAAGTTAAATCAATTTCGGTTAGTACGAAATTCCATCTATGATTTTTAATTATTCCAAATATTTCATACTCTCTTTGCTTTTTCCAAAGCCATTGGCTTTGATATCAAGCAGTTTTCCATTTTTGTTTACTTTATTTTTGTCCATAAGAGATGTCAAAAACATTAAGTTAGTCATATGGTAAAATTATTAGTAGAAATAATTTTTATTATCTTATTGTTAAATAATAAAAAAAATATAAATATATATGTAGATCCATATATTTATATCTGTATATATGAAAAAAAAATTATGTATATTATTGTAAATAAATATTCAGAATTAAAATGAAAGAATAGAAACCTTTAAATTCGATTTCTGCGTACTAAAGTAGGTAGTCAAATGTGCCTGGGATCAATAATTTATGCACTTGACTGTAATTTATTTCTTGATCATGGTTGGGAGGGTAATTAGCGTAATATCATCTAATGCGCTCAACATTAGTATCCGGATAATAAAACACTTTCTATTTCTATCCCTGTTAACTTTTCTTCCTATTTAATACAGCGTGCACAAATAAAATTCTTTTGTAGCTTTGCGGTCAATCTAGGTTAAATTAATAGCCTTGAACTCACCCCACTAGCCGACGAGCAAGAGCTGGAAGATGTTGCATGCTTAGGCTACCATTTACCAACAACATAGACACTAGAAACTAGCCGTTGCATACTACAAAAAAGCGTGAGCGAGTTATCAGAAATGTTTTCAGTGTGTCGTAAGACAATTCACAATATCATAAATCGCGCAGCAAACGAGAATAGATTGGAGTTAAGGAGAGGTGGTGGTCCAAAATGAAAAATAAATGAACGTGAGGAGCGCGTAATTATTAGAAAAATTATCCAAAACCCCCAAATTTCGACAAGAACAATTACTGGAGAGCTCCAGGAAGAATGCGTCACTATCGTTTCTCACGAAACAGTTCGCTAGGTGTTATTAAGCAGCAAGTACTCGTGAAGAGTAGCACGAAAAAAAACTCTGCTTTCAGCTTTAAATATAGAAAAACGGCTTTCCTTTGCCACTATGAACGTTGCACAGCCAACAGAATATTGGGACAATGTTATTTTCTGCGACGAAACGAAGTTTATGCTGTACTACAATGATGGGCTTACAAAAGTATGGCGCAAGCCCTTAACATCGCTAGAAAACCCCAACATAATCCCAACTGTTAAATTTGGAAAACTTTCGATAATGGTTTGGGGATGCATCTCGAGCAAAGGTTTTGGAGACATAGCGTTTATAGAATCAACAATGGATGCATGACAATATTTAGACATTTTGAAGAAATATTTGACAAGCGGTGTTGAAAAATTCGGCTTTATAAGAGATAGCATCCCTCAATTTCAATTTTAAGCGGCCAACGATACTAAGCATAAATCCCATATGGTTCGTACGTGGCTGCTTTATAACTGTGGGAAATTTATAGATACCCCTTCTCAAAGTCCCGACCTAAACCCTATTGAAAATTTGTGGGTCTATTTGAAGAGGAGATTCGCTAAACGTAAGCCAGCAAGCAAAGCAGCTCTAAAAACGGTTATATTAGAAGAGTGGCAGAATATACCCGCCAATTATGTTATGAAAAAACTGGTTAGTTCCATGAAGAAGCGCCTAAAATGTATGGTAGATGCCAATGGAGAACATACTAAATATTTCAAAAAATAAATGATTTTTTTAATAACTTAAAATAATAGAAAGGTAAATTTTTAATTTTGTGTAAAAAGTTATTTGACGATAATATAATGGTAAAGTAACCTAGCAGAAAAAAAAATTTTAATCAAAATGTTCTTTTCAGTAATTTTATAATATCGACAACACGGCAATACTGGATTCACATATTTTCTTAAATAAACATACATAATTTTTTCATAAGATCTTTACGTCTCGAGAACATTTTAAAATGAACTTACAGCTGACTGTGTAAACACTCAACGAACTTGCAAGACTTTCGGCTATAATTTCGACATTTTCGTTGATAATACATATACAATAGTTGCAAGTAATTACTTACATGTCTAACTGCAGGGTAAGAAAACAAAAACAATTGGTTGATTATTGAGTTCTTGTTACAACTTTGATATTTTTTAAACTTTTCATTTGCTTTAATGAAAGTTGAATATAATATCCCCAGTTGTTCTAAGAAATATTTGGGTAAAGTTCCCTGATGATCTGCATTAGCAACAGTGAAATGTGCATACGAACTAGCTATACCCGTCGATAATCATTTTCAATTTGTTTTTAATAAAACTGTTAATATTTTACTACATACACTGGTCGGCATATGTACATGTGTATTAGACTGGCCGTACGATGTATGGCTTGTTTTTTTTTTGGAAAATAAAATTTTATTTTTTCTTAAAATGTTTGTTTTGATATAAAAACAAACTCCAGAAATTTTCAGCCAAATCCGATGATGCCTAGTGGGGCCTAGTTGACCTTGAAGTTTACTACGCCAAAAAGTTTTTTTTCTTATGCGTTGCACAAAGTTTGTTCTTACTTTGACTAAAAAAAAATGTGCAACAGATTTAATTTTATTATATTATTACTATTAAATTTGTTATATATATACATATAATTCATTCAAGGAATAGCTTTTTTCTATTCTCTTTTAATTACTCTCTCTTTCGCTCCAAAAAAAACAATACATAATTGTTAAAAAAAAATTAAAGCAAGTTGAGATGATGAGAAACATGCTGCAAAAAAGAAATACAAAGTCTAAAAGAACTGATTACCGTTATTTAGATGATCTTAACAAGCATGTAAGCTTTGCGTTTCATTACTAAGTAGAGTCTGTGAAGTGACAGTGAATATAAGTGAAAATTAAAAAAAATAGTAAAGAATAAAAAAAATAACAAATAATGGCATTAAAAAAACAACTGAGATCTGGAGATGATTTAGTGTTGTTCATAGGAAAATGTAAAAATGAAATTTTGGGTGCAAAATTACCGTCAGTGAAGCAGGTTCTTCAATTTTTTTTATAAAATGCGTATGGAAAACTATTCTTTAAAAAGCAGTGCAAAATTGACAATTGCAGTTGTTTCTGATTTTTGGAAAAGAGCCAACATTCCGATAATATCAGAACAAAACTCTATTAAAGCCTTGGAGAGAATATATGAGAAATGGAGAAATTTGCAGAAGAATGCCAAGTCCAAGTATGAGAAGCACCGGAAAAACGAAGAGGAATTTGTGGATCACATTGAAAATTATATATTTGACATTGCAACGTCAGATGCACTTGCGGTAATGAAGATCCAACAGGATAAAGACTTTCTTGTTCTTCAAAGGCAAAGAGGTCGACCAGGAAGTATGTCTGGTGTAGATGTAAAAATGGTGGAAAAACAGAAACGAAAAGAAAAGCGTTCTGATATATTAAAAATGCGCGTTGAGACGTATCGCGAGAAAAATGTTTATTTAGGTAATTAAGATTTTTATTGAATTATCATGCAAATTAGTTTATTTATTTTTTCTTGAAATATCAGAGCAAATATCTGCTATGGATATTTCAGGTAGTACTGAAAGTAGCGAAATGGCGTATTCTGTGGTTGATCAAAATGTATCAATTGATATAGCAGACGATGAACCGACCGTCGTAACACAAGGTCAACAATCGCGTAAAAATATCCATTTTATTGATGATAGAATGCTGGCAAGTATGGACAAATGCAAAATTAGTACGAGAGATGCCATGCATTTAATTACTGCAACAGCAGCTGCACTATTACGAAAAATTGAGGGAGTCAATCCAACTTCCACAGCAATAAAATTGGACGCTTTAGTCCTCAATCGCACCACTATTCAGGCGATGAGGAGGGATTATCGCCGCAAACAAGCTCAGCAGATTCTGGAAAGTTTCAATGTAAATACTAAAAAATCTATTTTTGTGACTAGTTGTATAAAAATAATATTTTTTTTTAATTTTTCTGATTCAAGATACCTGAAGTATTTGTCCTTCATTGGGATGGCAAACTACTTCCAGAAGTAAAAGGCAAAGAAAAATCAGAGCGACTAGCTCTAGTTGTGACTGGCAAAAATGTGGAGAAACTGCTTGGAATTCCAAAAATGCAAGACTCCTCTGGTGAAAGTATAGCTGATACAATATTTAACTTGTTGATAAAATGGAAAATGGACAATTTAGTCGAAATAATATCTTTTGACACAACAGCAAGTAACACTGGCATTAATAAGGGTGCAGCCTACTTATTAGAAAAGAAATTGAAAAGGGACTTGCTGTTTCTTCTATGTCGTCATCACATTAGTGAATTGTTGATAAGAGCTGTCTTCGAACTAAATTTTGGTAAAACTGCTGCACCAGAAGTTCTTATTTTTAATCGCTTCTCCAAGTTTTGGCCAAATATTAACCAAAATAATTTTAAGAGTGGAATATCGGATGAGGATGTAGAAAAACTTTTTACGGTGGGTGAATTAGAATACCACAAAATATTTTGCCTTGAGGCATTGAAATCTCAATACGTTCGGGCAGATTATAAAGAAGTATTGCAAATTTCATTGCTTTTTATTGGTGAAAAAGCACCAGGCTTTTCGGGATTCCGTGCACCTGGTGCAACAACGCATGCTCGATTTATGTCGAAAAATATATACTGCTTTAAAATGTTTCTGTTTCGTGAGCAATTTAAACTAACGACAGCGGAATTAAATAGCTTTCGTAACATTTGTGTATTTTTGACGCGAATTTACGTTCCGTATTGGTTTGGATGTGTCAAATCTGTGAATGCACCAAGATTAGATTTGCAACTTATAAATGATGTAACTGCATATTATGATACAAATATTTCCATCATTTTGTTAAAAAAAATTATCAATCATTTATGGTATTTGAGTGAAGAAGCTGTTGCTCTGTCTTTCTTTGATGACCAAATCCCTTACGATATAAAACTAAAAATGGTTAATGCCCTTGGTAACAATGAAGAATTATATGAAGAAGATATTCCGAAAAAAATTAAAACTACAATAGAAGATGTCAGAGCGTATACTGAAAAAAATTTGAGCGATTTCGTGTCTGCAAAAACAAAAAGATTCTTCACTCGATTGCAAATTGATTGCAGTTTCTTGCATTCGGATCCGGTAACGTGGAAAGATAGAGATGATTTTTGCGCTGGAAAAATTATTTGCGAAAATTTGGCCGTTGTCAACGATGCAGCCGAAAGGGGAGTTAAATTGATAACAGATTTTAATCGAGCGCTAACGTATGATGAGGAAGACAAGCAATATCTGTTGCAAGTGGTGGAACATTATAGGAAAATACATCCGTCTCACACGAAAAGCTCCCTTGTAAACCAGGTATTTTAATATACATAACTCAAATAAATACATATTTCTAAAATCTACCGTTTATTGGTGAAAACGTTATTTCTTTATGTAGGTTTCCCTATAATGCACATATTGTAAACTTCAAGGTCAACTAGGCACCACTAGGCATCATCGGATTTGGCTGAAAATTTCTGGAGTTTGTTTTTATATCAAAACAAACATTTTAAGAAAAAATAAAATTTAAATTTCTAAAAAAAAAAAATTACGGCCAGTCTAATGTGTATTTATTTTGACGAATTATAGCGAAGAATTGTTTTATTGTTTTTTAATATTGAAATTCCTATAACGGCATAGTTATCATGATATTTTCTAAGCTTTAATACAAAGCGGTCGTTGTTGAGTATTAAGTATTAATATTCGATGAAAGATAAATAAAAAAATTCTATTACTATTGTGTAAATATGGGAAAAATAGCAGAATTAACTAATACCGTCAGGAGTGAAATTATAACCAAGTAGGTATAATCTTAGAATATCTGTAACAAATATTGCCAAGGAGTACAATTAGGCTTGCCAGATCTAATTTGTCAAAAAGCTTGACATTGACCAGAAAAAAACTTGATTTTGAAAAAAAAACTTGACAAGTAAAAACACTCATACTAAATATATAAAAGAGATTTTTAGTTTTTAAAGAAGAACTTCTGGATAATTATTATTGGGAAAATAGGAATTAAATTTTAACTTTTACTCGTAAAAACAATTTTGCTGAGAGTTTTTAGCTAGTCTATAATAAATAAATAATACTTTCCATAAATAACTTGACAATTCTTCAAACACATAAGTTTTAATAAAAAAACAATGAAAATCCGCCTGTATTATTCCACCATGGGTATATCAAGTCGGCTAAGCTGGCTAAGTTCACGACTTGCTTCTCTGGTTCAATGTTGTCAATTTACTAGTGTTGAGTAATGGGGTAAATATCAGTGTTGACACTTTTATAATAATTGTACAGAAAGTTATAGTTATTTTTTAAACTATAATTGCACAAAAAAAAATATGTATCATATTAGTCCTTAGTTCTATTGATAGTAAAAATATGGGCTTTAGATTTGTTTTTTAGAAATATACACATACTTTTTTTAAGTATTATTACATAGCTAGAATAAATTTGAGAAAAAAAGTTAACTTACAAAAAAGCTTGACAAATCACTTTTTCACTTGACACTTGACGCGCATTAAAAAACTTGACAATCAGGCCAAATCAGGCCCTTCTGGCAACCCTAAGTACAATATACCTAGACAAACCGTTTATTATCAAATATGTAAATAAATGTAAAAAAACATAATCTGTCAAACAGAATCTGTAAAACACGGTAGAAAATTTAAATATAATCCAGGTTTGACACCCAAAGCCGCTACGTTGGAATGGAATTTTTTTTAAAGGAGAAGTAACACTCAGGCAATTAGTATACCTACCAACCCAAAGCGTCTTATGGACCGACGAAAGTACTTGGAGTATCACTCGTCAAAGAAAAAAGTTTTTGTTAGACTAGCCCAAAAACTCGAAAAAAATCGCACCTGTTGTCGAAAAAGTTAGTCATGGAGGTGGCACAGTCATGTTCTGAGGCTGTATAGCATATAAAGGCTTGGGAGACTTGGTTCCCACCGACGGTTCGATGATCCAAAACCAATATTTTAAAATTTTAAATGAACACTCATTTCCTTCTGGCGATAGGTTGATTGGACCGTCATTTATTTTAAACAGGACCATGCGTCTTGCCACAAGAGTGAAATGATTAAGACATTTTTGACAGAAAATTGCATTGAAACTTTGGATTGGCCACCCGAAATTCCGGATTTGAATGTGATTGAGAATTGTAATGAATTAAACCAAATAATATCTTTTAATTTATTGTGAGCTCATCTGGGAGCTCCAACTTTATTAGAGCTCAGCGAGGAGCTCTTTAAGATGTTGCCAATTAATTAATTTTAAAATAAAATACATTGTCTTATATACTAGTTATGAGAATAAATCTTAAGGGTATCTTAGAATAAGAGCGAAAAGAAAAGATATATTTTATTAGTTAAAATTATTCTTTTAGTTTCCCACGGTGAACGTGCAGCGTGTGTCTCGTCAGTGATTTGTAATAATTATTATTGCTTATATGTATCTACCTATGCATGCAAGTGCTTATTAAATAAGATTTATTTAAGTGCTTTATGCCGTTGCCTTTGAACAAATGCATGGGTGTCAAGTAACCGTCACCAAAACATTCCAGCTGTAGTCTAGCAATGCAATTCGGCACTGCTGTATGCAGTGGTAAAACATTGTTGGTTATAGCGACAGTTAGTTCACGCTACAGAATGTTTGGTCATATATAAAGCGCCAAAAAACCGCAGATCTGACAAGAACCAGGGAAGGAACAATTTCAGAGGTTAAATCTTTGTGGGAGGACATACCAACAAAATACATTCAAAACTTGATCGATTCAGTTCCTAAAAGACTCCGGAAAGTCATTGCCGCTAAAGGAGGATACACGTTTTATTAATATTAAAAATATCTAGAAGTGTTATAAAAGTTGGAATAACATATTTTCGTTTATGTACAGATATATACTAAAATTTAAGCAATTTTCGTAAAAAGCACCAGTTACTGAGTTATATTTATTTTTGTTTGTTTTGAACTGGATTTATATTTGTACAAATACAACAAAAACTCAACGAAAAACTTGTTTTTGCTTCAATAATGCCGTGTGCTTTAAACTGTACATGGCAAGAGATAAAAACACATTTGCAATGACTGTTTAAAATAATAATTTTAATTTATTACAAAATAGTCCTAAAATTAAACAAAGTTATTTTATATAAACAAGAAATAATTAAAAAGTTTTGTTTGGTTTACTTATTTGGCTGGTGTTTTCAATTGTGGTCTGGCCAGACTATAAGGTGCACATAGTGGTGGAAAGGTTATAGAACATCGGTAATTATTAATATATTATTAAGTTTTATTATTCTTTATATAAAAAAAAGTTCTTCCAGTTTTTTTTGAATGCTGCGTCTGGTCGCAGCAGTTTGAATTCACCTAAGCACCGTTTAAAGTGCTCAGTTAGAATAGAGAATCAAAAGACTAGTTATTCGCTTAATCAAATTGATTCTGATTTTATTTACAAATTTTTCTTCTATTTATACTAAAATTATTTGCTTATGACCTAATTTAATTATTGCTTACTTCTATTATATTTCTTAAAATAATTTAACCTACTTTTATTTTATTTATTGCTTATTTATATTTCTTATAATTATTAACAAATCAATTTTAACCTGCTTACTTATTTCTTATTTCTAGAGGTTTAAGATTACATTGACAAAATAAAACAACAAAACAAATAAAAATAAAATTGTGTTACAATTTGTATGTTGCTTTTGGTATAGTGCAACACATTATAATAAGTGCACTACACCATTGCCCTTAAGATTTAATTTATATTTGAAAATAAATAAATTGAATCTTATTATATATTACGAGTACTTAATATTATGTTTATTGTTTTCTTTTATACAATTTAAGTACATTATTATGATATATTTTTTCTTTTGAATCTATTTTTAGTAATGAATTTACTCCTAATAATTTTATTATCTTGTATGGTCCCTTATATGGGCTTTGATTTTTTTTTCTAGATTCTAGTTTTATTAGTACTAAATCTCCTATTTGAAAGTTATTAACATTTGTGTTTTTGTCATATGTTAATTTTGATTTTCTTTTGGCAATATTTATTAATTCTTTAGCTTGTTCTAAAGATTTTCTTAATCTTAATTTTATTTCATTAGCATAGTTGTCAATATTATAACATTTTTGTGAATCATGTATCTTGTCTGTTGGTAATATTGCTAATTTGCCATAAATTAATTCAAAAGGTGAATAATTATTGTTCACGTGTGGTGTTGTGTTATATGCAAATGTATAGTATGGGATATATTTGTCCCATTCATATTCATCTACAAAATTCAATAAATATTCGTTTAGAACTCTATGATTGCGTTCGAGTGTACCTATAGATTGATGATGGTATGGTGCTGAAAATTTTTTACTTATGTTCAACAAATTACACACTTCTTTAAGTAGTTCATTATTGAATTCTGTTCCCCTGTCTGACTTTAAGATCTTGAAACATCCATACTTTAAAATAAACTGTTCAACTAAAGTTTTTGCAATTGTTTTGGCGTCTTTTGTTTCAATCGGGTGTGCTACTACATATTTCGTTAATTCGCACTGCATCGTTAAAATATATCTGTAATTATTTGTCATTCTTAATGGTCCGACTGTATCTATTTCTATTACCTCGAAACTCGTGTTTGGGTTCTCTGTAATTATCATTTTCTCTTTGATGTGCTTGGTTTGTTTATTTCTAAGACATTTATTGCAATTATTTATATAATCTCTTACCATTTTTCTCATATTTTTCCATACATAACGTTGTTTTAATTTTAAGACTGTTTTTCTAATACCAAAATGTCCTGATATTGGTGAATCGTGAAATTCTTTAATAATATTCATTTGAGATTTTCTATCTTTAATGTGTTGCAGCGGTTTATACAATATGATATTCAATTCTAGATTTCTGTACTTATTTGATTTTTTAATTCTTTGGTATACCTCATTATAAATCTTCTTTAAATATTCAGTTGATATGAGCTCAAAAATTTTATCTTCGCATGATAAAGCGAGATTTTTAATATTTTGCTTATGCATATGAATTATTAATTTCTCTAGTGTCAAAACGTATTTTGCTAGATTATCATCAATATTCATCACAAAAGTATTATCAATGGACTCTAAAGTACCATTCTTATATTTCTTATATTCTTTATTTTGTATACCGGTTTTAATAATATTAAATTTTAATTCGCGAATATTCTTTATATCTTGTACATTCCCATATATGGTGTTTATTTTGCGCTTGGGACGTGTTACTTATGTTATTTGCTTGTATATTCTCAGAAATCTTTTTTGCTTGCATTCCACGTGTTGTTACTAAAATTCTTGTTGGTTTATTAATATCATCTTCTATCGGAATCATTCTCTTTAACGTATCCGAATTCAGTCTTATTTTAGATAAAGCGTCTGCATTACTATTGATTTTACCTTTCTTATATATAATTTCGAAATCATAGTCTGACAAATCTGTACGTATACGTGTCAATTTGGATGAGGGGTTCTTATGAGTAAAAAGTGAAACTAGTGGTCTGTGATCGGTTACCACAATAAATTTTCTACCAAATAGGTAGGGTCTGAAAAATTCTATTCCCCAATGTATGGCAAGAAGTTCCTTTTCAATTACAGGTTTATTTAAATCATGTTTTCCTAACGTCTTGCTTGCGTATGAAATTGGCAAATCTTCCCCTATCTTTCCCTGTGATAACACGGCTCCTAATGCATAATTTGAAGCATCTGTTGTTAATATAAATGGTTCTTCAAAATCTGGATATTTTAGGATGGGTGGATTAATTAACTTTTTCTTTAATAAGTCAAAAGCTTGTTGACATTCTTCCGTCCATTCAAATGTTTTTCCCTTTTTAGTTTGGTCATTTAGACATTTTGTAATTTCTGAAAAGTTTTTAATGAAACGTCTGTAATAGTTACAAAATGCTACAAATCTTTTAATGTCATCTTTATCTTTTGGAACTGGGTATTGTTCTATAACTTTGTGTTTAGAGGGGTCTGTTCGTATGCCTTCTTTTGTTATTTGATGGCCTAAATAGATTACCTCTGATTTCAGAAATACACATTTAGATGCATTTAGTTTTAAATTATATTTTGAAAGTCGTTCAAATACACTCCTAAGGTTATCATTGTGGTGTTTTAGACTACAACCAAAAACAATTATATCGTCTACGTATAAAAATGCTTTGGAATCTAAACCACTAAGTGCTATTGTTAACATTCTTTGGAAGCTATTAGAAGAAATCTTTAAGCCAAATGGCAGCCTCTTGAATTGATAGTGACCATTACTTGTTGAAAATGCAGTTAAGTGCTTCGAATCTTCGTCCAAATTTATTTGATGGAAAGAACTGGTCATATCTAAAGTTGAAAAATATTTTGCTCTACCAAGACGATCTAAAACATTTTCTAATCTTGTTAATGAAAATTTATCATTTACTATCTTCTTGTTTAATTGTCTGAAATCTACAACTAATCTCCATTTTTCCTTTCCAGTCTCACTCTTTTTAGGCACGACTAATAAAGGTGAGTTGTATGCACTGTTTGATGGTTCAATGATATCGTCATCCAGTAATTCTTGCACTTGCTTATTTATTTCCTTAGTATGCGTGTGGGGTAGTCTGTAGTTTTTAATAAATACTGGCGTTTCATCGGAGACTTTTAAGTGCTGTGTATAGAAATTATTTGAAGATAATTTGTCTCCTTCTAAATGAAAAATGTGGGAATAGTCCTCAAAAATCTTTATTAATTCTGCTCTTGCTTTGTAATCGCTAATGTCAATATTCAAAGTATCGAGTAAATTTTGGAGTCTTTCTTTATTAATTGCTTTTTGTGCATTAATGTCCGATTGCATTACGAAGCTATAGTTTTTTAACGGTTCTACTTCTAATTCAATATTTCTTAAAATTACATCATTATCCGTAGTGTTCAATATTCTTACATGACATATTCCATTTCCTGGTACTATGGTATTACTTATGTATACGCCTGGTTTAACCTCTTTGTTGAGAATAATGCTATCTTCGGTTATGTCCATCTGTATTGGGTGGATTATTTCTGATCGTTTCTCTACCATTATAATATAGTCTCTACTAATCCATGACTTCATGGGTATTGTAATTTCATCTTCGTTCAAGGTAAGTGATATTGTAAATGTTTCATAGTCAATTTTACATAGAAATTTTGTAAAAAAATCTCTCCCTAAAATTCCGTCCGTTGGTATTGGAAAAGTTCTGTCGACAATATGAAATTTATGATTTGCTACCTCATTACTTATGCCAAATTGGAAATTTGATGTTCCTATGGATGTAATTTTTTCCTTAGTAATCCCTGTAAAATTCTTTGATTGTTCTTTATCAATACTTATTAGATCTTCATTTAATTTATTTACCTTGCATAGTGAAACGTCTGCTCCTGTGTCTATCAAAAATGTGAGATTCAAATTTTTATATAAGGATAAATTTATGTAGTTAGTGCTGTTGTTCGTGATCTGAAAAACATTATTAAGTCTTATTTCTTGTCCGGATAGCGAGCTTATACAGTTCCTCGAGTCACTTCCGGGTCTTCTGAGTTTTCCTGTACATAGTGTACATTTCTATTGTTGTTTCTATGATTATTTCTTTCATTGTTATTATAATGGTTGTTTCTATTATAACGGTTGTTATTGTAACGGTTGTTGCTATTATTGCGATTGGTATTACTATTATTTTGGTTGTTACTGTTGTAACGATTTGGATTTCTATTATAATTTGTCATATTATTGTTGCTATTGTAATAATTTTGACTGCTATTATTTTGGTAATTATTTCCATTCTGGTTTCTATTTAAATTATTCCTATTTCGTCTGTCCCTATTGTTCGAAAAGTATAAGATTTGATTGGTTTTATTTAAAAAGTCTTTTTCTAATTCGAGAGCTAATTGTACAGCGTCATTTAAGTCTTTTGGTCTGGATGCATAAATTGTTGGTTTTAATTCTCCGTTTAAACCATTTTTAAATATATTTAATGCATATTTTTCATTTATTAATTTGATTGTGTCTGCTTGAACTGTGTTGCAGTTGGGTATTTCTCCTACTTGTAATTCGGTCAATTCTGCTATTAGATTCAATAGTTTTTCATGGTAATTGTTTACACTCATATTCTTTTGACAAAAAGTGCTGAGCGAAGCTTGTGTTTGTGCAACAGTTTTTGTTGTCTTGTACCTATCAGTAAGAAGCTTTTTTAAAATTTCAAATGTTGTTGGTGTATAAACTCCTAATGCAGTTCTTACGGTATTACTTAATTTAACATTGAATACAAAGTTCAAAAGTAATGTTTCTTGATCTGGTGCTAATCCAGTTTTAATTAATTCCACTATAGTGAGAAAAGATTTAAGTTCTTTATAGTTCCCTGTGAATTCTGGGATTGTCTTTAAAGCAATCTCTAGATTAAATTGTTGATTCGCCATATTTATTGAATTTTGCATTTGATTGTTTTTACTATTAGATTTATTATCTAATTCTTTTGGACTTTCTAGTAAATATTTTTTAATTTGTGTATATATGTTATTAAATTCTATTCTTAAAGCAGATACTTTTTCTTCATCTTCTTCGTGAAATTCCTTTGCTTGAAAATTATCTTTTATTCTATCTATGATTTCTAATTTATTTTGTATGGTTTTTTCCGTATATGTCCTTCCTGGACTCTTTTTTAAATTTTTTAATAAGTCTCTTTAATTTTCAATATTTTCCTCCATTAAATTTTTATTATAGAAATTAATTCAAATTTGTGTTAAAACAGTATTCTTGTTATGTTTAAGCACATAATTTTTAAAATATTGATAAATCTTTTATAAAATATATAATAAAATTGCTAGTATAAATAATGTTATCAAAAATTCTGGAATTATTGGTTTAAGAATTTCTTCTGAGGAGTTGTTGGTAGAAGATTTTTCTTCTTTAATCTTTCTTATGGGATTTCCCCAGATAGGACCTACCATTTTTATTGTTTATTTGCTATGTTATTGAATTTACACATTTGTGACTGTTAGTCTGTTCTCATTATTATGTTTTGTTACATAATTTTTGAAGTATCTATTGATTTTGTGTGCAATATATAATATTATTGCTACTATTATTAACGTTAAAACGTATTCCGGTATTATTTGTTTTACATTTTCAGAATTACCGTTATTAACGATATTTTCTTGTATCTCCACTTTGCTTTGTGGTTTGCCCATTTTAAAATTGTCGTTATTAATTATCTTTATGTATGTTGTCGCTTCCTTCTGGTATGTATTCTTCGTATTTTTTGAATACCTCGTCTATTTCCTCCTTAGAAGGACTCTCTTCTACTGGCTCCGACATACGTTCTTTGCAAAAATTTATTTTTCTCTTGTGATCAATTTCACCACATTAAGATCAAGGATCGGATGTAAGGCAGGATCGCCATATTAAGTTTTATTATTCTTTATATAAAAAAAAAGTTCTTCCAGTTTTTTTTGAATGCTGCGTCTGGTCGCAGCAGTTTGAATTCACCTAAGCACCGTTTAAAGTGCTCAGTTAGAATAGAGAATCAAAAGACTAGTTATTCGCTTAATCAAATTGATTCTGATTTTATTTACAAATTTTTCTTCTATTTATACTAAAATTATTTGCTTATGACCTAATTTAATTATTGCTTACTTCTATTATATTTCTTAAAATAATTTAACCTACTTTTATTTTATTTATTGCTTATTTATATTTCTTATAATTATTAACAAATCAATTTTAACCTGCTTACTTATTTCTTATTTCTAGAGGTTTAAGATTACATTGACAAAATAAAACAACAAAACAAATAAAAATAAAATTGTGTTACAATTTGTATGTTGCTTTTGGTATAGTGCAACACATTATAATAAGTGCACTACAATATAGCATTCTACCTGCAAGACAGCGAATCTTCAGAGGAACATGAGCATGATTTAGTTACGGAGTTTCTGAATGCAAAAGCGTTCTCTTTGAATGCAAATTAAATTTATCAAGCATATTGTCAGTGTTGCAAGGAGTTGGAGCAAATTAGTTCCTCTTAAAAACTAAATAAACATCAGATAATTTAGCTTAAAATACTCTTCTTTACATATCAAAATTAAACCTCTTATGGAAAACCCTATAAATAGCTAAATACCAGATCAATCAAATCAAGATATGAATTTTCTTGCGGTACATTCTTAAATTGTCACACATCTACTCAGAACTCAACTGTTGACTCAGTATTTGTCCATTTCGAACTTAAAATATTTTGCAATTGCATTTCAGTCAATGTAATTTTGTCATCAGTGTACTTACGTTTGTACATTGGATTAATGTTTCAAGATTTTATGGGTCCTGTAGAATATAAAAATTTATCCTTTTTGAGGCTGAACCGGATCACTGCATGTTACCGTTAAGGTAGATAAATATGGTGGAGTACTCGCTTTTATAAAACATTTGGCAAATGATATTACAGATCCTCCAATAACTAAACAGCCTATTCTGGTATACGGGTCTTTATTTTTAACCCCTACCCTGATTCAAATGTATTCTGTTCGAACAACAACAAATTATTTCTTTTACCTGGGAAATATAACATGGAATGCAAATGTAAACCTTCTCTCATATTCCTCAAGATGTGCTACAATTGATTAGCTGACTTCAGAAAGTAGACGATTAATGCTTAACGTAGCTTGTTAAGTTAATTCGTTAAACGTCTCAATTTATTATAAATTCCTGCTGACTGATTCGACTTTAATGTTTCTCTTAGATCTACTCGGAATTTAACAGCACTTAATTTTAAGTGTCTTTAAACAAATTATGCACTATCGATTATTCTGTAAATGTTAATATTATAAAATGGAGGGCTCAGAGCTGAAGTGAGCCAAGTCAAAAAATATGAAAAATTTCAAAACTAGTGCGAAATTATCTGCAAAGTTTAAATCTATTTAGTTCAGTAATGGACTAAGTAAAAAAGTGTTTCGTTCCTAAGGTAACGGTAAACAACTTATGGCTGTCATTTTAATGATAGTTCATTTACTGAAACTCAAAATACCTTCGAATCGTCTTTTTGTGACTTGATTCACTTCAATAATGTTTATACATATGTTTATTATTATTGGCCTGGATAGTAAAGATAGCTTTAGTTTTGCAAACTGTGACCGCGAATTTTTCACCAATTTTGTAGTGAATTTTAGTAATTTCAATACATTGTTAAAGAGCATATCTCTCCATTTTGATTGATTTCCTAGTTTTTTATTTGTCACCTGTTTAGTAGTTGAGTCATCACAAGTGTTTTCTTTACAAACTTTATACAGTTAGTCGAGGAATATCTCGAATAATAAATTTACTTAATTAAGATTTTATTTTCTGTTTTGCCTTATTAAATACTTTTGTTGTCACCCAAAGGATGACTAATTGTATCAAAGTTGTAAAGAAAATAAAATAGATTCATATCGAAATAATTTGTTTCTTGTGATTTTTGAATAAGTTTCTCGAACACTGAAAATAATATTTTACATAATATTAATGAATGAAGTTCATTGACTCAGATTCATTAAAATTTTTATAAAAATACGTTGATTCAATGTACACATACATTGTTTCAATGAAAGTATTCATTGAAATTCAGTATGAACTTTAACGTACGTATGAACGGTACATTGAAAGCATTCATTAACAATAAATATCCAAAATGTTAATGAGCCGGTTCCTTGACTCAACGTATCAGTACATTAATTTTTTTACATATATATAAAAACTCAAACAAAACAAAGTGTGTATATGTGTGTGTAAAGTGTGTGTACTCTGTAACAGAAAAACAAATTCTGAGTACACAAAAATATAAAGAATGAGTATCTTGATTCAATGAAATTGTTCATTGACTCAACGTACTCGTTCATAATTCTAACGGGAATTAAAGCAAAAACCAAAAAAATCAGACAAAAGAGAACATAAAGATGTCTAGTTTGTAGTTGGAATTCAACAAGGAGTGTTGTGTTTTTTTTTTAAAGTAACCTGTAAGAAAAGCCAGTGTAATAGCAATAACAAATTGGTAAATTAAATTAAATATTAAAGAAATTGCTTTAAAACGCTTAAGTGGTATAAATACTTTTGTATAAGAAATTACTAAATTCAAAGTTAAACATAGTGAATATAAAACTTAAAAAATAATATAAGTTTAATGAATGATGTTTTGAGCCAATGAACTTGTTCATTAACTCGTTCCTTAATTTGTATAATATACATAGAAATAAAAGTAAACTAAAAATTAGTATATAAAAATGAAGTGCTTTGATTGCAAACAAAAGTTCAATAACATACACTTATTAGTTCGCCATTTTAAGCATAAACATAATTTTAATACATATCGTTGCTACGATGATAATTGCTCATTAGTTTTTTCAAATTTATCTCGGTATAAAAGACACATAACAAGAGCACACGGTGCATCAAAGTCTGAAAATGTTGATAAAGGCGATAAATGTAATGAAGAGAAGTATGATGATAATTATGTAAACATTGCTAGCATATTAAATAGCGATAAATGCGAAAATAGTTTACAAACCAGTGTGTTGAAAATAAGTGACGGCGAAAAAATAAATAAGGAATTTGAAGCAGAAATAGAGCTCAAAGCAGTAAGAGAGAATTCCCTAAAATTCAGTCTTAGTTTGCACTCCAATTCAAATTTTTCTAGAAAAGACATATACCAAATTCAGGAACACGTTTCCACATTAATTGTCGTACCCATTTTGAATATATTTAAAAAATTTGCGATGAATAAAATACAGGATGTTAATGTTATTAATGAGTTTTTTGGCATTGTCAGTAATTGTAAGAATCCTTTTGATTCCATTCGATCTGATTACCTTTTACAAAAAAACCTACTTTCTAAGGAGTATATGTCAGAAGTTAATGAATTTATTATTGACGATAATCTCAAGCCTGTATTTCATAATGGCGAACTAAAGTATGACGAAAAAAAATCCACAGGTGTGCTCTTGCCTCTGCGTTTTCAATTCCGAAAATTTCTTGAATGCGATGACTTAATCGTCAAAATGCTTCATCATATGGAAAGCTTACAACTCAGCGGAAGTTATACGAATTTCATTCAGGGACAGCTCTGGAAGAAAAAGGTGCAATTGTATCCCAACAAAATATTGATTCCATATTTTTTATATGCAGATGAGTTTGAAATAAATAATCCTCTTGGATCCCATTCGAAAACTCACTCGATTTGCAATTTTTATTATTCATTTCCATGTCTGCCTTTAGACAACTGTAGACTGGAAAATGTATTTTTAGCATGTATCACAAAGTCGCAAGACATAAAAACATATGGTAATAAAAAATGTTTGGAAGCATTAGTTACTGAACTGAAGTTTCTTGAAGAAGAGGGTATTGGAATAGAAGCATCTGATGGTACTGTATATCACGTTCATTTTATTTTAGGTATTATTCTAGGAGACAATCTTGGTCTGAATTCTTTATTAGGTTTTAATGCATCATTTTCTGGTATATTTTGTCGTTTTTGTAAACTAAGTAAGGAAAGTTGCAAAAATATATGTGAGGAAAAACCGTGCGAACTGCGAAATTTTATGAACTATAACGTTGATGTTCTGTCGCAATGTTCAAAAGAAACGGGAAATAAAAGTGAATGCTGTTTCAATGCTATTCCTTCATTTCATGCAGTAGATAATTTTTGTGTTGATGTTATGCATGATATTTTTGAAGGCATATGCCACTATGATATTTGCCAGATTATATTATACATGACTAATAAGAGGGAGTATTTTACCCTAGAATTACTTAATGAGAGGAAACAGAACTTTGAGTATGGTGCAATAGAAATTGGTAACATTTGTAATGCAATTTCAATGACTCATATTCAAAAGCGACGTTTACGTATGTCTGCAAGAGAAATGTTGACTTTTGTTACTTATTTTCCCCTGATGGTGGGAGACTTAGTTCCAATAGACGACGAAGTATGGAAATTTCTTTTAAATTTTTTAGAAATAATGAATATGATTCTTTGCTTTAAAATAACGGATGCATCTATTGATTCCTTGTCAAATAGAATAAAAACTCACAATGAGCAGTATATTTCCTTGTTTCACGATAATTTAAAACCAAAGTTTCATATTTTAACTCACTATCCAACAATATTAAAAAAATCCGGCCCCCTAAGACAATTTTGGTGTTTTAAATATGAAGCAAAACATAAAAGTTTTAAATTATATTCCCATGCAATAACATCGAGAAAAAACATTTGTCTTACTTTGTCTAACAAGTTTCAACTCAATTTTGCTAATAGACTATTTAATTCACATTATAGTTTAAACAAACATTCTGTTTATGAAAAGGACGAAATAATCTGTGGTCTAGCATCTCTTGTAAGCAGTGAATTAAATGTGCCCAAAGACGAATTAAAATATTATGCTAAGGCCAAATATAATGGAGTTACATTTGCAAATGGATATTATATAGCAACGTTTGGCAATGACTTTCATATATTCAAAATTATAAATATTGTTAAATATGTTGAAAACTATTTTATTTTTTCGCAAGAAATTAAAATTGTTCAGTATCATCCTCATTACACGTCATATGAAATTGATCCAAGTGCCTGCGGAAAACTTGTTCTCATAAATTTTGAAGATATTGTAGGGCCACCAACAAATCTTATTAAAACTTCAAATGGGAAAAATATGTTAAGAATTAAAGAGTATTATTTGGAATAAAATTTTCTAATAATATTAATGCTAAAATTGAAAAATTTACTTCGTGTGAACTTTCATATTCAAAACCAATAAACTGCAATAAATAAAATACGAAAATTGTTTGCAATATAAAATATCACACAAAATTTAATTCTCATTAACGAATAATAAACAACAATAATATAGTAATATTTAATTGTTTTAAATATAGAATCTAGAGTATTTTGAGTTAAAATGAATTCCGACAGCATAGATATAAATATATCTGGTAACTTGGATATGTACCCATGTCATGAAACGTCAAATATTAATTCTTCACCAAATTTATTTGAATCAACTGCTGAAGTGCACGAATCCATACTTCACCAAGAAATTTCTACCATAAGTACGACTATTGAGGATAAGGAATTAAATGGATTGCTTCAAAGCTGGAATTTAGAACATTTACTGGATTTCTTCACATGTAAGTTAAATTAGTAATACTAACATATTAATAGTAAAAATAATAATAAATAAAATTTTTATGTAGCAGAAAAAATTACAATAGCAGTTCTAAAAGTTATGCAACATCATCATATCCCAATGTTATTTAAAAACCAAAAAATGGGAAATATGATTCTTTTTGAACATCACCTAAAAGAATGGACAAAATTGCATTCAATTACTATTCAAGATATAATTCCACAACAATACTTGTTAAGATGCCAATCCCGTTAATTTCTAAATGAAGTTTTTTTAGTGGCTTGGCTTCTTTTTTTTTATTAATTATTGTATTTTATTGATATATAAATTTTTGTTCGATTATATTTAAAGGTTCAGAAAGTAACGCAGTTGAATGCGTGAGAAGCCTAAGGCATGATCATTTGAATGCACAGGATTTTGACATATGTTGGCAAGCATGCTGTCATTTTAGAATAACCGAAATAAAAAAAGCTTCGTCTTCACTTGAAATATTCAAAGTTTGGCCCGAATATAAAAAGCCAAGTGGATTTCGATATGTAAGAATATTTTTTTCATATATTTTTTATTAAGTGCTTATTAAATTAATACATTTCAGATTGACAAAGATTTTGGTGTTCTTTTTGGCAATCGTGCAGGCGTTCTTGAGAACTGGCCAAAACACTTTGTTAAAATAAAAGGGTTCCTTCTAAAAAACTTACGAGACAAGGCCATGAAAGATATTTTAGTCCATTTGGACGATTCTCAATGCAGTAACGGTAAATAGAATTTAAACCATAAATACACACAATACAAACTGATTTTCATATTTTTCATTTTTTAGAAGAATAACAACTTTTCACAATGAGTATTGTTTTTTTTTTTCTTATTTTAAGATATACATACATATTTAAAATAAAGTACATAAAGTTAATCTTTTGCAAGATAAACAATATGAAATTTTGTTTAAATTGGTTCATTATATTAGCAATAAATTGTTTTAAACATATGCATGTACGTAAATAAATTAAATACACACATATATTTTTTCTTTTTAGGATAGTTATCTTATGGGGTATCAGTGGTATTTATAATACAATTTATTTCATCTTTTACTCAACGTTTCGTCGATTATGTTTGTTGACTTCATCAGGCGTACACAAACATAATCGACGAAACGTTGAGTAAAAGATGAAATAAATTGTATTATTTGCATCGATAAAAAATACCACTGAACAGAATAGCCCATAAGATAAAACTATCTTAAAAAGATTATTTAAATAATTGGTCAAAAATAATAACTACATATATTTCTTCTTTTATAGACAGTGCGGCTGTTAAACTTATGTGGTGTATCCATGGCTATTTTACTACCTATTTTACCACCTATTACTGTCGTAAAAGAAAACAACAAGAAGTCGTTTGCATCTGAACCTGGTTACGTTCAACCATTCATATTGGCTATTGGAAAATAGGACTTGACAGCCTTTGAAAACTTTTTAGTTTATTTGGATGCAATATCTTTTCAATTTCCCAGTTTTTTACGAGCTTTGGACATTTGTTTTAAATGTTTCCACTTATTTAATTTAGAATATCCCCCAGCTTGTGTACAGTTTTGGAATTTTATTGAATGTTATTTTTATCAGATGAAAACTTCAAAAAAGTCTTCTTCAAAAGTTAGCGTAATGACCGAGCAGCCTCGAGATAAAAATTAAATACATAATAATAAATAAATAGTGTGTTTAAAATGAATTTAATATATGTGTGTATGTATGTATGTATTACTAATTAATAATAATAATAATGATAATAATATACTAATTAATAACTAACTTATTACTAATTGTAAATTAACTATTTTGCAGATTCAACCAAACATATTTCATAGAATCACACATAATAAATAAATAAAAGCAAAAGAAGTAAATGAAAAGAAAAGAAAATAAAAGCAGCGTGCCATAAAGTCAAATGTCACATGTTGAAAAAAAAACTAAATAATCTGAATATTTAATATAATATTTGCTATGAGCAGTACAAACTTTCGTATATAAATATATATTTTCTTATCTTATCTTATATCTTATTTGGTTTCATTACAACTTTTATTTTAAGTCATGAAATGTTCTTGAATTTCCATTTAATGTTATTGTAAAAAGATGCCTTATTTTTATATTTTTTGTTATAATAATAATTTATCTCTATATGTACATAAATATAAATATACAAAAAATAAATAATAAAATAAATAAACAAACTATTTATTACTTTTTACACGCTTACAAAGCTTTTGATGCTATATTGTTGCCTCACAGTCAGATATTTACTGTCTTATTCATAATACATATTTTAGTTTATCAAAGGCTTATACACATAAAATTTATATAGAAATTATGTATGTTTTATAAGCCTTTTATAGCTCAAAAATATTTTTAATGAATAATGGCGGTAATGTACATTTTCAATGCAAAATTTCATTGAAAAAATGTATTTGGTCATTGAGTCAACGTAAAGGTTCATTAAATTTAATGTAAAAGTTCATTAAAACAATTTATAAGTCAATGTATAGGTTCACTAAATTCAATGTAAAAGTTCATTAAAATAATGTATCAGTTCATTGGATCAAGATCTGCGTTCATTGACATCAATGAATCAGTTCAATAAATATTTATCACGAACTCAACGTACAAGTTCATTGAGACAATGAACGGTTTCATTGGGCCAATGAACTTGTACATTGATTTTTAATCCCGTATATTTTTTAATGAACGGTAGTTCATTGATTCAACGTACCTGTGTCTTAGGTCAAAATTAAGGAAAAAATTCATTGTGACAATGAACTTTTTCTTTGTTTTTATGTACCTTTTTGGTTCAGTGAAGAAATACTTGATTATTTCTAAAAGTTGTTGTACTCGTATAAGATAAGAAGAGGTTTGAAACTTCTCAAGAATATGTTTTAATGTCTACTGATGATTTGGCATAAGCATACATATAGACTAGCTCAACATTCAATAAACAAAACTTTTTGAAATGATATATCGAAGCATATCTCATATAATAAATTTACCAAACTACTTAATTAAATATAATTTTAAGCATATTGTTCTTTCAGTATTATGTGAAATTCATGTAGTGTTAAATTTATTCAAATATAAGCCATTATGTACATATATAAAAAGACTTCGACTAAATGATGGGCTCAAAGGTTTCCCGGACATTTCGTACTTAATTTGCGTACTTGCTTCTTTTAGCAGCATTTTTTGATGCAACTTATTAACACAAAGTAAAATCAAATTAACTAATTTTTGGACTAAGTTTTAATAACAAATTACCTATAATAAATTATTTTACTAGACGCGACAAATGTTCAATAGTTTGTCGCTGAAGATTTGCTAATGGTTGGTGAAAACTTAAGAAGCTTAAATAACAAAGTTAATTTTAATTTACACTGCATTTAAAACGTCTACAGTCACGCATTAGACGACTGTTAGAAGTCTGCGTTAACAAAAATATTTCATGTTTTACTGAAAGTCATTATTTTTAATAACTTTTAAAAGTCACAAATTATCATGTTTTGTATTTGCTAGCTTTAGGATTTTATTGCTTTCCTAATTAACTGCATTTTTTATGACATTTTTTATTAATCTGGTTTTTAAAAACGATTTATATAAATAAAATGTACATATTTATATTCTAAAAAATATTTTGTGAAATGTCAGCTAATAAATTCTTATTTATTTTTGTAATAAAAGAATTGAGTTGAAAACAGGCTTGCCATTTTAATGCAAACTTTGATTATTTTCTTGAGACTAAATAGCTGCAAGAAGGAGCTAAGTTCCAGTTTAGCACATTTTTTAAATAATTGGCGCTCTTACACCACATAATTAAGGAAATAAAATATGGAATCTTAGGTCGGATTTTTTTTTACTATTTTGGAATAATATTCAAAAGGTTTTTATTCATTGAGCTTGAGCTAAAAAACAACTTGCAATAGAACCAATGATCGCCCCACAGTTGCACAGAATCATTTTTTCATTGGCCAAAACTCTGTAACTTTTGAGCAAAAAAAATTTTATATTTTGGTAAGTTGTTTTCAGTAAATAGATAAGCTTGAGCTTGGATCCACATTTTATCGTATTAAAATCGGTTCAGCAGTTTTTGAGTAATTTAAGGCCTCAGTTGAACTTGAAATTTCTTTTACATTTTGGATTAAAGTTAGTGGTTATTTATTTTATGGAACTTCTTTACGTATTAAAAGAGGCCATATGTGGATAAACAAACCATTGTGGCGAAAGATGTTTTTGGAAAAGTTAATTTTTACTATCTAAATATTTTGCCAGAAATTGGTTTAATTGGCTTGAAGTTGTTTGCCATATAATGCAGCAGAGTGAAGCCTTTGTCGTAGTCCAAGCATGGACAATTTTCCATATGTCAGTCTTACAGCTAATTGGTAGCTTATTTCAATTGTCTTCCTGCAAAAATACATAAATACAATTTTTTTCTTTTGCAAAATTAAGAAAAATTTCACGAAAACAAAATAAATTTAATGCATTTAAAGCTTTACATGTACTATTATTACAAGTATTTCTTGCGGCTGCCACAAAGTATTGAGATTACATTTATATACATATTTGCAAATACAGTAATTTTAACTTAGCTGCACGATCATCTTTGAACGATTTTTTGTGCAGATAAGTCAAAAATGCTGTTATCTTAAGTGCATGCATGTATTTACATGCAAACAAAATGGAATAATTTTGATGATGACAACTTGCGATATGTGTGATTTGTTAGATATTTATTTTTAAATTATAAATGGCTTAAGTTGGATGTTTATGTGAAAAAGTGGCCACCATATTTTTTATTTGTGCAGCTAACTTTGAAAATATTTTAAAACTGCCAAAAAATAAGGTAAATAAGCAGATATACTAAATGCACTTAAACAAGGTATAGGAATAATAATTACAGAAAATATATATTTTTGGGCAGTTAAGTAAAAACGCAGCTAACGTTGTTTTTGTATGAAAATAATTTTAAATGTGCAGGTACAGAAGGGCACTTAAAATAGGAATTTGAATGGGATTTTAGAGAATAGTGACGGAAATTATTAATTTTATGCAGATAAGTCAAAAGTGTTCTTAACCAAAAGGCAGCAAAATCAAAACTACTGTAAATAAAGAAATAATGTATAAAAATTAAAATAAAAAAATATGTTTCATAAAATATTTACTCTAACAACCTAAATCCATATATACGAGGGCGGATTGATATTGAAGTTGCCTTAGTAGGAAAAAATTTCTGTTTTTCCAATAACCATTTATGTCTCAACTTAGTCTCCTTTTAGTTCAATTCACTTAGTCCAACGTTTCTCCAGTTTTTGTATCCCTTCCAAAAAATAGGATTTTTCGAGGTCCTTAAAATAGGCATTTGTTTAGTCAATAATTTCATCGTTGTAGCTAAATCTCTTTCCACCGAGCCATTTCTTTAGGTTCGGAAATAGGAAGTAGTCACCAGGAGGTAATTCCGGAGAATATGGCGGATGAGGTACCAATTCGTAGCCTCATATAAAAAGAAGTGTACACTTTAATGTCACCACTAACTGCGGAATCGTTAGGGATGGTCTGTTAATGGTTTGTGCGAAGTTTGCACGAAATCGGCATTAGGGAGGGGGGGGGGTGCCCTGTCCCCTACAAAGCAATTTTTAATTTCCCTTTATCTGTATAACTACAATAGTGAGACTCTCAAAATTCACTGTGAGTAGTTCTTAAAAGAAAGTAAAACTTCCAGAAAAATATCGAAGGAGTCGGAGGGGGAAACGAGTACCCCGCATAGGAGGTAATTATAAGTTTTCTTATATCTGTACAAATATAAGACGTGTGTTATTCTTCGAATAACTGTCGATTTGCAGCAAAATCTTGGTGGTACTGGAGGGGGAAATGGCTGCCCCCATAGGAGGTACCGATTACATCATAGGTGTGTGTTATTGTTGTTGTTGCTGTTTGTCGAAAATCTACTTTAACATTTTAATTTTAATCAATAGCACACTGAAATTTCTATGTAATAATTGTTTTAATATTTTTATGTAGATTTATTCTGTGAATTAAAATTATTTCATTCATTCCAATACTTTTTGTCCAAACTCATTTTATCATTTCAGAAGACATTTCGAAAAATTTACACACGAAAAATTTTCAAGCTTTCCATGTAAGTACCTACTTTCAATCATTAATTTATAGCGACAAAAAAGAATATAAACAAAATAGTTGCATTTTTGAATTCACTGGAACCTCCTGGTATGCCACCGCTTTGTTTTAATTTAAAAGTCGGCTCATCTATTATTTTACTGCGGAATTTATATGCGACTAAACTGTGTGGTGGCACAAGACTTGCAGTAAAATAATGTATGGCGAATTTTATTAAAGCCACTGGAAAAGAAAAAAGCGAAATTGTACTCATACCACGTATTCCACTGATACCAACAGACATGCCATTTGAATTCAAGCGCTGGCAAGGCGCAAAGACAAACGCTTCAAGTATGAGGATTGAATTTGGAAGAGCCGTGCTCCTCTCATGGGTAGCCTGTTCAAGAGTCGGCATTCCAAACGCTTTGTTTATTCATGCACCAGGTGGAAGAACGTTGTGTATCCAAATGAACTACATTAAGATTAAAATAAGGCCTAAAAAATAAAGCAAATTCTTGAAATTTTCATATAAAAAAATTTTAGGACTTAATTATTTTTAGTGTAGAGAAGCATTATAGATTATACGAGTACTTACGTTTATAGTGCAAGGCAAAACCAAGATTCCTCTTCAACAACCTTGAAGGCAAAACAACGTTTGCGTGTTAGCTACTATTTTTAACAAAATTAAAAAAGTATATATGTATATATATTTTTATCTATTTTATGGTATTAAATATCTTAATAATAAATGTTTATCGACTAAAATAACTAAATAGTACAAAAAAATCAAATTAAAATATATTCATATATTTATTCACTTTCGTTTTTACTTTAAGTTAAATATGCTTCTTCAATATTTGATTAATGACAACTTTAAAAGAGTCACTATTGTTCCTCTATAACATTGAATTTGCACCTTTCTTAATATAAAAAAATAAATAGCTTTTTGAAATGCGGGTAACTCTCAAAGTAATAAACTAAGTTTCACGGGGAATTAAACTAACAGTTTGTGGTAAAATTATCTTCAAATGTAGTATATGAAAAGAAAAACGTTTTCTCAAACAGTGTTTGCCTGTAATTAGTTCTGTCATTTATTATTATATTACGTATTTTTTATTTTAACTTATTTTTTCTATTACAGGACTTGTTTCAATAAAAATCATGTTTGGTGTGGTTAATAAGTTAATTAAGTAATTTCACCTACCTCTGGGTGGTTCAGTTTACTTGATCCCATTTGACCTTCAGAAGTTCTATTCCTCTAAAATTATAATTTGATAATCTTACACAAATTTATATATAGTTTGTAAGGAATGACAATTTTTTCTGATCAAATGTACATAAATCACATATTTTTTAAAAAATAAATATTATTGTTTAAATAAAATAGTTTTGTTTAACAGGAATATTTGTTCATAGCAGAAGTGATTTGTAAAATCTATGTTCAACTCTACAGCTTTCTTTGTTTTGCTATTTGCATTACTAAAGCCCATTTTTCACTATAATACAAGTATTATGTAAATTAACAAAAATTCAACCCTGATATAATATATTGTTATTGTTTTTTTGTTTTTCAAAGAAAAATATCACAAGCGTTGCATTTTTGTTAATTTATGTAATACTTGTAATATAGTGTAAAATGGCCTGAAGTAATTCCTCTTCTTGCATAAAAATTAATTTCAAACACATTCATCGATACAATATCGAACGGTGATCTAGGTATTTCTGTCAATATTACCGGCACTTTTTTTATTTGCAGCAGTTCTGTAGTTTTCGTATATTTCGAACTGAAATTTTACAATTGTAACTCCAAAATCATGCACAGCAGTATCTTTGGTGTATTCAATAATTTTATAAAACTTAAAAATATTTATCAGTCATTTAGAAATGTTTGATACGAACTTGCCTAAGTATGTTGCCACGCCTAGAAAATGCAATACCTCCTCTTTATCTATCGGTTTCGGATTGTGGACAATGGCATTTACCTTGTCAGGGACCGGTTTCATATCTTATCACGATTTACCATTCAGTTTTCATTTTAAAGTCGTTTTACAAATTCTTCATTCAAAAGTTTTGATTTTAATTTGCTTTAATAAAAAAAGTGTTAACACTATAAAATAAAATAAATAATATAAATAAGTGTAAATACTATAAAATAACATAAAGATTAAAAGCAAAACATAAAAATTAACTTCATATATTCCTACATATTCATAAGATATATACATACATATTTATGGACAGGGTGGATAAACAAATTATCAATCTATAAATGTACATACATACATATATTGAAAAATGTGTATACATACAAAATCAAATTTTAATATTAATCCTAAATACTTAGTTTGGCTTAATATCAATATGTAGCGGTTGGGAAAAATTTCGATTCGAAAGAAAAACACAAAGTATGAGATATACAAATAGCAATGATTTCCTTTTCGAATCGATATACATAACAATTCTACCGATTTTGCTGCTACACATTGAGAGAATAAAATACAATTGCAAAAATTTGCAAAAAGTTATTTTTTCATAAATAATGGCAAGTAACTCCCAAAATAATTAAACAGATAATTAAAACGAGTAACAAACAAACAAAATACAATAGAAGTGAAACGAACATCTAATTGATTTTGACTATAAATAAAACAACAAATCAAAGTTTAATTATCAGTTAATTTTTGGTACTCGAAAAGAAACGTTAAAACAAAATGAAATTCGTGGTAAGTTGAAGTAAGTTATAGAAATAAATTGAACTTAAAGCTTAATTTTAAATTTATTCTCAAAGATTGTTCTTGCTTGTCTCTTGGCCGTCGCTTATGCCAACGAAGATTCCACCAAAGTTCTTAAGAATGAAGTCGAAGTAAATCCTGATAGCTTCCACTATGCTTTGGAATTAGACAATTCTATTAAAGCTGAACAACACGGAGAATTGAAGGACAAGGATAACTGGCTCGTACATGGTGAATACGAATACGTATCCAAGGATGGCAAACACCACAAGGTCACTTATGTCGCTGATGAACACGGTTATCAGCCCAAAATTGAAATCTAAATAATTTACCAAAAGTTTAAAAATTACATGAAAATAAATGTTTTTCAACTATCGCAGAAATCTGGTATTTGTAGTTTGTCCTGCGAACTAATACAATAGTCAGAGAGGCAAACTGTCTTGTTTTGTACCATTTTGTGTCTTTTTAACTCTCGGCTGAAAATCGCTGCAAAATTATAAAAATTCCAAAACATAACTTGCGGGAAAGAATTTTTTCTACATTTCCAGAAAAAAGTTTTTTAAATTTTTAATTTATGACCAAATTTCCTAAAACGTATAAAAGTGATAATTTATATACATACATACATATGTACAAGAAAAACAAGAAAATATTTAAAATACTTTTAAAATTCGTTATTGTCTTAAGTACAAATGACATCACCGAACAAAAGCATTTGTCTTTAGTAGCTTTTGAAATTTGCATATTTCGTAAAAAAAAATATTTAAAATTTTGTTTTCGTTTTCATTATAAATGATGAATTTTTAGCAACTTTCTTTTTGACAGCTCAACTGTTTTCGAGTAACATGTTTCTGTTAAACATGTTCAGTTTGGTCTATAATTTAACCATGAATCAACTTACAAAAGAACAACGCTTGCAAATTATTGAATTTTATTATCAAAATTCATGCTCGGTTAAGAAAGTGCATTGTGCACTTTTTCCATTTTATGGTTAGTTTGGGCGACCTTCTGAGGCGGCTTTTCGGATTCTTGTGAATTTCGCTCCAAATTTACATTATTGGTATTAAACCACAAATACGCATACATACAGTGCGGGCAGAGGAAAATATCGCAGCTGTATCTGCCATTGTTGTTAATGACCGTAAATTCGGCGCCGATGATGCGGTGGCTACAATTTCTTTTTAGCCCAAAATTGACTTGGCTTACAAGTGTTTTCAATAATACGGTGTCACATGCTACACAGCACACGAAGCAATTGCCCAGTTGAGTGACGAGTTCGGTGAACAGTTTAATTCACGTTTGGGGCCGGTCAATTGGAATGCCTTTAGACTATTTTTTGTGAGTGTGTAAAAGCTCATATCTATACGAACAAGTCCGCAACGGTCGACGCACTGGATCCAATATTGTAGAATTTATTCGCGAGAAATAAAGGCACATGTAATCGCATTTTCAAATAAGTTAGAAATATTGTCCATTATATTGTTTTAAAAACAAAGTTCTAATAATGAACACTTTAATTTAATTTTGTATTTATTCAACACTCATTTATGGCAAAAGCTGATCATTTTATTCTTGTCCGAACTTTTCCGAAGAAAACTTTGAAAAGGACGTGTAATTAAATTACTCTCTAACTTGTCCAATTTTTGTCATCTGGAACGCTTATCGGACAAGTTTATGCAACTTTGAGTAATATTAAGTGACTTTTTGAGCAGAACTATCTTACAATACTGTTAAGATTGAATAATGAAAACAGACAAATCTATGTAAAATTTGTACGGAAAGTGGTAAATTACTTTGCAATGTGTGAATTTAATAAAGTAAATTTTAGTTGTAATTATAATCACAAGCTTTGTGGCAATTGTGAAATAAACCGTTGAACTTGATCATATATAAAAAAAGAACTTTGCTAGTGCCTAATATTTGAAATACAATGTATCAAAATTTGGCAACAATTTCTTAAAATATTGGGTGCTATACTGCAGTTTATCCAACACATTATCACGACATCTAAAAAAATTTAATTGATACACTTTTTTTTGGAAAAAATTAGATTTTTAAAAGTTAGTGTATATTTTTGGAATTATTTTCCATATAAAATTATTTTGCAGATTGGCTAAACTTAATGCCAAAGTGAGGTTGGGTACTAGAGATGGAGTGATCTAAGGGTATGTCTCGAACTACGGGGACAAGGGAGCATATGAAGGTATATGGTTGACACGATGAGAGGGCAGGAAGAGGTACCTGGGTTCGCGGGAGCGAAGAATGCAAGAATAACAATTTCAAATATTTCTTACTTACATGTGGAGTTCACAAATTTTATTTATAATAATATATAATATAAAATTTCAAAAAAAGAAACGGTGCGTAGCCGAAGGATGTCTTTCGTGTGTTCTCTGAACGTGCTGTGAATAAATCAAAAATAGAAGAGCGCTAAGAAAACTTTTAGATCGACAAAGAAATATTATATTAAAAAACTTATGATTGTATTCAGGGACGGGAATATTTACGAAAAAGATGAACTTTGCATTTTGTGTAATTCATGATAGGTTAAAAAAAGCGCAAAGTGTTTCTACATATAGCAATTATTCGTTTATTGCAAATACCGTGTAAGTTCGTTGAACATCCTGCGGCCCCTTGACAGGTATAGTTAATATTTATAATTTGTTTGCTAGACGCTCAAGGTCTCGCACCGCCTTCAACAGAATGAACCTCGGACTAGACTGAGTTCCCTTGGATGGATGTCAGCAGTGGGTAAACGTCCTAGTTGTGCTGGGCGAAGGTATGGACCAAGCCTGTCATGTGCTCTGCCGCCACGAGTGCGAGAAATACGCTGGACATGTTCGGTTTGGTGTGATGGTGATGTTCCCCGTGGGGGTTGGTGCAGCAGAGTGTGTGTTGGAACAAGACTTTGACAAGCTACTCGCTACTTTTTAAATAAGTACATATATATATATATATATATATATATATGCATACCAGGCAATTTGCAGATATATATATATATATATATATATATATTAATTGAGTTTCTGGCAACGCTAAAAACATATAGATAGATAGAAAAACACGTCATGTAATTTGAAGAGCCATTATGGTTTTAACTGGTAAAGATAGAAGACTTATATTTGAAATAAAGATTTGTTTTGTAGCTAGTAATAAAAATGAATAAATACTAGCATTCGTTTATACTAAAATTAAATAAAGTTTGTTTTTATTAATTACAATCACATCATTTGGCGAAGAGGATTTTAAGAAATCATGCAATGACTACCTTAGAAAGTGTACTTTCACAATAGCTTTTACAGCAGCAACAAGCTACAAATCGTCAACAGGAATTAATTGAATTTCTTTGAAAGAAATTTGAAACTCCGTCAGCTGTTCATCCAGATTCCTCGCAAGCATCACAGCAGGAAACACTTATAGATATAATTGCAAGAAATATACAAGAATTTCGATATAATCCGGAAGATGACCTCACTTTTTCAAATTGGTTTAGTCGCTTCGAAAAACATTTTCTAGAAGATACCAAAAATTTAAATGATAGTTCCAAAACCAGATTGCTTCTTCAAAAACTTAATCAAAACGTTTATACGAAATATGCTGATTGTATTTTTCCTAAAAAACCGAAAGAATTGACTTTTGATGAAACCGTACAACAGTTGAAAATAATGTTTTATAAAAAAGAATCTTTGTTTAGTATTCGATACAAGTGTTTTAAAACGCAGAAAAATGATTTGGAAGATTTTGTAACCTATGGCGCTAGAATAAATAAACAATGTGAACTTTTTATTCATGGTAAAATGACATCGGACGAACTTAAATGTTTGATATTTATTATTGGTCTAAATTCAGCAAAAGATGCAGAGTTGCGTGCAAAACTATTAAATACTCTAGAAGGTACTACAGAAAATCTTAAACTAGAAACACTTGTGGCGCAGGCTCAAAGATTCAAATCGTTAAAAGAAGATGTTAAACTGGTAGAAACTCCAAATCCATTCGTCACTGCCGTGAGATCTGAGGAGGCACAAGTTCAAGAGATATACAATCAATAACCAAATAGTAGTGTTTCTCCCAATGGGCCATGTTGGCAATGTGGAGCCAAGCATTTTGTTAAAAACTGCTATTACTCCAACCACAAATGCAAAATGTGTAATAAAATTGGTCACAAAGACGGTTACTGTTCATGTTTTACTAATGAAAAACAACGCAAAAAAATACACATTCATATAAAAATTTTAATTCACAAAAAGTAACTGTTGTAAATCAATTAAGCGATTATACATAATTGAGAAAATTTATTACGGTATTCATGCTAAACACACAAATACAGCTTCAATTTGATACTGCTTCTGATATTACCATTATATCAAAAACAAACTGGGTAAAACTAAGAAAGCTTACACTTTACAAATGCCTACGTAATGCAACTTGCGGATCAAACTACAACATTCCTTTTATAGGTGAATTTAAAACAACAATACATCATTTACAAAAATCTGTCCCTACGACTATTTATGTAGCAGACTCTACAACACTTAACGTTTTTGGAATTGACCTCATAGAAAAATTTGAATACTGGGATTGTCCTATAAAAAATTTTTGTTTAAACATTTCAACAAACATGAATAAAGACAATATTTAAAAAAATTAAAGCGCGGTTTTCAAACGTTTTGAATGATTCAACAGGACATTGTAAAAAAATTTAAATTCATTTGGATCTTAAATCAAAGAGTAAACCTGTATTTAAACCGAAAAGGTCTGTACTCTATGCAATGTTGCAAAGGGTAGAAGAAGAACTGAATCGCCTTCAGGCACTGAATATAATAACACCTGTCACACATTCAGAATGGGCTGCGCCTATTGTCGTGGTACATAAACCTACTAATAAAATACGCATTTGTGGAGATTATTCTACCGGGTTAAATTCGTGTGTGGAGAAAAATCAGTATCCATTACCACATGTGAATGATAATTTTTCAATAAAAGGCAAATTGTAAAACTTTTACAACGTTAGATTTATCTGATGCTTATCTTCAATTTGAAGTAAATGATGACGCAAAAAAATTTTTCACTGTAAACACACACAAGGGTTTATTTGAATATAATACACTCCCTTTTGGAGTTATATCAGCTCCAGGGGCCTTCCAACAAGCATTATAAACTATTTTATATGGGCTAAATGGTGTCATAACGTATTTAAATGACATTATAATAGCCACAGCAACAATGGAAGAAAATTATAAGCTTGTCATGGAGGTTTTTGAACGTTTTCATCAATATGGTTTGACAATAAATTGGAACAAATGTGAAATTTTTAAGTCTTCCATCAAGTACTTGGGCCATATTTTGGATTCGGAATGTATACATCCTGATCCTCAGAAAATTGATGTTATTAAAAACTTACCCAGACAAACATATGTCTCCGAGCTTCGATCATTCTTAGGAGCTGTTAATTACTATGCTAAATTTTTGCCTCAAATGAGTAAACTACGACGACTAGATGAATTACTAAAAATGGCGTGAAAAATGTTTGGAATGATAAATGTGAAAAATCTTTCAGAAATTTTAAAGAAAACTTCATCAGTAGACCTTAAACCTAATTAATTAATTAATTAATTTTGCCTTATTAAATACTTTTATTGTCACCCAAAGGGCGTCTAATTGTAAAAAAGGTTGTAAAGAAAATAAAAAAGATTCATATCGAATATAATAATTTGTTTGTTGGGATTTTTGAATAAGTTTCAAAGCATACTATGCTTATACTATTGTAATTTTTATAACTCTTATTGAGTTTTTAAAAGTTTTTGTATAAGTAAAGAGGTTTGAAACATTTAAAAATTAGGTTTAAGGTCTACTGATGATTTGGCTTAAGCACCAATGAAATGCATGTATATAAACTAGCTAAAAACCCTCAACAAACAAAAGTTTTTTAAATCTTTGAAAAAAGATATCGATGCAATCTCGATTAATATAAATTTCATAATTTAAGAGCAAACTTTTAAAACAACTTCACCGTGGTCACCAAGGTACCGAAAAAATTAAAACTATTGCAAGATCATATGAATATTGGCCAGGTATAGATAGCGACATTGATAATTACATTAAAGCATATTCTGGGTGCTCTTCCGCAGCGAAATCTCCAGTAAAAATAGAACTTGGTTCATGACCTTTGCCACAGGAAATTTTAGAAAGCTCCATATTGATATCGCTGGACCTGTGAGGGGTTATTATTATTTAATTATGGTGGACTCGTTTTCAAAGTGGCCTGAAGTTGCACAATTATTTACAATATCTTCCAAATCAGTTGTTATGCAAATGGAGGAGTTCATAAGTAGATATGGAGCGCCAAAAACAATTGGAACTGATAATGGCACACAATTTGTTAGTGCCGAATTTAACCGTTTTTGCCAAACATATGGAATTAAACACTTGACAACTTCTACATATCATCCCCAGTCAAATGGACAGGCGGAACGGTTTGTCGATACCGGTAAAAAATCTTTACAGAAATCGTATGAATGTGACTCAAAGAATGATAAATTAAATTTGGTGATATTTTTGGGACAATATCGTGCAACACCTAATCCAAATGTTCCTGAAAATAAATCTCCTGCCGAGTGGTTTGTTGTTAGAGCTTTAAGATTGCAGATGGATCTTTTAAAAAAAGGGGAAAAACGGAGCCAATAAAAAACAAGGAAATGGAAGTTGCCTATAATAAGAAGCATGGGGCTCGTAAGAAAAGTTTTCAAAAGGTGATTTGGTTTTCGCAAAAATATTTAAAAATAACAAGTTCATTTGGTACCCGGGTGAAATTATAGAAAAGCTGGGATCTGTTGTTTACAAAGTTTTGGTAGTAATGAATAATCGCAAAATACTTTATAGAAAACATACAAACCAACTTCGTAGTCAAGGGAGGATGTTCGAACAAGACTTTGACAAACTACTCGCTACTTTTTAAATAAGTACATATATATATATATATATATATATATCCATGTTCAAAAAAGTTTTACAAAATCCTAACGGATGGTATCGGGCGTAACCGTTAGCAAATGTATAAATTATGTTTTATACAACGAAAAAATTTAGAATCTCTAATTTTGGACCCAAAAAAATGTTTGCGAAAGTTTGCGCCATTATTTTTTTTAATTCCATAGGTATATAATTTTTTTGCTCATCAGTCATTTCTTTAAATACGTTTTGGACATCATAATCTTTTGTATCTGTTGAATTATGGATTTTCAATGTTATTCACGTCACTTTTAACACTTCACAATGTGATTACCTGTTTATTTATTTACCTGCGCTCTATATAACATTACTTGTCAAAAAATAAATGCACATCCCTAACTATAGTAACTTTTAAAAGCATTATTCACAATAATTAGATTAAAAATAGCAAATAAAGGTGCATAAAAAATACATGAGTCACCAAGGTACCAGACTATACGTATAAAAATCCAAATATGGGGTATTGGATACAATTTTTATCAAAACCGTTTTGTAACTTCGACAGATAACATGGATATATGGTGGTGTTTGGTGGAGAAGGGGGTTGTTGTAAAAACAGTAAAAAAAAAACTTTCACTAGATTTTTTATATCAAATTACACCTAGAACATAAAAAAACTCAATCTTTCAGTTCAAAAAATACGTTTAATAATTGAAAAAGCTATTGCCAGTTCTATGCGCTCTTTTTTTAAGTCTGCAGTTGAAAATTTTTGGAATTCAGTTATTAAATTATTGGATTATTGATTCCAACAGGAATTATATACGAAAACGCCTTGCTTGTTTCAAGTGACGCAATGCGTCACGGGTAATTACCGCTCAAGCTGCGTATACACTGCCGCTCAGTTGAGTAGGTTCACATTTAATTTTCATTCAAATTGAATTTTTTGGAAAATAATAAATTTATTGATTGTTTTTGATTTTTTATTGGAAAAATTTGGCATTATACATGATTAAAAAGGAAAAAAATGGATCAGTAATCATTAACTGTTTTTTAGTGTTTTTTTCTTTTAAATAATATGCTTTTAAACATCATTTTTGGCTCACTTGAATAGGTTCAACGTCATTAATTGAAAAAATCAAAGAAAAAATTTATTTAAAATTTGTTTTTTTTTTTTTTAATTTAATAGGCTTTTTATAATGTTTAAATAAAAATTTAATAATGACTGTTTCCTCCTTAATTTGCTATTACTTCAAAAATACGACTAGGGAGCGAGTTGAAAATGAAATTTCGGCCCAAACTTTTTTAATCCCTTCAATTAAGGCTTCTTTTGTTTCTATTGTCGCCCTTACTCGTAAACTTTGCGAGAAAGCAATCCCCACACATTTTCTATAATGTTCAAGTCAGGAGACCACTCCAAAATATTGACATTCTGCCCACGAATCCATTCTTTTACAACTCATGCAGTGTGGATCGGGTCATTATCCTGTTAAAATTTCCACGGAACAGATCCGAAGAGAGTTGAAAAATGTGGAAACGCCTTTTCAAGCACTGCTTTATAATTTTTCGCGTACATTTTGGAAGATGGAAACTGGAGCACAATGGTACCATAATATGTGATCGCTCCCCACACCATCATACTACGTTCAAATACTCACAAACACTTAAATTGAGGTTTATATTATCCGCTGCTAACGGCAAACTGATTATTTGTTTATTGAACCTATTTAATTGAGCTAAAATTTCCATGTATTTTTTCTGATTTTTTACCTAAAAACAACGAATTACAAAAGTTTTTTATTTATTTTTTATTGTACATTATAACTTCATTCGTCTGTCGTGGAAGACCCAATAACACCATCTTGAAAATCTTACTGTCTTTTACCTCGTGTTGTCTAACACAGTGTAATACGAAAAAAATAACCATACACGGACACCACTACGTGATAAAAGACCAACAAAAAGAAGGCCCGCGTTTCCCAGTTTTGCCCAAAGTCATGCACTTTTTTATGGGCCCCCATAGATTTGGGGCCTCGTTGTCATTGTTGCAAAATACTGATCATTTTCTCAGACTCATATCTTGCAAATCGTTCAGAATTTTGATTTACTCCCTGTAGACAAAGTTGTAGATCTTTTTATAAGGAACAAAAATTTTAAACATATAAAATCAAAAAACCTAAATCTTCAAAATGAAAGTCGCAAAAAATTAAAAAAAATCTTTTTTCCTTTTTTCCACTGTTTAGGTCCATAGGTAGCAAACCGTTACGAATTCAAAAAAACAATCAAATACGAAAATGTTTCCAAGATCTCAATAAACAACTTTTTAGAT
Organism: Gymnocheta viridis; assembly: GCA_956483585.1. Lineage (NCBI taxonomy): Eukaryota > Metazoa > Arthropoda > Insecta > Diptera > Tachinidae > Gymnocheta > Gymnocheta viridis. Next base: position 40,793,583 of record OY101443.1, on the reverse strand, counting down.
TATATGAACTTCCTAGAAATGAAGTTTAACACCGTTGAGGTAGCGCTTAAGTAGCCGCAAAAGTGAAAAATTTCCCGAAAATTTTTTAGCAATTCCCAATTTAATGTGGAGCTGTGGCAGAGAGATGCCTTGAATATTGTCACTTGGAGGTACATTCTTCAGTCTATGTTGTTTCATTTGTTCCTTCACAATTCCATTTGGTCTTCCCGAATTACATTGGAATTGATTCAGATGTGAGCGCGAATCCCAATTGCAAAGAAAACAAAATAATTTTGGAAAGCCCTTGCAAAATTTTGATGACTTTCAAATCTTCCATTTATTTTCGTAGTATTTGATGTTTTTCATTATATCTTTCAATGTTTCACAACTTTCTTTCATGTTAATACCCATTGCTAGCGGAATGGAAGGTTTTCGGCTCGAAGCATGCAACAAGACTGCTTTCAGTCTCGAAACAGTACCATCAATAAACAATCTCCACTCAATTACAGTAAGCGAACGAATTGTCATCATTTAGAGTGTAGAGGCTTCTGAAATTCAGCTTGCCGTTTGCGGTACACTGTAGAGTTAATATTAGCATGTGTGAGTTTTCTTTGCTTGAAAAACGCTGTCAAAAATATGGCAAGTCTCTGCGATACTCGCAATATGGCCACAATTAAATCCGTTTCCATTTGTGTTATTAGTTGTGTTCCATCTCTTCTCTGTTGGGGCACATAATCGATATCAAATGGATCTTCTTAAGTAACACCACTTGCTCTAGTCATTCCTGTAAATTCTGTCCTACGATCTGGAGTTGCCGGCCTTGGTGACATAAAATTTTCAGGTGCAAGCACTGGTAGTGTGGCTGTTATAGTTGCTTTATAAATTTTGTTTTTCTCAGCATGTCGATTTAGACGATATGTGTAATTTACGCATACAATTGTTCACACTCCGAACCGGATAGATAAAGAAGAGATATTGCATTTTCTGGGCGTGGCAGCATACTTAGGCAAGTTCGTATCAAACATTTCGAAAATGAGTGAATCTGTAAGAATGGTAACGCATACGAGTATAAAAAGTGAATTTATGTAGATCGCTGAGCAAAAAATTAATTCACAGGTATAAAAGGAGTCTTAACCGCCGCAACACCAGAGGTACAATATTTCAATATAAGAATGTAAGTAACACTACAAACGGACGCATCATCGTTTACGATGGGACTTACTCTCATGAAAGAGTATCATACAGAAATTGCAAATAAATTACCTCACTGTACATTATTCATTTATTAAATACTATGCCGTGCGTAAGTAAAAGGCAATAAAGTATAAAGACCAAAATTAGAGAAAACAAAAATCTAGTTTTTAGATATTTCGAAGCATAAATAATCATATAATCCTTTAATAATAATAATCAAACGATTAAAAATGTAATGCTAATAAGGACATTTTAGTTTGGTTTTAAACCATAAATAATCAAGATGCCAAACTAATTGACGAACTGCCGTTAACTTTTGTAAATTAAAAAGCAGGAAAAAAGCAAGTAGTAAAAAGTACCAGTTTTACAATTAAAATTATTATTATTCAATAATTAAAAGCAGGACATTCTGAATTTCACTACTTTTTTAATCTTAACTGATTTTACACTTAGGAAATGTAACAAATTCTATATATTAAGAAAATTAAAAATTTATTATTTAAAAATAATATTTTTTATGATAGATTTTGTAACTGATCTATAAAAAACCTATTAACGAATTTAACGGTTTTACACTTTAAATGAGACAAGAGCCTTTCTCGTAAGCACAGCGGTATGGAAGCATGATAAATACGTTAATGTGAATGAGAAAATATAATACAGCCCAATTCACAACTTAGAGTAAGAGTTGCATATTGTATCAAAGTTGTTGGTAATTTCCTCATAAATATATTTCTAAGCAAATATTTATCTATAAATAATCAACAACACCCAACTTACAACTCCTTTATCAAAATTTCAAATAACATATTAGCGGTATTCAGTGTTTAATGCAAATGGTATTGCAAAAGTGCAAATGCAAAATTACGTTGCTTTTTCGTTTATTTTCTTGTTGGATTTCATAAAAAAGCTACGATATTTTGCATTTGCACTTTTGCAAGATCTTTTGCACCGAACACTGAATACCGCTATGATTTCATAATTGTAATAATTAGAGTCACTTATGTACGCAATCCTAATAAGTTTTATTATTCTAAGGAAATGAGACAATTTTACACAAATTTCTTTCTTGATTAAAATAATCTTTTTTTACTTACACTTTCTTTAATTTTTATGATATTTTCTAGAAGTTGTTTTCAAACAAGAATAATAATATTATAATAAGCTAATTGCAAAAAGTTGTTTTTCATAAATAATGGTAAGTAACTGCCAAAATAATTAAACAGATAATTAAAACGAGTAACAAACAAACAAAATACAATAGAACTGCAACGAACATCCAATTGATTTTGACTATAAATACCCCAACACATAAAAGTTTAATTATCAGTTAATTTCTGGTACTCGAAACGTTAAAACAAAATGAAATTCGTGGTAAGTTGAAGTAAGTTATAGAAATAAATTGAACTTAAAGATTAATTTTAAATTTATTCTCAAAGATTGTTCTTGCTTGTCTCTTGGCCGTCGCTTATGCCAACGAAGATTCCACCAAAGTTCTTAAGAATGAAGTCGAAGTAAATCCTGATAGCTTCCACTATGCTTTGGAATTAGACAATTCTATTAAAGCTGAACAACACGGAGAATTGAAGGACAAGGATAACTGGCTCGTACATGGTGAATACGAATACGTATCCAAGGATGGCAAACACCACAAGGTCACTTATGTCGCTGATGAGCACGGTTATCAGCCCAAAATTGAAATCTAAATAATTTACCAAAAGTTTAAAAATTACATGAAAATAAATGTTTTTCAACTATCGCAGAAATCTGGTATTTGTAGTTTGTCCTACGAACTAATACAATAGTCAGAGATGCAAACTGTTTTGTTCTGTACGATTTTATTCCTTTTTAACTTTCAGCAGAAAATCTGAATGATGATATACATTTGTCACACAAAAACTCAACCGTGCCCAGCGAAATTATATGGTAACCGAGCTCGAGTGTTTAGGTGCATTAGTTAGCGTAAAACGTTTTAGGCCGTATGTCGAAGGACTTCCGTTCCGAATCGTTACGGATCATTCGATCCTCAAGTGGCTGATGACGCAAAAGGGTTTAAATGTTGGACTGGCCCTTTGGAGTTTACAATTACAAGGGCATGACTTTAAGATGGAACATAGAGGAGGCTCCCTCAATGTTGTTCCCGATAGTTTGTCTCGTTTTAATATAAATGCTGTTCAGATTTCTGAAACTTTTCCCGAAACAGACTTGACTTTAAGCGATTTTGATGTGCATGAATACATTGACTTAAGGACTACAGTTTATAACAACAAGGCGGAACTACCAGACCTTTGTGTCCATAATAATTCCGTATATAAGAGAGTGAATTTTAGGTAGGGCATTGATAACGAGGAGGAGAATTTGTGAAGACTGAAATAGGACTTGCGTCTAGTTGACATTGACCCCCACTATGGAAGAAGCCTTTAAAACGGTACGTCCATTTCACAGTCTTTATTGTGATTTTTTGGGTCCTTATCTATGTTCTAAATCCAAAAACTCGCAATTGTTCATTGTTGTTCACCATCTTACAAAATTCCTATTCCTTCAGACGTTAAGGTTCGCAACCTCCACTAATGTAATTCAATTTTTCCAAAATTACCTTTTTAATACATTCGGGCAATATATCCATAGCGATAAGTAAACTATTCGATCCTAAGAGTAGGGCACATTAAAACAGACTTGTATTCTGCGCAAGCGAATGCGTCCAAACGAGCAAATCAGGAAGTGATTTGTAAAATTCAATTGTTCAGCATATTATGTCTTGTTTAGGCAAAACATGTGTACATGTTCGCCAAAAATGTAAAAGTTTTGATTTTCATACAAACATGCCTCAAACTTTTGTGCAAACGAGCAAAACCCCCCATAAACAACGCAAAAGTTTTGTACAAACGTAAAATTTGCACTTGTTTGTCAAACCCAGCGATGCAATAATGAAGATTTTACCTTAATTTTGAAGATTTTATAGTCAAAATAAGATGTGAAGATTTTTTTCCCAAAATGTAGATTTTTTGAGGTTTACCGCTTTATTCAATGCTTTGTGGCAAAATTGAAATTATAGCAAATAACAATTATGTTAATTAAAAACCTTGTTAACAAATACATTGAAAATTTCCATAAAAAACTCCTTAACCTTATAATAAAGCTCAAACATGAAGAATTTATTAACAATCAACAAAAATGGGAAAAAAGTATCACGTATTTACAACAAAATATCTTGGAAAAAGACTATTTGTTATTTTTAAAAAGTGAAAATATACTATATGAAAGTATTGTTAGAAAGAACACACATAAACAAATAAACAAGTTCAATGAACTGAAAATGATACAAAATAAAAAACAGTACATAAAATACAACAGAAATTGGTTTATAAACAAAACAAATGTAGAAATCCCGACTGATGTTGAAAAATTGCTATCGTTAGGTCCAAAATTTGCACTGCCCATAGAAAAACAGCGTTTTCCAATGTTTAAAAGTATTGCCGACGGAGAAGACATCATCCAAACCAATAAGGAAAAAGAGAAACAGGATATAGCAAGAACTAAACTTGTAATGACAATGGACAATTACCTTAATAAAAGATCACTGACAACTAGAGAAAAAGAGTTGATTAGCACAGTGGATGAGACAAAAAAATTTTTGAACAAAAACAAGAATGTTTTAATTTTGAAAGCCGATAAAGGTAACACTACTGTTGCAATGGAAAAAATCGATTATGAAAACAAAATGAGAAATATTGTACAAGACATGTGTACTTATAAACGTTTAAAAGTAGATCCAACAACTAAACTACAAACACGCAACAACAAATTAGTTGAGAAACTATGTCAATTAAATATAATTGATGCCAATTATAAGTACAAATTGCACACAAATGTTGCTACCGCCCCGAGAATATATGGGCTACCTAAGGTCCATAAGATTGACATGCCTCTAAGACCAATTTGTTCTTCAGTTAATTCACCATCATACGGACTTTGTAGATACATAGTTGATATATTAAAAAATATAACAAAAAATTCGAACTATAATGTGAAGGATGCGATTGATTTTAAGAAGAAGCTAACTAATGCAAAACTTTGTGAAGATGAAGTTTTAGTTTCGTTTGATGTGATATCCTTATTTCCCAGCATCCCGGTTAATTTGGCAGTAGAAATAATAAAGAAAAAGTGGGAAATAATCTCTACATTTACTGCGATACCAAAAGATTTGTTTATGGATATCATAAATTTTTGTATTAAAGATAATAGATATTTTAAGTATGAGGATAAAATATTTGAACAACGAAAAGGAATGCCAATGGGCTCACCAGCATCACCAGTAATAGCAGATATAGTGATGGAAGAATTGTTGGATTTTACAATGACAAGTCTAGATTGTAAACCAAGATATATGAGTAAATACGTAGACGATTTATTTTGCATCACCAAAAGAAACAATGTGGATAACACACTTGAAAAGTTAAACAGTTTCCACAGACACATACAGTTTACAAAGGAGTTAGAACAGAATGCAATGTTGCCATATTTAGATACACTCATAATACGTAAAAATAACACATTGACAATAGATTGGTACCAAAAACCAACGGCCTCTGGACGCATCCTCAACTATTATTCTAACCATCCTAAACATGTGAAAATTAATACAGCACAGAATTTTACGAAAAGAGTGTTGCAGATTAGTGACACCATATACCATAAAAAAAATATCAGTAGGATAAGGAAAATATTAGAAATGAATAGTTTTTCGTTTAACATGACAAATGACATTATCAAACACGCTACTGAAAATATCAACCAAGTGCCTACTGAGAAAACAAAAAAAAATTTTAAATCAATGACTTACGTTCCTGGGTTTTCCGAAAGAATTTCGTACTCGGATATTTTCGATAAGCAAAACGTTAATATTGCTTTTAAGACTGACAGAACACTTAATATGTTATTCGCGAACACAAAAACAAAGTTGGATTTATTAGATAAATCCAATGTAATTTACCAAATACCTTGTAACGGAGATGGGCTTAGTAATTGTAGTAAAGTATATGTAGGAACGACAAAGTCTAAACTACGAACAAGATTAGCAGCACATAAGTCGGACTACAAAACAAAAAAAGGTACAACAGAACAAAAAACGGCGTTAGCAGCCCACTGTGCAAATAATAGACACTCTCCCAATTTTAGTAATACAGCAATATTACAACAAGAAAACAATTACAAAAAAAGGTATACAATTGAGATGTTACACATAATTAATACTCCCGCGAACATACGAATGAATTTTAAAACAGACACAGAAAATTGCGCGCATGCATATAAACACATAATATCAAAATATAAACAAAAAAGCTTTTAGTATATTTTGAACATTCTTTAAAGTAAGATTCTTTGTGCTTTTATTTTTAATGTTTACGTTTTTTTGTTATTGTTTAAAAAAACATTTTTATTTACAAAAATATTAACAATTGTTTGTTTTTTGTATTTTTGTTTTATTATAGTTTTTTCCTGAAGAAGAGCACCGAAGGTGCTCGAAATATCGAAATAAAAAATAAGTAAATTGACTAAATTTATACAACAAATTTAATAAAACATAAAAAGAGTTTTATTTAAATAATTGGTATGACCTAGAGCCTGAAAAAAAGAACAAACATTTGCAAATAACAATTTTTATATTGTCACGCGCCTTGCTTAAATTTATAAATTTTCAAAAATTAGTGGAGCAAATAATGAGTTAGTGTTTCAAACGTTGTCGAAATTCGCATTAAATTTAATGTGCCTCCCTTCTTCATCTGCAAACGTTGAACGGATATTTTCAAAAGTATACTTAAATAAAACGAAATACACATTGGAGGGTATTTTATTTACACAAGATTATTTGTTAGCTAACAAATATTCCTGCTATAATTTAATTTTAAAATTGATACCAATATATTATAAAATCTGAAACCCTCACAGTATTATAATTAAAAATTTGTGAACTATTTTAAATTATTTATAAAATTTTTACTACTTTTATAAAATCAGTCATGATATAATTTTTTTTCCTGTTGGGTTAAAGTCAGAAGCATATATAGTATATACATATGATCGCATAAATGTACAATGTATAGTTACATACGAGTACATATATATATATACATATGTATATATTACTAATTTTATTATAAGAAATTTGAATTGAACTTTTGGTTTTATGTACATACATATATATTCTAATTTTTATGTTGTTATGTCTATACATAAATTTATGCATGGTATATATAGTAACTTTATTATAATTAACAAACATGAATAATTTTTTATTAAACATAATAAAAATTCAAAAAATTTAAGATTTTTTTTCTAAAATGAAGATTTTTTTCGACGAATGAAGATTTTTCTCTGAAAATTTCTGGCACCACTGGTCAAACCGTTTGTATGGTTTATTTGGCCCTTTAGTAATTTTCATATCGCTATCAACGTGAAGTTTTTACTGAAAATTTTTCGCAAATTATTTTTGTTTTTTTAATAGAAAACCAAATGTAAGAAAAGATGTCGGAAATAATGGGAAATTTTTTTAGAAATGGTGTGATGTGATTGCGTTACGGATGAATAAAAAAGGACCGGCATGGATATAGTAGAAAAAAACAGTTGTCATGTACATACATAGATTTTGCTAAGCTTCCTTGTCACTTGAAGGAAAACTTAAAGAAAGATTTAAAAAAAAACGTATAAAACAAACATAAAATTAAAAGATTTAAACAAAAGCCACCTGAATTTGGTGCAACTAAGTGAAAATATTTTAACGTTGAATTTAAAACCAAAAGTGAAAAGCAAAAGTTGCAGAAAGACAATAGCTTGTATCGAAATTTTATAAAAAATGCCGAAGAATGTAATTACGTAATAATTATAACATATCACAAGCTTACATTATTATATATTAATCATAAAAAAGAACACGAATAATTAATTTAAAAGTAAACATTTTTATTGAAAGCAATTCATCCAGCGTTGCCACCGCAGAAAGTTAAAATTATACAGAAGTTTGGCCAAAAAAAGAGAACAAAACCAAATGAAATAGTACAAAAAACTTTCGACAAAAGGTTTCTTATTTTCATCAAAACATATTTGGTCAATTCACAAGGTCATCGTTTAAAAAAGACAATATTTGTCTATTTGCTTGTAAACAGACAAATTTGTGGTATCGTCATTTTGTGGTATTTTAAATGTCAATTCAATGTAGTCAATTCATTGTGAGTAAATAATTTATGTCAAATAACAAATTTAATGAAATTACATACATACGTATACTTGTATATAACTTTGAAATCTTACCACAATTGAAGAATTTGCTTCCATTTGTATTATTAAATTTTTATTTATTTACGGGAAATTTTTTACTTCTTCTGAAAATATCAATAGATAGATAGATTTTTGTTCTAAAATGAAAAGTAAGAATTATTTCATATATTCACTAGTAGGTTAAAACTTTGTATCAATACCATTTGTGAAAATGATGCAATTGTGTCAGCTGACAATTTATTTCCCGAATCCGTTTTAATATTGTTTAACTTACTAAAAAGCCTTTCTACGGAAGAATTAGAGAATAGTAATATAAAAAGAAATTTTATAAAAGTTTCTAAATTTGGGAAGAGAGTTTCATCAGCAGAATTCTTTATTTTAAAAACTCTTGTCAAATATATTTCGACATCTAAGTCATAAGAAAGATTTATCTCTTTGTGGTCCAAAAGTGCATGCTCGCGCAACTCATTGTCTAATTTTCGGTAATCTTTTTCAACGGAAGGATCTCTGTTTAAAATTTGATTACGATTTTATTTCAAATGTTTGTGCAAATTTTGGATTTACTATATCTTTAAAGGGCATCACCAAAATTGAACCTTTTTTTGTTTTGGGTGAAAATTTCTGAAATCGATATACATTTTTTGTTGCTCTGATTCGGAAAAAAATGAAATAGTCTCTTGTGCAGCGACACTAAACATGTACATATTATTTTGTTGTACAAAACAAGTTAATTTGTGGCATTAATTAGAAATAAATCTTTTTGTTTTATAATAAGTGTTTTTTTATAATTAGACAAACAAATTGCAAGCATTTTTATAACTTAATATTTTAGTGTGTATAAAATTGGAGATTCCGATCGGAAAATTAAATTAAAATTAATTAAAATACCAAGAGAATATGAAAGGAATTGTAAATATACTTTGGTGGATTTGCTGTTTTAATTTTTTATTTTTCTGCAATTAGTAGAATAGTAGAAAACTGGTACAAAAATTTCGTTGTACTAAAGTAATACAAATATTTTTAAATAGTACAGCCCTTGTACTATAATACAGAAAGTGGCAACGCTGAATTCATCAAAAGCGCGGTTTTGGTCTCCAGCAGTAGTTGTCTCTGTTTTACCAATGAACAAAAATGTCTTGTGGAAGCCAGAAAAACTGATGCAGAAGATAACGTAAAAAAATAAAACAAGGAACACTTTATATGAGGAGAACAAAATGAAAACTTAAAATAAAAGTTGTTGACAATGTGACAAAAATTTTAATTAATTTTTGTAAGAAATTAAAAATCTAATATTCAAGAAGTAATTAGAATTAAAAGAACCTGGAATAGAAAAATAACATAAAGAATTTAATAAAAAGAAATCAAAGAAATACTAAACAGAAAAAGTATCCAAAGAAACAATATAATAAAGAACGAGTAAACCCTAGAAAAAGAAGCTGACCCTGCCATTAACAGCAGCGCTGCAGATCCATCAACTACATCAGAGGCAGCAGGTTCATCAAACCACCACGCTACGCAGCTTCATTTATCCAGACCACACCATATACATAAGCATGGCAAGCAAAAATTATGTGAATATTATTGATCTATGTACATATGTATTCTATAGTGTTAACCATTTAAGTAAATTACTCGTGTCATATTAACAAAAATCGTATGCTATGAAATAGGTATTTATTTGAATTATTTTCTAACACTTGAATGAAAAGACACGGCAACATAACACCGGCAGAATCGTGACGAACGAAACGTCTGATCACAACAAGCATATTGGGTATGATTTATGGCCGATGTCAAGTTTGTTGTTTCTTTTCATTAAACATTAAAATTATAACTAAATTCACTTATATCAGTACGTACTATTTTAAGATATATAATTATAAATTCTATTTTAACATCGTTCGGCAATAAACACTTATGATGAATTCAATGTAAATACTACCTAACTAGTTATTTTGGTGGAAGGTTTACGTACTCCGGTAAGCGCAAATACACGGCGATACGAGAGTGAGATGTAAGTGACAAAACATATGGTCACCTCATTGTTGGCAATTGGTTCGTTGGTTGTCTACTCATAAATAAAATGTTAAATCCAATTGCTTTATTTAAAATTTGAATGTATTTGACGACTTATTTCATAATGGCATACAATAATTTTCTATTCTTACGCGGCGACGAACCTTGGGTTAAGAGCCATGTCGCCGAGGGCAGAGCTAGTCCAGAAATACCGCAACGCCATTTACCTAAAGTTTGTTCGTCTATATGAATTTTAACAGTCCTTTTCAAACCACTGTGCTTAAACATGATAAATCGCGCGTATCATATAGTTGCTCGAAAATTGCAAATAAATTAACTGACTGGACACAATTTTTTATTAAATACTATACCGTGCTTAAATAAAAGGCAGTGCTTAAATAAAAACGCAAAATTTGAAAAAACTGAAATTTAACTTTTAGATATTTCGAAGCTTAAATAATCACATAGACCTTTAATAATAATAATCAAATGATTAAAAATGTAATGGTGATTTTAAACCATAAATAATCCAGATGACAAGCTAATTAACGAAAAAACAGCAAAATGTGATCTACTGCCTTTTTACTCTAGAACAAAATATTTTAGCAACCAAAAGCATTATTGACCTTTTTGTCCATTAATAAAAATATATATCACAAGCAGTAAAAATTAAAAATTTATTATTTAAAAATAATATTTTTTATGATAGATTTTGTAACTGATGTATAAAAAAACTATTAGCGAATTTAACGGTTTTACACTTTAAATGAGACAAGAGCCTTTCTCGTAAGCACAGCGGTATGGAAGCATGATAAATACGTTAATGTGAATGAGAAAATATAATACAGCCCAATTCACAACTTAGAGTAAGAGTTGCATATTGTATCAAAGTTGTTGGTAATTTCCTCATAAATATATTTCTAAGCAAATATTTATCTATAAATAATCAACAACACCCAACTTACAACTCCTTTATCAAAATTTCAAATAACATATGATTTCATAATTGTAATAATTAGAGTGACTTATGTACGTTTATATTAAATATCTTCTTTCAAAACCAAATAAGTTTTATTATTCTAAGAAAATGAGACAATTTTACACAAATTTCTTTCTTGATTAAAAGAATCTTTTATTACTTACACTTTCTTTAATTTTTATGATATTTTCTAGAAGTTGTTTTCAAACAAGAATAATAATATTATAATAAGCTAATTGCAAAAATTTGCAAAAAGTTGTTTTTCATAAATAATGGCAAGTAACTGCCAAAATAATTAAACAGATAATTAAAACGAGTAACAAACAAACAAAATACAATAGAAGTGCAACGAACATCCAATTGATTTTGACTATAAATACCCCAACACATAAAAGTTTAATTATCAGTTAATTTCTGGTACTCGAAACGTTAAAACAAAATGAAATTCGTGGTAAGTTGAAGTACGTTATAGAAATAAATTGAACTTAAAACTTAATTTTAAATTTATTCTCAAAGATTGTTCTTGCTTGTCTCTTGGCCGTCGCTTATGCCAACGAAGATTCCACCAAAGTTCTTAAGAATGAAGTCGAAGTAAATCCTGATAGCTTCCACTATGCTTTGGAATTAGACAATTCTATTAAAGCTGAACAACACGGAGAATTGAAGGACAAGGATAACTGGCTCGTACATGGTGAATACGAATACGTATCCAAGGATGGCAAACACCACAAGGTCACTTATGTCGCTGATGAGCACGGTTATCAGCCCAAAATTGAAATCTAAATAATTTACCAAAAGTTTAAAAATTACATGAAAATAAATGTTTTTTAACTATCGCTGAAATCTGGTATTTGTAGTTTGTCCTGCGAACTAATACAATAGTCAGAGAGGCAAACTGTCTTGTTCTGTACCATTTTGTGTCTTTTTAACTCTCGGCTGAAAATCGCTGCAAAATTATAAAAATTCCAAAACATAATTTGCAAAAAAGAATTTTTCCTGCATTACTAGAAAAAAGTTTTTTAAATTTTTAATTTATGACCAATTTTCCTAAAACGTATAAAAGTGATAATTTATATACATACATACATACATACATACATATATAGGTACAAGGAAAACAAGAAAATATTTAAAATATTTTTAAAATTTGTTATTGTCTTAAATACAAATGACATCACCGAACAAAAGCATATATATGTATGTCTTTAGTAGCTTTTGAAATTTGCATATTTCGTAAAAAAATATATTTAAAATTTTGTTTTCGTTTTCATTATAAATGATGATTTTTTAGCAACTTTCTTTTTGACAGCTCAACTGTTTTCGAGTAACATGTTACTCTTAAACATGTTCAGTTTGGTCTATAATTTAACCATGAATTGACTCGCAAACGAACAACGCTTGCAGATTATTGAATTTTATTATAAAAATTCATGCTCGGTTAAGAAAGTGCATTGTGCACTTTTTCCATTTTATGGTTAGTTTGGGCGACCTTCTGAGGCGGCTATTCGGATTCTTGTGAATTTCGCTCCAAATTTACATTATTGGTATTAAACCACAAATACGCATACATACAGTGCGGGCAGAGGAAAATATCGCAGCTGTATCTGCCATTGTTGTTAATGACCGTAAATTCGGCGCCGATGATGCGATGAATACACTTTTTTTTTTGCCCAAAATGAAAGAGCTGGACTTGGCTGACATGTGGTGTCACAACCTACACAACACACGAAACAATGGTTCAATTGATGATTTATATGAAATCATCTTTGAGCATTGAATTATATAGATCGTTCTACCGACTTTACTTTAGCCTAAAACTTTAAGGAAATTAAATACAAGTTACAATGGTGATCAACTTTTTCTAAGACTACACTTTTTGTGTGGGAACACAACTAACATCGGAGATTCCCCGCTGCTGAGAAAAAATATACCAAAAAAGGCACACTGATGGATCGTCATGAAATAATGCCTTCTGTATCACTGGAAAAAAAGTTCTAATAAATTTAATCGCATTTTAAAATAAGTTGAAAATATTGTCCATTATATTGTTTTAAAAACAAAGTTCTAATAATGAATACTTTAGTTTAATATTATATTGATTCAACTATCATTGATATAAAAAGCCGATCATTTTATTCTTGTCCGAACTTTTCCAAAGAAAATTTTGAACAGGACGTGTAATAAGATTACTCTTTCACTTGTCCAATTTTTGTCATCTGGAAAGGTTATCGGATAAGTTTGTGCAACTTTGGGTAATATTGGGCGTTAGTCTTGGGTAGTTCACGAACGAAGTAGTTCAATTGAACGGTTTAATCAATTGAACTAGTCGAACTAGATGAAATTTTCATTTTAAATATTCAGTTTTGAACTATGTACACAACAGGTTGTATAAATCGGCTTGGCATCGCTGTGCTAATGTTGCCATTCTCCTTATTTGAGCCAAAGGTAACGGATGCAAGTATACTTATTATAAAAATAATTGTTTAAATGTCCATGTGATTTGTCAAAATTCAGCTTAAAAAATTCTGATGCTACCCAAAGTCAAATGACTTGTACAATGAATTTCTTGCCAAACTGAAAGATTTTTTTACGTAAATTTCAAAGTCCACTCAAAACGTATTTTAATATACATATAAAAATATTTTAATAATAATACTAATAATAATTAAACAAAAAATAAAAGAAATTATACTCGTAGATGCCTGGAAAAAAATATAGCGACATTGGCTGCATTTTACCAAGGATGGTACTCACCGTGGCAAATTTATGACACTTTTAGATTCTTTTGTTTTCTGAAAATTTTTATACGAATTTTTATCTTACCAAAATTACAAGAAATTTAATAAATTTTTATAGTGCAGATTTCATTCGTCTATAAAATTGAAAATATGAACTAATTCAAATTAAACAAAAAATGTAAGTCGTAAAGATATTTTCATTTCGGCGAATATAGACAAACGACATAAAACATGTATTTACATGGAAATCATAGCCCCAGTAATTACTATATAATAGAATTTATAATAATACTTACTAAAGTTCTCGTTACAAGTGACTTTTTGTTGCATGTATTTAAAATCAAATAAGTAGATTAATCGTTCTGCTATTATCCGAAATATGCTGAACTATGATTTGACAAGAACTTTAATGTGAACCAAATGAACGATTTTGCCATTATAAAAGATTCATTTAAAATCATGAACAAACTTAAGGGAACATTTGAAGTACTTTTTATAAGTTCATGCTCTTTTACATTATTTAATTAATATTTTATTTTAATCGATATCCTTGTTCGTGTTTTTGATTAACGTCAGTAAAATTGCTAATAAGTAGTAGTTCCTTTCCGTTCTACCAACAATCATTTCTAAAACTAACTGGATTTTAGCGCCATCATCACGTTTATTTAACTCAATAGTATGCAAATCAACAGATAGTTTAAAAGATTAAACCACTATTCAATTGTCAGGTGCGCCCTAATATGAAAGGCAGACAAAATAAATAATAATAATAATAAATAGTGGAAAAGAAATGGTAAGGGGAAGGTGAAAGGTTAAATGGGGTTAAATTTTTTTTGTGGAAGAAAATAAAAAGGAAAGTAAGCTGCAGGATAGCCGAAGGCGATCACGCCACCTTTTTTTTCGACTGATGAAAAAACAAAAAGGCGGTTGATGATAGATTGTTCACTTATTAGTTTGGTGTGAGAGAAGACGGTTAAGTGGCGTTAAGTTTTTTTATTAAATAAATTAATGGATTGTTTTAAATAAATTAATTAAATATATTGAAAAAAAAGTGTGTGTATATTGTGAAAAAGATAATCAATTTAAAATTATAAAAAAGAGAGCCATTTGATAGACAAGTCACACAAGTTCAACAAAATAATAAAGTAATTAAATAAAAGTACATGTAATCAACCAAAACACATACGCTAAACAATCAAACACACATAAAAACTGAAACGAAGTTACAAAAAAAAAACATTTAAACATCCAAAATACTCGTCAGCCACTACAAACATAAAGCCGTGCCACGTCATCACACCCAACGAGGGAACATAAAAAAAACCCCAGCAGAAGCCCGTAAAAAGAAAAAAAGAAATCCTGCCCGGGAGACAGAAAATTTGTGACAGTCCGAGAAGCCAGCAAAAACCGCGCCACGGACGGATTTTTTTGTAGCTGAACAACAACGACAAAATATTATAAGTCAAATATATGTATGTATAAATATGTAGAGTTGGTAGAATTTAATTCAATAGTTACATTTAAATAAATAAGTTTTTTTTGAATATATTTGTTTTCGTAAAAAAATTAATTAATATTTGTAGGTTAGGGAAACAGACAGTGCCTCGGTATTAATCATTCCCTTTGCAATAAGGCAAAGGTGCGCGAGTTGACAGGGGGGGTTGAGCTCAAGCCTTCAGGTCATCGTAATTATTGTGGTCATTGGTTACCTTCAGAGGTAAGGGTATGTTTGCCTAACCAGTTGAGTACAATGAAAGCATAATTTACAACATACATATTTATAGATAGATCTATTTTGTTCACTTCATTTTATTAGTTTTTTTTGTTGCTATTGTGCATTTACTAGTAGTATAGGATGCAATCTACATGTAATTTTTTTTATAGTTAAATAGCTGAAATTTTAATGTAAGAAATACTCACTAAATATGCAAAAATAAAACCTAATACTTTGTTTATAACGTTTATTGAAAACAAAAAAATTACAGTATGTGAAGGAAAGTTTATTTAATATGGCATAAACAAAAAAAAAAGGTAGGTGATTGGATGTAGGGTGGTGATAATTTCCATCGAGATGAATATAGGGGCAACAAAAGAAACAAAAGGAGCGTTGCCATGGAGGAATTCCAAAGTTCCATGGAATTTCTGAGGGGAGGGACACCAGCGGACAGAAAACCAGTCCGTCATGATGGTGAGTGTCCTGAAAATGGAAAAAAGGAAAGTGTGAGTAAAAGCTGTGCATAAAATAATTAAGTAAACTTACTTCGGGTTCCCTATCATTTATATACATATATACCTTTTTATTAAGTCTGGTATTAATTTTTTTTGTTAGTGTGGGATTCTATGTGCCGGCTTGTAGACAAGAACTCCACCCCAATCCGACGAGCTTCAGCTGCAAACAATAATACCAGCACGTCTGCAATCTGGTCAACCAAACATTTTGATAAATACTTACCCAACACTGCACACTGACAACAAAAATGGCGCCCAACGTGGGGCCCGAAGTAAGTTCAGTCCATTAGTATACCAAACGTTTGTATAGTTTTCGTTGACTGACGGGTGTAAGTCCCGTTTAAGTTTCAAAGAGTCCTTAACGCGTAGCGACACTTTAGTCGGCAATGTTAACTTTATAAATGTTGTCTTTAGTTTGGAATATGAATAGTAGTCTTAATCTCAGTATTAGGTTTAGGGATTAAATGCTTACAGTTTTGTTTTCAAGCTAGAGTATTTTGTAGCAATAGCCCGGTTAGTTCAATAGTGTAGACAGTTTTTTTTAAATGCTTTTCTCTACTTCTCGCATGTATGTCTTGATTTTAAAACACATAGTAAATTAAATCGCGTAGCGACATGCAAGAGTAGGTGAGATTTTCTTTGAAAAAAAAATAAAAATAAAAAATATAAAAAAAAACGTTTTGAGTCTTACTTGTTCTTCATATGAAGGTAAACCTGTAATTGCTTCAAGTCGTAAATTTTATTACCAATTTTATTGTTGTTTTTGTTTTACTTATGCTTTTTTTTTAGGCTTATTCGGCGAGTCCAGGAAATAATAGTCGAATTAGTTCCTGCTGCAGCCAGGCCTAAACATAGTCATTTCAATTTATCCATAATTTTCTTTCCAGTAGTGGTTCACAAACTTAGCAAACACACTTCCTTTTGAACAATTAGGTTACTTTTTTTTCCGGATCGTTTATTCACCAAATAAACTCAAGTTTAGTCGTGGAACTATCACCGCCTTACACATCTTTCGTCCTACCGTTTAGAAACAGAAAGTCTTGCAATTTAGGATCATTAGAGTTGCAGGTAGATTTGATTTTATCGTTTTTTTAACTAGATAGGACAATTTTTTTTTGTTTTTCGCTATCTAGGGTCCAAATTTTATATTGGACATAGAAATATAAATTTTCTAAATTTATTAATCGAGATTACCTCGATATTTCGTTTTTTATCTTTAAAATATTTATTAATATATTTCGGTTTATATCTATTTATTTATTTATTTGGTATTATAAAGGGCACACCACAATTAGGTTATATAGGCCAATTAGTTTTACGTAGGAACTTATATGATATCTATTTATATATGTATATGGGTATATTTACGTTTAATTGTATATATATTTAAATACATTTATATATGTTTTTATAAATATATATATATACGTATTTAAATAAGTATATATATGTTTAAATATATGTATATAGATATTTTTAAATTTCCTTTACCCTGCTTTTAGTTTCTTTTTAATATTATTTTCAAAGATATACACGTATATACATAATTTGTTCGCTAAATTTTAGTCACCGCGGTGGGTATGGTTTTAACAAGACAGGGCAGTAAACTCTCCGCAACTGGGCCAACTACCAGCAATATGTCTAACGCTGAAAATAATTTAGCACCCGTCGCAGAGATACCGAATGTGCCGACACCCACTTTAGCTGACGAGCAAGACAATACGTCGTTCAATTCGGATGAATTAAATAATACCATAGTATCACCCGAATACTCAAGTCTTACAGCACAAAATGTTAGAAGGGAAATGCGTGAAGGCATACACAATACGGATAGGCAACAACTTTCAGCCAATAGCCAACAAGTACTGACCAGTCAACACGTGCAGGAAATGCTTACGGCGTCAATCGGTCTGTCGCAGGTTCACCTGATGAAGCAAGTAAATGAGAGAATTGATGGTGCCCTGAGGGAAATTAAGGCAGCAATAAATGCAAATATGCAGAATGCCCACCAAAACAATCCCATAAATTCAGGCACTAGGGAGCAAGCGATGGGTAGTACCTCAGCTCAACACGCGCACTCAAGAAGCACCGTACCGCCAATGAGGCTACAGTCAGCGCCAGTGCCAGTATATGCAGCCAGTCACCAACCACAAGGAGCTAATACGTCGGCAACATATAACCAGCCGCAATCTGCCTTTATGCAAGCCCCTACATTTAATTCGTTACCACCGTTAGCACCAGCCCCGGGTTACGTTCCCCAATGGCCAAGAGTAACAGCACCCTATCAGCCCAGTTACCACCAGCAGAGCACACAACAACAGTTTCCTCAAGGAGAGAGGGTAACACCTGCTTTCTCGGGTTGCACTCAAAGTCACCCTTCTGAGGTTAACAACAGGAGTGACTTGGCAAAGTGGGCGATTAAGTTTGATGGCACAAGTAAAACTATGAACGCCCAAGAATTTATATTTCGTATAAAGGAGTTGCGGCGTGATTACAATTGCCTAGACACAGACATCTTAAGAGATTTTCACCGGTTATTAGAGGGACCAGCCTTGGAATGGTATTGGAATCACCGCAAGTTGTTCCGTATTGTGACTTGGCAAGAGCTAGAGGCAGCTGTTTTGAACCAGTATCAGAGATTTGAAAACGAGTACCAGGTACAAATGCAAATCTTGAACCGCCGACAGCAACCTCAGGAATCTTTTGAGGATTTTTACAATGCCATAATACGACTGAGGAATCAACAGCGAACACCCTATGACGAAAAGTCGTTATGCGAAATAATGAGGGGCAATTTGAAAACAGCGTTAGCTCAAATGATGTTTCCGGTGAGAGTGGACAGCTTGGCTGAATTTTGCCGTGAAGTCAAGAGAGCTGAGAGCCTTCTAGCAAGTCAGAGGAGCGTGTACCAACAGCGCCAGAACTATACGCCTAGGGTGAATGAGGTGGAATATGACCTAGAGTCTGAGCCGTTACCTGAAGTGGAAGTCGACGCAATTCGAAAGACTAGCAACTATAAGTGCTGGAACTGCAAGGTTTTTGGTCACAGTTTTGTGGAATGCCCGGTGACTACTCGTAGGCTGTTTTGCTACAAATGTGGCATGGAAAATGTGGTCACGCCTAAATGCCCGAGGTGCCAGGGAAACTGGTCACGGAACCCGTCTCAGTCTGGGGAGGCGAGGTCGACCGATGTCTGAGCCCAGTCAAAATTGAAAAGGAGGTAAGAACTATTACCATTTTACAAAATTCGGATAGGCTAGCAAAGGATATTGTATGTGTCGAGCCAAAACTTAGGGAGCTGAAACCTTTGCATATTCGCATCAAGGAATACAAACAGGCTAAGCTGAAAATTTTCGGGAAGGTTTCGGCTCGAATAAGAAAAGCACGCGAGCGATATAAAATCCGGAAGCGATTAAGACGCGAAAATTTTTTATCGTCCCTTTACGAGGGTAGACTCACGTCTTTATGCTCGGGTTAAGGTAGGAGACCATGAAGTTGAGGGATTATTAGATAGTGAAGTGAAGCTACCCTTACGTGTCTGGGCCGCAACTGCCTTGAGTTTGTGGAAAGGGCAGGACTTAAAGTTCAAAGCTTTTCTGCAAATATCAAGACAGCTGATGGCACAGAACATCCAATCATTGGTCGTGTGCGCGCGGACGTGACCTTAAGTTCGTCGACGAAGGCGATTAATTTCTATTTAGTGCCTACTCTGAGCCGAGAGCTTTTCTTGGGTATCGATTTTATGAAGGTTTTTCATATGTTTGCCAATTTAGAAAGCCTCACGACAAATGAGGTCAGTCTCTGCATAGAGGCCGATAGTAGTCCTGGTGTCGTGTCTCATACCTTGACAGCAGAACAGAGACAGAAATTAGATTTCGTGATATCGATGTTCCCCTGTTGTGGTAAGAAAGGTCTAGGTAAAACACGCTTAGAAATGCACTCAATAGATACCCGTGATGAAAATCCCGTTAAAGATAGACATTACCCGGTCTCCCCGGCTGTACAAAAATTGATGTTCGCGGAGCTTGATAGGATGCTTGACCTTGGTGTCATTGAGCGCAGTGAGAGTCCATGGAGCCATCCGGTTACTTTAGTCCGTAAGGGCGAAAAGAACCGATTGTGCTTGGACGCTCGCAAGCTCAATGCCCTCACGGTCAAGGATGCCTATCCTCTGCCGCACATCGAGGGTTTGCTCAGTCGGTTAGGAGACACAATGTTTATTTCTAGTGTCGACCTGAAAGACGCTTTCTGGCAGATACCACTAGACCCATCTAGTAGAGAGAAGACTGCATTCACGGTACCAGGGCGGCCACTTTACCATTTTACGGTCATGCCTTTTGGGTTATGTAATGCAGCCCAAAGGATGTGCCGTTTAATGGATAAAGTGATTCCCGCGGCGCTTCGTGATCGAGTTTTCGTCTACTTAGATGACCTTTTGATAGTATCTCCAGATTTCGAGACACACCTGGATTTGTTGAATCGGGTAGCTATTAGTTTGGCTGACGCAGGTCTTACCATCAATGTGGCGAAATCTAAATTCTGTTTCAAGGAGTTAAGGTATTTGGGTTACATAGTAGGTGGAGGCAAAGTAAAACCTGATCCGGCTAAAGTGGAAACCATTACTCGTTTTGCTTATCCTAAAACTGCGAAACAGGTGCGGAGTTTCATGGGAGCGACAGGCTGGTATAGGAAATTTATATCAGACTACGCTACCATTGCGGCTCCAATCTTCGATACGCTGAAGAAGGGCAAGCAATTCAAGTTTACGGAGGAAGCTAAGGTCGCGTTTGATCAGCTCAAGAAGGCTTTGGTTTCGAGCCCACTGCTTAGTCACCCAGATTTCTCCAGGCATTTCTTCGTTCAGTGTGACGCGTCAGATGTAAGCATTGGATCAGTTCTCTTCCAGAAAGACGATTCTGGTAGTGAACACCCAATTGCATATTTTTCGCATAAATTAACATCGGCGCAGAGGAATTACTCGGTTACTGAACGAGAATGCTTGGCCGTGGTCCTGGCGATTAAAAAGTTCAGGCCCTACATAGAACTGATGCCGTTCTCCGTAATCACCGATCATAGTAGTCTTAAGTGGCTAATGTCACACAAAGATTTGACCGGTCGATTAGCGAGGTGGAGTCTACACTTGCAGGCGTATGATTTCCAGATAGAGCATAGGCAGGGTAGACAGAATATTGTCCCCGATACCCTATCGCGGTACGAAATGGAGGAAGTCTCAGCAGATGTAGAAGGAGTTGTAGACCTGAGTTCTGATTCTTTTAAGTCTAGCGATTACTTAGAGCTTGTTTCTACTGTAGAGGCAAATTCTGAGCGATTGCCTGACTTGAAAGTGATCGATAACTTGGTCTACAAGAGGGTACGGCCATATGATGGTCAGGTTATGAGTGGGGATTTCTCATGGAAGTTATGGGTGCCTCATGAATTGACTAAAGCCATCATAGAAAAGTCGCATAACTCACCACAAGATTCGCACGGAGGCGTCGGTAAGACTCTATATCGAATCCGCGAATATTTCTACTGGCCTAACCAAACTGCACAGGTTAGGGACTACGTGGCGAATTGTCAGATTTGTAAAGAATCTAAACCATCGAACATCACGTTACGGCCGCCTATGGGAACTGAAGTGTGTAGCGAACGTCCGTTTCAAAGAATATTTGTGGACTTTTTAGGCCCATACCCGCGCTCGAAGAGGGGTAATTGCGTTATATTTATCGTCTTGGACCATCTGACCAAGTTCGTTTTATTAAAGGCCATGCCTAAGGCGAGTACCAAAAACGTAATAAAATTTTTAATTGAGGAAGTTTTCCATAAATTTGGTACGCCTGAGACGATAGTGTCTGATAACGGCAAGCAGTTTGTCAGTCGAGAATTCGCTGACTTGGTTAAAAATTTCGGTGTAAAGCACATGAGAACAGCTACACATTCGCCTCAGGCGAATGCCTCAGAAAGAGTGAACCAGTCTGTCCTGGCTGCCATACGCGCATATTTGAAAGAAGACCATAGCGACTGGGACAAATATTTGTCCGAAGTGGAGTTTTCGCTAAGGTCATCTGTTCACAGTGGCATAGGAGTTACCCCGTATTTCGCACTTTTTGGTGTTAACATGATTGATCACGGCAGCATATATGGCCTAGCTAGAAAACTAAAAAGCTTGAGTGACCCTGAATTGGAAGTTTGCCCAAAGGCCGTGAAAATGTCAATAATAAGACATAAAATACGTGACACATTACACCAGGCGTATGTTACCAATGAAAAGAGGTATAATATGCGCTGTCGCCAAGTTAACTTTGTCCCGGGACAAGAAGTGTTTCGTCGCAATTTCCAGCAAAGCGATTTTAAAAGCGGTTTTAATGCAAAACTCGCGCGTAAATTTATTAAATGTCGTATCGTGAAACCCGTAGGTAGAAGCCTCTATGAGGTCAAGAATTTGAATGGGAAGTCATTAGGTGTATTTCATGCGAAAGACCTGAAACAATGATTTTTTTATGGTTCTCGCGAAACAAGTTCGTTTAATTAGGCCCGAAATGGTTAGTAAAAGCACGAATTGATAAGTCGTTTTCTTTATTTTCTAAGCATAATCTACCTATTTGCATATCCAAGTCTCTCGCTTCATTCCGGTGTTGCTTCAATACCTTTAAGTTTCTGCCGACTCAAGCGGACGCCTCAAAGCTTGAAAACGTAATGTCTCTATTGGTGCAACCCCATTATTACTCTGGGGAACTATGCCATTAAGAGCTAAGGGTTGTTAGTCACATAGAGCATAACAAAGCTGAGTCGTGTCTAACGCGAATCAAAGCAAAAAGTAAAGTAAGTTGGCTAATGTAATTTTTAGGTGAAGAAGTTGGGACCGATTGTGAGGTTGGGACTTGGCGATGCAATGATAATAAATAGTCTACGCATATACAATATCTTAAGGATAGCACTTACCGAAAAAAATGTCTGTTGTTGAACGCTCTGATTTGGTATCGTTTTAGCAGTCCGCTAATATCAACCCGGTTCAGGACTTGGGTCACCGTCAGAACTCAAAATGACGCTCAACAACAATAATACCGGATAGGACATTACCTATAAAAGTAAGGGAAACATTAGCTACATATTTAAAATTAGTATACAATTGGTAGTACGTACATATACCGTTTAAAATATATAATTTTTTTTTGATCCACTTACGGTTTTGAATTCTTCGTAGGTGTCTCGTGATATCTGCGACTCGAGCCCATTTGAATTTATAGCCTGAGGAGATAGATATATATATATATTAGTATAAGTATTTCTAGAGAAAAAATATCCTAAAAGGAAACGACTGAATAGTACTATGTTTAATGTACTTCCTTTTAGCATTTTTTTTATTTAGTATCATTTTTTTTTTATTTATTATTATTTGTTTTTATTTAGTATTATTTTGTTAAATATATATTTTTTTCCATGAATAAAAGAATATGAACTAATGGAAAGTTAGTCCGTTTAAGTTTAGTGTTCCGGGGAGGGGAAGACGTGAAGTAGGGCTACGTTAGGTATTGTAGAATGTTTATAATAAAACAAATGTTTTAGGTCAAATAGAAAGAACTCGATTATATAAGCGAGTTAAAGGCTAATTTCTATTTTTGAACGCAGACCCTTTAGTGGTATGTGTTCTCGTATATACACACATAAACAAAAAAGCATAAAAAGTAGACACTCCTGTAGGTTCTACATTTCACTTTGAAGTAAAATTCAATTGAAATCACTTCCGTTTTAAAATTTTTTTATTTTTTTGCATTCATTTTTTTTGCATTGAAGGTTCAATTTTCAGTTCAAATAGGTAGAGTATATTTGAATTGACAGGACATCCAAAGGGAAAAGTTTACTTTTCATATTTCAATTTCACTACTTTGGTAAAACATGCCCCAATAGTGTAAAAGTACACATCACTTACCTAAAATCTGGAAACACTGCATCACCCAGGAGTGTGATTAGATTGTCGCAGTATAGCCAGCGGCAGATCCGGAAGACTTGCTCGTTTTTTTTTACAGGTCAAAGTAAGGTGATAGGGCACGGGATGGACAGAAAACTCATAAAGAGTTAAACTTTCCTGTCGTATGCATAGCATTTCCATATAATATGGTAGATAAGCTGCTGCCTGCAAAATCTCCGACGGCTAATCACCGGCCTAAAACACGTCCGCCTAGTAGTCTGAAAGAAAACAAAAATGTGAGGATTCCATAGGAAAAGTTTTTGTGTACATACACTACAAATTCACTCACTTACCTGTGTCTGTAGTTTACCTCTTTAGCAGCAGCTAAAGGACGATTAGCGTTCATATAAATATGGTAATTTTGTTAAATTTAAAAATTTAATTACATACCCATTAATATTGCAGCTACAAACGTAGTATGCGTGCTTTTTATCATTTTGCTTCTCATTCATTCCACAGACATAACTTTCATTCATTCAGTACTGTCATTAATAGTTTCCAGGTTGCCAGATCACTCACCATTCACAATATTGAAGGGGGGATTTTCTGAATAGGGTGATCGGGATAAACTTAACCCACTGGTATGGGAGATTTATCCCCAAAATTTCCAGAAGTTAAACGAATAGACGACAACGAGGGTGGTATCGTTTTCCCTCCCACTCTAGGTCCATAGATGTACTCTAGAATGGTGGGGTTTGTCAGGTGCGCCCTAATATGAAAGGCAGACAAAATAAATAATAATAATAATAAATAGTGGAAAAAAAATGGTAAGGGGAAGGTGAAAGGTTAAATGGGGTTAAATTTTTTTTGTGGAAGAAAATAAAAAGGAAAGTAAGCTGCAGGATAGCCGAAGGCGATCACGCCACCTTTTTTTTCGACTGATGAAAAAACAAAAAGGCGGTTGATGATAGATTGTTCACTTATTAGTTTGGTGTGAGAGAAGACGGTTGAGTGGCGTTAAGTTTTTTTATTAAATAAATTAATGGATTGTTTTAAATAAATTAATTAAATATATTGAAAAAAAAAGTGTGTGTATATTGTGAAAAAGATAATCAATTTAAAATTATAAAAAAGACATCCATTTGATAGACAAGTCACACAAGTTCAACAAAATAATAAAGTAATTAAATAAAAGTACATGTAATCAACCAAAACACATACGCTAAACAATCAAACACACATAAAAACTGAAACGAAGTTACAAAAAAAAAACAATTAAACATCCAAAATACTCGTCAGCCACTACAAACATAAAGCCGTGCCACGTCATCACACCCAACGAGGGAACATAAAAAAAAACCCCAGCAGAAGCCCGTAAAAAGAAAAAAAGAAATCCTGCCCGGGAGACAGAAAATTTGTGACAGTCCGAGAAGCCAGCAAAAACCGCGCCACGGACGGGTTTTTTTGTAGCTGAACAACAACGACAAAATATTATAAGTCAAATATATGTATGTATATATATGTAGAGTTGGTAGAATTTAATTCAATAGTTACATTTAAATAAATAAGTTTTTTTTGAATATATTTGTTTTCGTAAAAAAATTAATTAATATTTGTAGGTTAGGGAAACAGACAGTGCCTCGGTATTAATCATTCCCTTTGCAATAAGGCAAAGGTGCGCGAGTTGACAGGGGGGGTTGAGCTCAAGCCTTCAGGTCATCGTAATTATTGTGGTCATTGGTTACCTTCAGAGGTAAGGGTATGTTTGCCTAACCAGTTGAGTACAATGAAAGCATAATTTACAACATACATATTTATAGATAGATCTATTTTGTTCACTTCATTTTATTAGTTTTTTTTGTTGCTATTGTGCATTTACTAGTAGTATAGGATGCAATCTACATGTAATTTTTTTTATAGTTAAATAGCTGAAATTTTAATGTAAGAAATACTCACTAAATATGCAAAAATAAAACCTAATACTTTGTTTATAACGTTTATTGAAAACAAAAAAATTACAGTATGTGAAGGAAAGTTTATTAAATATGGCATAAACAAAAAAAAAGGTAGGTGATTGGATGTAGGGTGGTGATAATTTCCATCGAGATGAATATAGGGGCAACAAAAGAAACAAAAGGAGCGTTGCCATGGAGGAATTCCAAAGTTCCATGGAATTTCTGAGGGGAGGGACACCAGCGGACAGAAAACCAGTCCGTCATGATGGTGAGTGTCCTGAAAATGGAAAAAAGGAAAGTGTGAGTAAAAGCTGTGCATAAAATAATTAAGTAAACTTACTTCGGGTTCCCTATCATTTATATACATATATACCTTTTTATTAAGTCTGGTATTAATTTTTTTTTGTTAGTGTGGGATTCTATGTGCCGGCTTGTAGACAAGAACTCCACCCCAATCCGACGAGCTTCAGCTGCAAACAATAATACCAGCACGTCTGCAATCTGGTCAACCAAACATTTTGATAAATACTTACCCAACACTGCACACTGACACAATCACTCCTCTACCCTTGGACATAGTGCAGCAGTGGAAATAACTTTTAGAATATAATTCAGCTTCATTATCCATTTCGTATGAAAATAAAGAAAACGACTTATCAATTCGTGCTTTTACTAACCATTTCGGGCCTAATTAAACGAACTTGTTTCGCGAGAACCATAAAAAAATCATTGTTTCAGGTCTTTCGCATGAAATACACCTAATCTGTAATAAAAATTTGTAAATACTCAGCGATGAACTGTTACTTTACGCTCTCAATTTGTGTTCTAATTTACTGTACTTTTGGTAAACGAACGCAATTTAGTAAAATGCAGTAAAGTTCAGTAAAAAATTGTAAAAACTTTTGACTACTCGAACGCACTTACATATTATACGTCTGTTCAAAAATATGTACGCCCAATATACTTGTGAAATCTTAGTTCCTTTTAGTGATCGATCATTTTAGTTCAATCCTTAAATTTGAACTATGTCGTTTAGTTAGTTCAATCGATCTTTTTAACGTTGAAATGATTGCACAATATTTGTCGAACCATATGAAAATTTGGTAACCTTAAAAATGCTCCGGTGATTTTTGATGGTATGGCAAAGTTTGTTCACATTTCATTGTTTATAACTAATTATTATCAGACAGAATTTGTTTCGTGTTTTGTTAAAAAAATATAACAGTGTTTGTGTAGATTAATTAACAAGCCTTGAGTTTTCCGCCTTGTATATCTCAGCTACGAAAACAATCTTAAGTCTACAGACCACAAGCGCACTTCATACGAAATGTATAATGAAGCTGAATTATATTCTAAAAGTTATTTCCACTGCTGCACTATGTCCAAGGGTAGAGGAGTGATTGTGTCAGTGTGCAGTGTTGGGTAAGTATTTATCAAAATGTTTGGTTGACCAGATTGCAGACGTGCTGGTATTATTGTTTGCAGCTGAAGCTCGTCGGATTGGGGTGGAGTTCTTGTAGTAAAATTTAGTAAAAGCAAAAAAAACATGCATATGTATGATTTAAAAGGTAAACAAATAAATGTAAGAAAACAAGAAGTTTACAATTTATGAAAAAATAATTTAAAAAAGAAAAACTGAAATGAAATAATAAAAAATAATAGTTGAACAATTTTGTTTAAACTATTCGTTCGTTAAACATGTCTTTTAAAAGAAAAAAATAGAAAACATTTACAGCCATTTCCGTTGTTATTTTTTTATTCTTTGAAGTTGTGAAAGTGTTAAGTATATGGTTACTTAAGACTGCACTTGCTTTTAAGGTCATCAATATCAAAAACAAATAATCACATACTTTTGAATAAATTTAATCAGACACATATTAGCAAAATCAAAATAAACATGGAAAAGATTACAAAAAATAATTTGTTTACATTTATTTTCTTTAAATATTCGTGTTATAATAAATATTGCATCAAGTACCAACACGAAAAAAAAGTTTAGTAGTCCAAAGTGTAAACATATTTCAACACTATATTTATTTACAATCAGCTGTTTCCTTAATCTTACTAATTTTTAAAATTTTTACTTCTTTGGACGACAGCTTTTTTGAGAATATATTTTTCAGTTTAATCAGTAATTACTCATTTAATGCATTTTACTGTAAAAGTATTCGAACGCACGGAATTATATGCTGAATACTGTTAAGAAGCAAAAACTGAGTGAATAATGAAAACAGACAAAACAGAAAATTAAAATTATCGTAACGGCTTGCCGTCGACCGTGTGTGAAATTTTTAAGAAAGGCTCGTTCCAACGGTTTTGAATCGGTGAATTTAATAAATTAAATTTTTAGTTATAATTATGATTAGAATGCAGAAAAATACCCTACTGAAAATGTTGTACCAATTGTCCTGAACGTACCTGTCCTACGACTGGTGAAAATGGGATGGTACAAAAAGTTCCTGCGGCGTGACTGCGGAAAAGAGGACGTATCAGAAATCTAGAACAAAAGTGCTTACAAAATTCCCTCACTCTCCGCAACTTCGAAAGATTTACATTTCATTTTTTAAGTTTTTCGGAAAAAAAACTTAAGTATCCTTTCTATATTTTTATATTTATGGTCATAAAGTAAGATATTATCGGATTAAAAAAATAATGCATTTGCTGATTTAGACCAAAAAAAATCAGAAACTTATCTTAACCTAAGCTGAAGTTATACCGACTAAAAAGCTAATACCAGCCTTATAGGGTACATTCTTAAACGCGGTAATTGTGCAATACTCGAAGCTTAGCGTTCGGAAACCACACCTACTAATAATTTTTTTGTCAAAAGTCTCCTAATGAAAATTATTGACCGCGCTGCTACATATCGGTGCAACTACGGCAGCATTTTATTGACTCCTGCAATATTTTGCAGATCGGTTGCACGCATTTATTGCATTTACGATTTTATCCTATAAAACACAAAAGAATATAATAACATTTTTATTTTTAAATACATTTTTTACTTATAAATTTATTGCTGTGAAACTTTTAGACTCGTTCGGTGAAAGGCCATCGAAGGATTAGATTTTTATACCAGGCCTAAAGGAACTATTCTGAGGCATGTTCATTGAGGACTACACTTGGACAGATTACTCTAGGATAGTTCTATTAACAGTTTTTAAGAAACCATTACTGGGACTGGTACGAAGCATACCACCACAAGACAATTACGTAAAGTTTAGGTGTAAGACCTGTCACCGGGTATTTTAATTATGTCAATTGACCCCCTCCAATGACAAAGCCATGTAAAAGTAATCGGTATATCTCACTTAAAGTTTCGCAACTCGAACTGGTTGATAGTCCCAGGATAGGAACCAGTCACGTAACGTGTATTGTGACAGGTTCTTTTCCCTCTATACTGATTACGCCAAGTTTTGTGGTAATTTTGAAATAAAACCGTTAAACTTTATCATATACAAAAAAATTTTGCTAATGTCTATTATTTGAAAAGTTGTTATTACAATGTATCAAAATTTGGCAACAATTTCTTATAATATTGGATGCTATACTGCAGTTTATTCTTGCTTTTGCGAGAGAATTTGCCGATTCGTACATCAGCAAACAGCTTTATAAATAATCGATAAAATCACTTTTGGTATTCGATTGAATTATTTGAGATCCTTATTATAATGCTTATTGTAGTAAAATTGTGTCTATCCAAAACACCTTCTATTGCACTGTCTGTAAAGTCTGTTTATATCGTAACAATTGTAATATCCTTCGACGTTTACTCTAATATCCTTCTATACAATTTATTTTTCAATGTTCCTGGTAATCTATTGTACTGGAAATTATAATAAACGCGATTCTTCTTGAAGAATTTGTTGTGATTATACAAATCTTGAACTAGTTGTCATTTACATTGTTCATTCGAATAAGAATTTTTCAAATATTCAAATAAGTTTTTAATTTTTTCAATGCACATAAAGCTAACAAAAATTTAGTTTCTTGATAGTTTTAGGTGTAATTTGATATAAAAAATCTAATGGCACATTTTTGGTTGTCTTTATAAAAAGATCGCACTCGTTATATGCAAACACAGATTCATTTTTATATATGTATGTAAATATATTCAAAATATTTATCTTATATCGGGTTCTCCAATAAGCACTTGAAAACTATTTTTAAAATAAAACGCAAACCATTTGAGATATTTCCAAAACTTTATGATCGACTTGAAATACAATCAAAACATTTATGAATGGAACTCCACTTCCTTCATATGGCCACCGCGGGCACGTTGGCAACGGTGGATTCGTTGGACCCATTTTTCGATGACTCGGTCACAAATTTGTTTGCATAGACCATTGATTTGACGTAGCTGTGTGGCTTTTGGCACCGTCCTATTGAAACCACATGTCGTCCAAGTCCAGTTTTTCCTACTCGGGACAAAAATAATCATGGCGCGATAACGATCGTCATTCATAGTAACGTGACGATCGTTATTGTCGATGGAAAAATATGGCCTAATGATGCCGCCAACATGCAAACCACACCAAACAGTTATTTTTTGTGGATGAAGTGGTGATTCATGAAGCACATGTGGATTTTCACCAGACCAATAACACATATTTTGCTTATTGACGAATCCATTGAGTCAAAAATGAGCTTCTGAAGATAATTTTGCGATTTGATTTTTTCATTACCTTGGCGCGTCTTCTCCAGAGACCAATCGGAGAGCGTACGTCGCGTCAAACGGTCCATCGCACAGTGGCCAATTTGGCTTCGCTAGCGGCATTTTATTCATAGCTTCCAAAGTAAAGAAGATATCTTCAAAAATTTTTTTTTTCAATTCAGAAAAAAATTAAACAATTTTTGGAAAAAAAAATTAATTTTTTTTTTTATTATTAATTTTTTTTTAATTTTAAATTTTTTATTTTTAATTTTTTTTTAATTTTTTATTTTGTTTTTAATTCAATAAACATTTTACACTATATATTCATATATAAAATAAAAAAAAATTGTCAACTCAAAGAGAAACCACATTATAAAAGAAATATTAATCAGATTCTTCAGTATCGTTTTGTCACTGGCATTTTGCCTAAAAAGTACAATAAATTGAAGGCTCGCAGGTACTCGCAGTAAATTTTGGACATTTTGGACACACAATGGTTTACACATATAGGAAAATTTACAATTACACTGAATGCAGGTGAATTTTGTAAGTTCTACTCCACGAAAGACAGGTGTACGTGACAATGGGCGAGTTGCTAATGCACTTAAACACGATTACGTTTTATAAATAACATAAGTATACACAGATCACAACCACAGTTTTTTATATAATACATACCTTGGCGTTAGTATATAACAAAACTTTTAATGAAAATAATAAAATTTGCAAGTTTAACACGAATAGCAAAACGATGATGAAAAAGGCGGAAATATTTTGCACAACACTTGCAGAAATATATGCTGACTTTGACAGCTCACAGCTGTTCATCAGCTGTAAGCTGAGCTTTTAAAAATCGATACAAATCTAGTGAATGTATTTGTTATCGATTGTTAAAAAAAATTAACGGTTTTTCAAATTTGAAAATTTGAATTAAATGCCGCTAGCGAAGCCAAATTGGCCACTGTGCATCGGCTTTAATTCTTGAGTCACCTTGATCTTGTATGGGTGTAAACCAAGATCTTTACGAAAAATTCGCCACAAAGTGGTCTTGGCAATGCCCAGTTCTTGAGAACGCCGCGGAATCGACTGATTTAGATCGTTTGCTACGGGCGCCTGAGCGCCAGCGATATTTTCGTCACTTCAACCGACCAAAACTGCAATTTCTCCTCATCTGATTAATTTACTATTTTCAATAACTGTAATCTGGTGTAAATTTTTTCCATGTTATCTCTCAAAGTTACAAAACAGTTCTGAGAAAAACTGTATGCAATAACCCATATATGGACCCATAGTGCAAAAAATGGCCCAACATCAAGAGGCCTTTAAAATTAAATTCGAGCTAACTTTTCAAACATTTTGGCAGTTCTGTTTACTTAATGGTCTACTTTCATTTCCCATTGGAGTTGTCAAGGCTGGTTTTTCTTATTGCACTGTGTAATCAAAGCGTCCAAATATGGTAATTTATTTTCAGTTTCATTTTCCAAAGTATTTGTATTTGCCTGTTAAAGTTATTTAAAGCTTTAAGTGTTTCGCTACTTTACTGGTTTTTACCCAAATAGTTCGTCAACGTATTTCGTAATTTTCTAGAACTTATATCAATTTCATTGAGAACTGAGTTCAGTAATTCTTCCATTATTATATCAGCTACTATTTCACCAAAGAACGATATCGTTCGACATCGTGGGCCAGGCAGTTTATTAAAATATAATAACGTTGCTAATTTTACTAAGTTATTGATATCCTCATTAAATACTTTTTTAATGCTTGAAAATATTTGAATTTTCTTTCAAATATAAAAAAAATTTTATGTATTCTTAGCACAACAAAAATGAACAGGTAATTTATTCCCTTTAAAATAAATACACATTTTTATTAAATCAATAATTAACTATTTAAATTTTTATATTTCAGAACACAAATTTGAAATATTTGTATCGTTTTGGTTGATTGATAATTTAATTTGAAATAATTTTATTTAAATATCTTAAAGCAAATTTATTCCGAATAAATGAAAACTAAATTTATTTCATTTCTAAAGGCCGAGGCACATAGAATCCGTCGTACGTTATACGTTGCTTTTT
Organism: Gymnocheta viridis; assembly: GCA_956483585.1. Taxonomy (NCBI): domain Eukaryota; kingdom Metazoa; phylum Arthropoda; class Insecta; order Diptera; family Tachinidae; genus Gymnocheta; species Gymnocheta viridis. The sequence continues at coordinate 40,760,571 of OY101443.1, read as the reverse complement.
TCAACTGACATTAAAGTATCGGCGGAGGAGGCTGACACAATGAGTACTTCGTTAAAGGGGCATTAAATCAGCTTCATTTGATTAAATTTCACATTTTCAATAGAATTAGAGGGTATTCTGTTTTTTTTTTATTTTAATAATTATTTAATTTATTTTTGACACCACACAATATAAAAGGCTTTATAAAAACAAAGCAAAAATAATATATATTTTTCAAAGTACTCAACGTACGTTAAAAGTTAAAAGTTGCCCAACTTTAGTACTTTGCGTTGACGGAGACGTACCGAATGTGACAAAGCTCATAAGAAAACCTGTATTTCAACTTAGTTGTCAGTTGAAAAAAGCAAAGTGTAACGTACGATTCTGTGTCCCGGCCTTAAGCAACATAACTAAATAAAAACCAAACAAAATTACTTAAGAAGGAATAATAATATGTTTTGTTTTAATTTCTTTTTTAATATCTTGAATAAGAATATTCATACTGCACAGCTATTTCAGAAATCAAAACCAAAGTCGAAGTTAATAAAACAGTAACTACAAAATAGTTTAGAGATAGTTATAGATCGTATTCACAATTCATAACTAGTACAGCAACTGCTTTCAGGCGATGCAACCCTAAATATTGGCATGTAGAGATAATAAAATGTTAATAATATATTGAACGAAACTTACTGTAATTAACTAAAAACCTTATGAAGGTATTAAAAAACTGTTTTTATTCTTTAAGACATTCATACAAATTTTAAAAAAGTAATTTTTTTTCATAGTTTGAATATTAATCCAATTAAAATAAGGAGCTGTAAAGTAAAAGTAAAGTTATTCAATAGAACTTTGTTGACCAAAAACACATCTCTAGTGTACTTTTTTTACGGATGTTTTTTGCACGCAATAGAAATCAATCAGCTGTTTGAATTTATTAGTTAGTTATCATGAATCAAGAAAACAAGATTGTGCATTGCGCACGTACGTTATTTTGTTGTGTGTGATTGTGTTGTTTTGTGACGTAGACATAGAATATGTGTTGTAAAGAAAAGTACACTTGTGTATGGGAAGTAAGCTGCAATGCAAAAATTTGGGAGCCCGAGGAAGCTCTTCCTCAAATAGCTTCAAGCCCAAACGCAATAGTTTTACTCGACTGCATCTCTTTTCTCTCTATTTAAAATTATGTTCAAATCGATGTACGTGTGTAGAAGTTATTTAGTTATTTCTAGTTTTGCGCCAAAAATCTCTTACACTTTTTACAACAAACACTCATTTGTATTTCATGATGACGTAAATGCGCAGTAAAAAATTTTTTTATACGGATGAGTGTGCAATCTTGTTTTCGTAATTAATGTTTAGTTATCATTTATTTACAGCTTCACCCATAACTAAGTGCTTAAATTAACTTTAATAGGTGCATAAAAAAGTTAACACTTAGTGGCAATATCTGAAAATGCCAATGTGTTTCTACAAAAGATCCCAAAAGCAAATTTTCTTTCCACATCTTATTTGAACAAGAGTTGAAACAAGAAAAGAAATGTGAATAAACAAACCATCAACAAATTGTCTTTGCAAAATATCGTGATCGAAGTTATATGAGAACGGGTCGTAATGACAAAACCCGCCATAAGAAATTTTGCTTGTACATGATGCACCTTCTATATAATTTATATTCTTTGGTTGTATGCACTATTTGATAGTTCGGTAATATCGTCATCTAGTATCTGTTGTACTTGCATATTTATTTCCTCAGAATGCATGTGGGGTAGTCTGTATTTTTTAATAAATACTAGTGTTTGAAGTTCCGAGTATAAAGATAATTTAAAAAACTTTTGTTTGTTGAGGGTTTTTAGCTAAAACCAAATCAATATGTAAAGAAAATAAAATAGATTCATATCGAATATAATAATTTGTTTGTTGGGATTTTTGAATAAGTTTCAAAGCCTACTATGCTTATACTATTGTAATTTTTATAACTCTCATTGAGTTTTTAAAAGTTTTTGTATAAGTAAAGAGGTTTGAAACATTTAAAAATTAGGTGTAAGGTCTACTGATGATTTGGCTTTAGCACCAATGAAATGCATGTATATAGACTAGCTAAAAACCCTCAACAAACAAAAGTTTTTTAAATCTTTGAAAAAAGATATCGAGGCAATCTCGATTAATATAAATTTAATAATTACTTTTAGAACTTTTTTTGTGGGGCTTAACACAAGAAATAACGTCGGCAGAATTATCGTATAGTGTAAAATTGCTAATATTCCAGATTGTATCTCGATTGGCGAACACGTAAATATCTTAGAACATAAACATGAAAATTTTGGCGAAGAAGGTTGTGCGTTATTTTTGTTGCATACAAAAAAATGAGATACAAATTTAAAAGTTTTATTAGGTTTAAAGGAAATAATTGATATTGTAAATATTGCGGAAGAGGACGCATATTCCGAAAGAAGATATTTTTTATAGTGTTTCACTATTGATTATATTGCAGTTTTAATAGTTTTTCTCTTTTGTATGTACGTTAATGTTGTTAAATTTGTTTTCAATTTGCACAAAACTTAAATAAAAAGCAAAAGACTATTGAATTTGACAGCTTGTGTTAAAAGATTATTGCTCAACAATGTATTAAAACTTTGGAGAATTTATGGGTTCTGCAGTTTATGGTTTACCTTGTCAAACGCCTTGCTAAAACCAGTGTATGCGATGTCAGTTTGTTTCCGTTGCACAAAACCCCTATTTATAATGTTTGTTAGTTGTAAACGATTTGTTGTAGTACGAGGGCGGATTGATATTGAAGCTGTTAAAATTTCACCCAAGTTCATCGATTAGTTTATTTGTTGTAGTCGTTTGAAGTAAACAACTTTTGTGTTTCTTGAAAAATGGAAAAAAGTGAATTTCGTGCAGTGATTAAACACTATTTACTTAAAAGGAAAAACGGCGAAAGAGACAAAAGAAAAGTTCGAATAACATTACGGTGAGTCCGCTCCGTCAGATTGCATGGTAAAGTATTGGATTGCAGGATTTAAATGCGGCCGAACAAGCACTGCAACAATACCATCAACAGGAAGGCCAAAAGAAGTGGTTACTGAAAATATATCAAGAAAATCCTCGATATCGTTATAAATGATCGCCGAGTCAAGTTACGTGATGTTGTGAAATGGTAAACATATCATATAAACGTGTGTCCAACATTTTGCATGAACATTTGCATATGAAAAAGCTATCGGCAAGACGAGTGCCGCGTTTGCTCTCAATGGCAAAGCGCTATGAATTGGGCTACAAATTGATACCTCATCAGCAATAATCTCCGGATTAAGCCCCTAGTGACTACTTCCTATTTCCAAACCTAAAGAAATGGCTCGTTGGAAAGATATTTAGCTCCAACGATGAAATTATTGGCCTATTTTAAGGACATAGAAAAATCCTATTTTTGGAAGGGATACAAAAACTGGAGAAACGTTGGACTAATTCTATTGAGCGAAAAAAAGACTATGTTGAGAAATTAATGATTTTTGAAGAAAAATGTTTTTTTTCTACTTAGGAAGCTTCATTATCAATCTGCCCTATCAGAACAGCATCTTCGAAAGCCATGTTTAGCAGATGACAATAGAGATGATACAGGATGAGAAATGTATCATATTTTCAAAAAGTAGACTTAGTACAAGATTTGTAAAACGGAATAATAAAAGACTTTTTTCAGATACTAGGGAAATATCCATATATGAGTGTCAATGTTACGGCGAAAAATTCAGCACAGTTTATCAATATACGGCTGGGAATGTTATCAGAACCATTTCTAATCGAAAATTCAAGTTTTTTTTATATGAAATTGTGGAAATATCATAGAATGTAGTTGAAATCATTTGATTAGCTGATTAATAACATAAAGAAATAGTAGAGCCATTAAAATCGGCATCAGAATATGTCGTAGAAAAAGTCTGCAAACATGTTACTTATGTTAAGGTCATCGCAGGATTCACAGTCGTTAAACTTTATTACTGTAGGAAATACGGTAGATTTTCTATTAGAGTTTACAAAATTGTAGACTGATTTAGGATTATTTTTGAAATCAATTCTCATTTTACGTAAGTAGTTAGTGTAACAATATATATTTAGCGCATTTTACTCAGCACGAGTCGTTACATATTTAGTATAATCGATAAGTCGGCCAGTTTATTTGTAATTTTTATACAGCGTATTTTTCTTATTTTTGACTGCTTAGGGATACAAAATTCCATAAGAGAATAAATTTTTGTATAAAAACGTTTTATTATTTCATCTAAAGTAATTCCTACTTGAGGGCAAAAATAATTCATCCCAGTTTATATCATCCGAAAGGCTTTTAAATAATTTTTTTTTTGTATTTTGTCTTTTTAAAGCACAGTACCTTATCGCTTAACTCAGTAAGCTGCGAGGAAATATGAAAAAGAAATAGGTAAGTTTACTTTCATTTTAGGATGATATCGATCTTCCTCAGTGGTAATTGGCTCAGATCAGTAATTACCAAACGCACACAACGACACGTTTGGTTCGTATTTTGATGTAACGATGTGCGTACACTGAACCAAATTTCTTATTGAATACCAATTATGTATGTATTCGTGCCATTTATTTCGCTAACATAAACAATTAGGAACTACATGTAATTTAATAACTATTATTAGAGTGTTGTTTTTTGCTTGGAAAATAGTATATTTTTCAATAGTTTTTCTAGTTTCTTTTAATTTTTTTTAATAGTTTTATTTGTAAATAAGTTTTAATTTGTTGTGGGTTAAGCATATCTATATCTTAAAACGGGGAAACAAGTGTACAAGTGTTTCGTTATGTGTATACAAGAAAACAAGCGGCGTACAACCTCCTCGTTCGATAGCTTGTATACGACTGAGTAAAATAATCACAGTTGGTATAGTCAGTGTTGCCGATCAGTATGTTGTTGTACACATATATATACTTATGTGTAATTTCGCTTCATGTTATTCTCTGAAAATTTTCAATACTTGCCTCAACGATCACATGAAATGAAAATGTTCGGGAATTAGATTATGATTTCATGGCGATATATATGTATACCTGCTGACCTCCAGCGGAATGCAGACCTAATAGTCCCATGGCTTATTCGGATATTCTCGGCATGCCTTGCATGGTCATATATTCCGAAAGCATGGACCAAATGCACCGTGGTTTTCATACCTAAATGTGGAAAAACTACGCACACAAACGCAAAGGATTTTAGACCAATCAGTCTATCATCCTTTCTGCTAAAAACACTAGAACGATTGATTGATCTGCATCTTAGATCGGTAATCAACTCGAACTTACTATCCACCGCTCAACATGCCTATACGAAGGGCAAATCGGTTGAAACGGCACTACACTCGCTTGTTGGATACATTGAAAAATCCATAAAACACAACGAATTTGCTCTGGCGGCCTTTCTAGACATAGAAGGTGCCTTCAACAACATCAACCCAGAAACCATCATCATGGCTCTGGCAAGACTGAACGTAAACCAGTCAATAACCAATCTCATCAAAGAATTATTGACCAATAGGGTCATCACATCTACGATGGGATCCTCAACAATTTATAAAGTTACAAAGCGAGGAACGCCGCAAGGAGGGGTTTTATCTCCAATCCTGTGGAACCTTGCCATAAACACGGTACTGGTGGAGCTAGACTCTAACAGATTTAAAACAGTAGCCTACGCAGATGACGTTGCAGTAGTAGTGTCGGGTAAGTACCCAGACACAATCTCGCATCGTCTACAGTCAGCCTTGGATCACATTACCAGATGGTGTATCAGTAATGGACTCAACATTAACCCAATAAAGACGGAGCTCGTACTCTTCACGAGAAAATACAAAATACCGTTCTTCACCTTACCAACTCTTAACGGATTCACGCTAAGGTTAACCGATAATGCTAGGTATCTAGGTATCGTCCTAGAATCTAAGTTATCGTGGAACCTAAACGTACCAGCAAGAGCAGCGAAAGCCGCTAGTGCCCTCTATACCTGCAAAAAGGCCATAGGCAACAGATGGGGTATTAACCCCAAAACGGCCAACTGGCTCTTTGAAATGGTCGTCAAGCCCATATTAATGTATGGTGCAATCGTCTGGTGGCCGGCCCTAGGCAAATCCACCTATTCTAAAATCATTGAAAGAATTCTAAGAACATCGGCCTTGATGATTACAGGCGCACCTCGCACCACCCCATCAAAAGCCTTGTTCACAATGTTACACTGGCTTCCTGCCTGATCTAATGGTCAAACAACTGGCTATGAACTCGGCAATTAGGGTCAGTGCCGCCGGAACATGGAAATCACTAGGTGATGGACATGCGAACATTATAGGACAGTTCGAAAACCTACCCGAACTTATAGACTACCGTTCTCCCTACCTTATGCCTGAGAAAAGATTCGCAGTGTCAATCTCAGATACTCTCCCTCCATTCATTGATCCTAATTACCGAGGGGAAGTGCTTGAGGTTTACACTGACGGATCCAAATCAGGTGCAGGGCTGGGAGGATACGTTTCAAACTTACAGATCTTTGTAGCATTACTCAAGCCGAAATATCGGCCATAAAAAGGGCAGCTAGCTGGTTAAGGTACAATAGGGTATATAGGCAGGATATTCGTATATGTACCGATAGTAAGGCTGCATTGAACGCTCTATCGGGTGTTTACACAACATCTGAACTGGTAAAGGAATGCCGGACATCCCTAAACGAGATGGCGTCACATTCCAACCTCGAGCTAATCTGGGTACCAGGGCAAGCGAATGTGCCTGGCAATATAATTGCGGACAAGCTAGCCAGGGAGGGATCTCGTTTGCAAGAATGGGACACCGACCGGCTAGTGGGAGCCCCACTAAAAAGCTGCAAAATCCTCATTCAGCAGAAACTTATAGGGTTAGCACAAGCTAGATGGTTCAATGAACCCACATGTGCTGTCTCCAGATTAACTTGGCCCCAATATGATCGAGCAAAATCAGCCATCATACTGGGGATCCTTCGACATCAGCTACGTGTACTTGTGGCTGTCCTAACAGGGCACTGCTTTATAGGTGCCCACGCAAATAGACTAAATCTCCCTTTCAACGACTTCTGTAGAAGTTGTCATAATGAGGAGGAGGAAGAAACCGTAAAGCACCTCCTCTGTCAATGTCCAGCTCTGTCTCATTACAGAGCCATGTATCTAGGTAACTCAACTTTACCCGAACTCGCAGACCTTACGGAATGCAATCTGAAGGGAATAAACAAGTTTATTCGGAAAACCGGTTGGTTCAATACTGACCAAAATATAGGATAGTCAATATTTTTTATTTTTTTCTCGCTGTCCATAACGGGCATCACAAAGGGACCTATTCTTCTGGACCCAAGTGGGCCGGTTGCTTGAAATCGGCAGCCTGTGCAACCTAACCTACCCTAGATTAATTCCAGAACAAAGAAAAATCTTTCATCAGATGTTATGTGTTAAGTAGGATCTGGAAATGGTGCATTCTTTTTTCTCGATGAAGAAAACACCAGAAAATAGCTGTTCCCGTTGTTATTTGTAAATTAAATACTGTTTAAGTTCACATATACTTGTAATATAAGTATGTAAAATAAGTGTGGTTCATAATATTTCTTCAAATGTGTAATTTGGAAGACAGTGATGCGAATTTCTTCATTGCCAACACCTGTAATATTACTTATGTTCGGTTTTCCACTTCGGCTTCACATTTATAAAACACTAACACAGGCGCTGCCCGCGGGAGTTCTACTGGCAAACACTGGCTCAGAGCAATTAAGAACGATATCCACATATTCATTTACAAATATTAAGACCATGATCCAATAATAAGGTCTATGCATGGTCAGCTGATTATTTTTTGCTCATTTACCTTTCATACCATTTTCATCATGAAGTTGTCAAAATTTGTTTACATTTTTATGGCGCCATTGTTGTTTTTTATTTGTTTACCTCTTAAACAAGCATTGATTGGTTTTGTACGTGATCAGTTTTGTGCGTGCTGTTTTTGACAAACTCATGATGGTGGGTTTTTTATTGTTGTGCTTGTTGCAGAGTTTCATAGACTTTATTATTATTGGATCATGATTAACACCAATAATTTCTCATAGTCATTAAATATACCATTCAACAATACATACTAAATTATATGTTGACGTAATTGGTGTAAAGAAGCCATCATCTGTCGAAAAATTCCATGTAATTGAAGGCATGTTAAAGTCACCAACTGAGATAACCAAATCATCTAGTTTAGCATTACGACAAACATATTTAATTGAATTAGTATGTTCGATGTATAATGAGTGAGGAGATGACGGAGGAATATAAAAGCAAGTAATGTACACACAGTATGGTGCAAAAATGAGCCAATATTAAACCAAAAGTAAGAAATAACTATATTTTTAATGTAATTCAAATTATTTCTTTTATTATATTATAGTACTATTCCTTAAGGTATGGTCACATCTAACAAACATTTGCCGAAAAAAACGTAACCAAGAGACAAGCTAAATTTGCATATTCTTTAATTCCAATATTTTTTAAATATGGATTCGCATTTATTATAAATAATATAAAAATAACATTTTACGGCATAATTGACTTAATTTTTCATATAAAAACCAAGTAAAATCACACTAACCCTAAGCAAAAGTAGTGGTTACGTTTTTTTTGGGCAAATGTTTGCCAAGTGACCGTACCTTTAGTCTTTCTAAACAAAATAAAAATTATTACACTTCAGCATTTGGTAAGAGAAAAATCTTCATTTAGCCGTATTACCGTATATGCTTTTATGTTTCAGTTTTATTGCTATACCAATAAATTCAATATTGGAAGGTGAATCGTAAATTAATGCTTCAGAGGGAAAACATGTTTGAAACAGCGATGAGGACACCTCCGGATTTTATATAATTTTTGCGAAAAAAACCTTAACCAAAAACAAACCGAAAAAAGTTGGGCAAATCGTAGACGCTCTTCCATATTATCCCCAAAGAGAATACAACGAATGGCGGAAATCACACCAAGCCCAAATCTGAAACAGATTTCACTAATGAACAAGTCAAGCAAGAAATAATTTTGAATTATTAAGAAAAGAAATGAAGACAACAAGAAATGCAACTTCGCCATCTGATATGAACGTTAATAGCACAGGCGCTAATGTTGAGTTATGGAATCTGCACAAAAATATTGATTCGGGGATACATCAACTTTTAGCGAGGAGGACATAAGCAAATGCCATTAATGTCAGATAATATATATTGATTTGCGAGCGGGGTTGAGATGGAATTACTGAATTATCTCCATATAGACAATAAAGCAAAGCTAATATACTTTCTATACCAATTCCTCATTATTATCAACTGCACCTGCATATGACGACACCTGCATCAAATTTATGTCGACCAATAAGATGTGATTATCTACAATAAAATAGAGATGCAACGCAAAATATTGTGGGTTCTGATTGCCTTAAAAATCTTATATTTGATTTACAAGATCGATAGCAATTTTTCAAGGACTTAACTATGGCCAAATCCTACTGTAAATGCAATATATATAGAAAAAACTCTGACTTTGAAGATTAAGCTGATGAAACTATTAACGAGGAAGCCCTTACATTCGAATTTTCCCACTTCATGCACGCATTCGGCATATGCAATATTATTTACATCATCCATATTATACAGAATGTAGAGGTTCAAAGATGGTTAGAATTTTTCTTCATAAAATAACAAAGATTTAGTAGTCACAAAAAACTCAGAAAAGGGATACAAGATGAATTTAGAAAGCTTGTCTATTAACGGCAGCTGTAGTTATGACCCACCGTGCCTGCGTTTATACTTAATCTACAAAGCCACCGTGACACCGGGTATGAAGCGGGACTCCTCCCATAAAGATATTTTAATTTTCAGGCAAATCCAATCAGCAGCTTGGACATTCCAGGCTTATTACCATTTATTTTGAGAATGCCCCGACTGTGTATTCCGTTATATCTAACGTTTTTCCTTGGCCTCTTTTGTTTTTGCTTGACTTGGTAAAATCGAAACAAAATGTTAAACAAAGCCGAAACATTAATATTGCAGCAGTCTTAAAATATTTATTTACTCATTTCAATTTTAATCAATTATTTAGATTTCTACTTTAGGTTGATAACCGTATTCGTCAGCTACATAAGTGACTTTGTGGTGTTTGCCTTCCTTGGAAACGTATTCGTATTCACCATGTACGAGCCAGTTATCCTTGTCCTTCAATTCTCCTTGTTGTTCAGCTTTAATGTGGTTGTCCAATTCGAAAGCATAGTGGAAGCTGTGTACATTTACTTCAGCTTCATTCTTTAAAACTTTGGCATCTTCGTTGGCATAAGCAACGGCCAAAAGGCAGGCAAGAATAATCTATAATAATAATTGTTTTTATCAAAATATTTATGTGTTTTATAAAAACATAAATGCAGCTTAAATTTAACTTACCACGAATTTCATTTTCTTTAAATGTTTCTTTTTGACAACCAAAAACCAACTGATAATTAGATCTTCAATTTTTGGAGTATTTATAAGTGAAACGAATTTTATATTCTTTGCATTTCTGTTGTTTGTTTTAGTCTCTGGTATTTAAGAATTCGAACTAGTTTTATTTTAGAAAAGAAATTATGCAATTTAGCAAATAAGACTCAATTTGTGTGGTATGTTTTTAAATTTAGTTTTTTAGAAATTCAGAAAATTTAAAACAATTTTTTTTAAATGAAAGCAGACTGTGACCAAAAAATTATTCCTACTAATCATATAAAAGTGAATTCAAGTATAATTAAACATTTAAGCTTTTCGAGGGAAAATAACTTGTTTTTTTGCGAAAACATCGATATATATATTTACACCTTCCATACGAAACAAATACTTAAGTTTCAAGGCGACCTGGGGACGATTACGAGGAACTTTTCGAACTGGAAAAGAAGTTACAGAAGAATGGTATACCGACAGCGGTTGCAATGCAGGCGTAAACGTCGTAAGTACACAAAAAAGTCATTAATGATACTGTAGAACGGGCAGTAAAGTTGATGCAAGACTGCAGTCAAGTAACAAGATAGAAAAGCTAATAAAAATGCGAATAGTAGCAAATTATAGAAAAAAGTATAATACAGGTGGTGTCGAACCTACAAAAACACTGATTGAAGGTTCGATTTGCATTTTTGCATTTTCTGTTCTATAAAGAATTTTGTTTCTTTTCCTTTTCTTATTTGCAATTGAAAGAAATGTTAAAGTGTGCTTTTTTAGTGCATAATAAAATTTTGACAGCTGCGAACCCAAAAAAAGTCCGATAACGCTTCGCTACTTACTACCTGTATTATTCTACCATGGTATAGTAATTGCATCAAGTCTACCCTAACATATTAATAGTATAAATACAAAACCTAATCAACTATAACAAAGTGTCTTTATGGCATAATTATTCTTGAAAACAAAAAATATATTCCAGTTTTCTGTATTTAATTTAGTACAAATGTTTAAATTTATGAAATGTAATTTAAGAAACAAATCGAATAATCGAATTAAAATAACAAAAGTGTCTTATTTTTGTGTATAAGATTTAACTTTAAAAGTGTATGAGTATATGTCAAACTTGGTGTTGACGAATTTTGTAGAAAAAAATGTGTTATGATAAGTTTTTTTAGTTTTTGATTTTAAGCCTAACAGTTGGCTACGGTCCGCTTAAATGAATGCGAATAATATTTTTAGGGAAAGTCAGCAGCGAAAACTTATAAAAGGTTTTGACTATAGATGGGATCGTAAGTGACTTTTCACTCACGCTCATGCACACGACCTCATATTTTTGGCTCACGTTCACTCATGCTCACGTGAGTGGAAAAAAAGTTAGTCACAGTCACGAAAACTCACGCTCACGAAAAAATCACAACCTATAAGTATTTATTAAAATTTCTGAATGCAAATACAAAACAAATAATAAAAGAGGAAAATTATGTTTAACTGAGAAATATACTTTTCTGAAACAATTTGTTAGTTTTGAAATACAATTTTTCAACTTTGATATACGGATAAGCCCCAGAAACAGTCTACCAAACAAATTATATGGAAAGTGATCCAACTTATTTTTTATTTTTTTATGGAATATTAGACTAGATATATGTATACATAATTTTATAAATGAAATAAATGTATTTCGGCGATCATTAATTTACAAATTCTGTATCTTGTGAACCTTGATGGGTAGTCACATGACAGAGCTATAACAACTTGTGGTATATAGCTTTGTCTGCTATGTGAAAATAAAAGAAAGTTAAATATTATATGATGAATAGGACTTTCTTAATCGACATTTTTGTTCGGGAGATCTGCATTTTTTGGTTGTGTCTATATAATTCATAAAAAGGAGGATTTAAATTTAATTTTGTGTTTATGCTTGTTTTTATATAACTTCGCGTCAAGTGATCAGCCAAATATTTGGCAAAATGTATAATTTTACAAAGAAAATTTTCGGGGGGAATTACGATCAAAATCTTAAAATACTTAAGTGGCTTGTCAAACAAGACAGAAATTCAAGTTTGTAAAAGTTTATTGTGTGGTATTTGGCGATGTTCCCGCTTTCTTCTTCTTGTACATTGAAGTTCAGCTTTCTAGCTGTAGTGAAAGTGCCTCATACTATTGATGATTCAGTTAGTAGGTTCTAAAAGAAACTATTTACAGTTCTTTACCTCGGGAAGCTGTTATAGTAAAACTTTTGAGCTTAATGTAACCCATATGAACTATACTCATATTTGAAGTTTCATAATTGTATGTTTAAGTTATAAGGGTCTAAAAACAGCGAATGGTTTCGTGTAATATACATATAGTATTCACAGACCTAAATTTGGACGTGCAACTTAGCATATGTCTATATCACCGAATTTTTTTAATGCAAACCATATATGGGATATAAGATAGCGGCCATACATATTTTTTAACAGGGATTTTATACGAAAGGTATCACGGGTACTGGCTTTCTTCTACTCTATATTTTGCACATTAAAACATAGTTACACATACGAATTTAAGCCTCTCACTTATATTGTTCTTCGGATGTAAGATAATAAATATTTACGCGTATAATTTTCCTTATTCCGAAACGTGAATCAGCAAAGGAGTTACCCATACAAAATTTCATGTTCATCTATTACGTATTTGATAATATTTTTAGAAATTTTAATGTGGACGATGCAACTTACTACAGTAGATACCGGATATAAGCACATCGCATATAAGAAAACACCCCTTATAAGAAATTGGACCAAAAACAATATGTCTTTTTATATACTTTCCATACAAATAATTTTCTATAAAAGAAAATCGTATATATGAGAAAACCTGATATAAGCAACTTTTTTCAAACACCAAATATGATGAATGATATTAAAAAAAGATTTTATATTAGAAATTTTTTTCGGCAACACTGAATATATTTTAAAATTTTTCCGAAACACCAATAATATAAATGATATGAAAAAAGATTTCATATACGAATTTTTTTTCTTTCGGGTAATACTGAATATACGAGTACACAAAATATACAAATATGCGTTTGTAGTATGTATGCGTGTAAAGTATGGACACAAATAAGAAAAGAAATATGTGCATACATATGTACATACATAATATTATGTATGTTTTATAGAATTATAAGTTTATAAATTTTTAAGACCTTGGAATTTACTCTCTGTTGCGATGCGAAAGAAAAATGGTATGACATCGAACTATTGGTACACTGAAATTGCTTTCGTATCGTAATAGGGACTAACCCCCTTAACCACTGTATTTTCTTAGGTTTGGCAAAATTAATGCTTTTATTATTAATCATCCCACTTTTCTAATCCCGTTTTTTTTGCACACCAATGCCTAATAATACCAGAAGTACACTTAATAATGCAACGGTTTCTAAGCATACAATAGAATGCATTTAATTTTTATGGTAGGTGATGCAGCCATTGTTTCAATATCAATGTTTTAATATATATTTAAATAGGCAGAGATAAATTTTTAGATCCCTTTTTCTCCTTCGTTTGCCAAACGATTTTCTTCATTTTCTTACCAACTGGTGAACATTGTTGAGCTTTAGTGACGCGACTTTATGTTATTTTAATTGGTACAGTAGTAAATGAATAAAAGGCTCATAAAGTTGACACCACTACAAACGCTAAAAATAAACACGTACATACATGCATTCACTTATGTATGTAAGTAGTGGTTCAAGTAAAAACCCTGAAGGAAACCTGGGGGCATGTGTCCCCAAGTCACCTCTTCTGTCTACTATTTTAGTGACTATTTGGCGTCATTGTCACTATAAGAAAACTTTGAAAAGACTGAAATAAATTAGTACCTTATTTTTAGTAACTATATTTTTCAAACGACTGTTATGAATTAGCGCCTTTTAGTCTTCTTTTATTAAGCTCCAAAAGTTAATAAAATTTATATTTTCATTATTGATATCTACTAAAACGTACTAGTGAATCACTGGTACCAATGTCTGCATATGGTCCCAAAAGAACTACCTAATCAATAGTACCAATGTCAGTAGTGGATTTTAAATGACACGCACATGTTAAATGTCTATAGTAAATAGCGTTGTCTAGGGTATTATAATTCACTGGTACTGCTCACTGTGTCAATAGTAAGTCAGTACAGTTTCACTATTGACATTTCGTGCAACGAACATAAGCAAAGCAATAATAGTGTTTAAGAGTACCTACAAACATATGTATGTATATGAGTAATAAGATTTTTTTGTATATGTATACTTTACGCTGGCGGTCGAATTTCGCTCTTTTATTGCAACGTAGTCATATCTCGAAAAATCTTGTTCTTTAGAAAACGAGTTTAAAGTTTTTAACTTTCTCATACATCAATGAAAAAATAAAAAAATATTTTCCTTTCAATAGGCAATTATATAAGATACCTGAATGAATTTTTCACACAATGATGAATAATTCTGCGTTCTTAACCCAAAAATCACGTTTTTTGGAGATATGACTACGTTGCAATAAAGGAGCTATATGCATTCCTATCCCCTATACATATATCCTAAAAAATTAAAATATTAACAATAAGGGGTGTATTTTATCGATGGTTTCGGAATATCAGCTTCAAGAATGTCCATAATTTATGGTATATAATTTTTTGATACAAATGATATAGACGAGTAGTTTTCACTAAGTGATTTATTTCGAAGGCTTTTTGCAACGGGTAAACAATTCTTCCGAATATCATAGATGGATTTCGATGTTTTTCCTTTACCCGTTAACAAAAAGAAAATGAAAAAAGGCTTCGGTTCTCCCACCTTCCACATATGGTGAAGGTTAAAATAAAGCCAACAGATTAAAACATCGGTTCGAATTAGGTTTTATATACATAAGTTTGTAATAGAACCGTCCAAAATGAATTCGGAATTATCCGATTATACTATCTTTCATTATTGTTACTATTAATTTAGTTCAAAAAACAACATACTTCAAAATAAATAATTTAAAACGTAGTTTCTACTTCTTAATTTTTAGAACTTTTGAAAGCTTTTTTAAACTGAGTTGTTTAAAATTTCTTTAAATATGCTATACATATGTATGTATAGACACACACATATGTATGTGCACATAACCTATGCAATAAATGGCACGCGCTTTCGAAGAATTGTATGTACATTCGTACATACATATGTATGCACTATTTCCGCCTAACATGGCATAATAAATGCAATAAAACTGTGTATTAAAAAGCAATTGACTAGAACAAGTTTGATGCCAAATGTCACCGTATCAACATTTGTTATAAATTTCAACGTATAAATCAACCAACATTGCTACAAAAATTTCGGCGCAATATGATTTTTGCTAAATTGCAATAATTTGCATATAATTTAATCGATTCTTATTTAACTGGCTTAAATATTTGAACAGAAAATAAAAACAAACAAGAGAAAAGCAAAATATTTGTAGAATTCATTTCAATTATAAATAGCCGAACGAATGAATGTTATATTATCAGTTAATTTTTGGTACTCGAAAAGAAACATTTAAACAAAATGAAATTCATCGTAAGTTAAAGTGACCACTAGAAATAAGTAATTAGTAAAAATTGTCTAAAATTATTATTAAAAACTTACTTTTTCAGATTGTTCTTGCTTGCCTTTTGGCCATCGCCTATGCCAACGAAGATGCCAATGTTATCAAGAATGAGTCCGAAGTAAATGTCGATGGCTTCAAATATTATTTGGAATTGGACAATCATATTAGAGCCGTACAGCAAGGTGAATTAAAGGACAAAGATAACTGGCTCGTACATGGTGAATACGAATACGTTACTAAGGATGGCAAACACATCAAGGTCACCTACCACGCTGATGAATACGGTTATCATCCCAAAATTGAAAGCTTGAACTAAATACATACAAAAATTGCTGTTAAAATAAATTTAACTCAGACAAAATATTTTTAAGAATTTTTAATATGAGGAATAAGGGATTTCTATAAAAAAACTGTGGCTTATAAATTGCTACATTTGCAATATTTGCTTTACAACATTCGTGCTGAATTTGCTGGGCGCAGAATTAAAAAAAATTTTGGCTAACGTTTGAGTATTCTAGTACAAAAATAAATTTCTTTGTATTGACGTTATTATGTATTTCTGCTGGGAATTTAAAAAAGCTCACTTTATAAGCGATAAAAATATTGGAAAACTCTGAAGGTGAAGATGTCGTTTAATTTTCTGAAGTATTATATAAAAAAAATTAATTCTAAATTAAAAAAATCGATTTACTCGAATATTATGAATGATATTTAATACAAATTTTCCAAAATATGAAAAAATATTTAAAAATCAATAGTTTAAAAATAGTTACTATTAATTTTTTTAAGTGTGTTGTAGTAAATTGTTTCATTTTATTCGTTCCAGGTGAAACGTCATTGTAGTTCCTTATTCAAGGTGCATTTACGGCTGCGCAAAATTTCCAATTCAATTTCACATTTTATCTTAAAAAAAAAGATAAAAAATACAAAATTGCAGGGTTAACAATCAAATCCAAATGCAGAAAATTAAACGAAATTAAATAAAAATAGAAAATATATTTGCTTCAACTATATTTTGTCTTGTTTTATTATGTAAATTAAAAATCTTATTAAAGTTATTCCTTTAAAACTTTGAAATTACTGATATATCAATATCCTTCGAAATGAACTAAATATAAAATATATTGCTTTTTTAGGCACAAGCTCCAGAATATTTAAGCATTAGACGTGGTGATTGGATTTACCAAAAGGCTATGCCGTGCCACTAGCCATGACCACTTTATAAATATACATATACTCGTATGTACATATATTTGTTGATATTATAAAATTATTTTAACTGCATTTATTTTAATTTTCATTGCTCTATTATTTTACAAATGTTTACTTATGTATACTTTAACTAAATACTAAGTTTAAACTATTGAGAATACAACATTTTACTTTTTTTTTTGCAACAAATTCCAAGAAAATTTTCGTTTTCTTAATAAGCTCACTTTAATTTAACTAACACTTTTAATTCAAACTTTTATTTAAAGTATTATACTTATATGTAAGTATTATAACTAATTATATAATAATTATTGTTGCGACACATGATATTTAAAATTTGCTCAAACAAATTTTTGTATAAGTAAAGGGGTTTGAAACATTTAAAAATTAGGTTTAAGGTCTACTGATGATTTGGCTTAAGCACCAATGAAATGCATGTATATAGACTAGCTAAAAACCCTCAACAAACAAAAGTTTTTTAAATCTTTGTATGTATGTATGTATGTATACAAAAATACTATTATTAGCTGCTTGTTTACATTTTTCATTACATAGTTATAGTTAATAACAGCTTAAAACAAATAAATTTAAAACTTTTTACTACAAAAATATTTTTAATATAATTACTGTATTTTTTAATTGCTAGTGAAATTTGTTAAATGATTAATTAATGTCTGAATCAAGTAATAAGAAAGGGAATCTATTTACATACATACATATGCAATCCGTTTATTTTAGTAATAAATATTTAAATATGTATTACCATTTGTGGCATTTATATTGAGATATCTGTAAATTATATACATTATAATTATATGCAGTCTTTGTTGTAATTGTAAAATTAAATCTTTCTTGGTATTTACTTGAAGTTTCAAGTGCGCTATGGTTTCTTCTTGAGCCTTGAAAATTGCCTAAAATAGTGTAAACATACATAAAGGAATTTTGAATAAAAAATAATGATTCGTGATAAAAAATGTAAGTGGACATTAGAGATCAACCACAACAACTTTTTAAGAACGAAGGGAATATTCGACCAAAAAGCCAACTATTTGGCCGAATCCTAAGCATACCGAAAATTTCTAGTATTATTTTAGTATATTTTTATTCGACCTAGGTGAATAAATATTCAGGCTCTAGGTGAAAGATAAACTTCAAATAAAAACTGTCTTTTTTTCTGGTATTTTTATTTTTTGTCCAATATTTCGAACACCTTCAGTGGTCTTCTTGAAGAACTTAAAACAATTTGAGTAAAACCGTCCTCTTTTAAGAAGGGCAATGTCGTCAAATATTTTTTTTGTTGGAAATCTTTAAATTTCTGAGAAAAAATTTTTTTCTTCCAAATCATTAAAATGCAGTACAAGTGTGTGTGTTTAGTTTTATTAAAAAAACGTAAGAAAACTAACAAACAGACATTGGAATATGTGTTTATAAAAAGACCTTTTTTCTTTTTATAAAAGATTATTTTTCAAACGCTGCTCTTTCAGGTTGGGGTGAGGCAGCTGATTGTGTGGCTACGTGGGCTGAGGCCACTGGCATTTGACCAAATTTCTGAAATGGAACACCAGCCGAGCCCACAATATACACGTATGGGGTACACAATTCAGGATATGGTGGGCAGAACTACCCTACAATTGGAAAATTGTTCATCTGTAAAACAAAAAGAGGTAGGTATACATAATTATTAAAATTAAAACATTTATAATAAATTTTTAGTAAATGTATTACTCGAGATTGTCTCAAAAAGTTTTGTTTAAGATAAGACGTTTGAAACTTTTCAAAATATGCTTTAAGGGCTACTGATGATTTGGCTATAGCACCAATGAAATGTAGACCAGCTAAAAAACTCTCAACACATAAAACTTCTCGAAATCTATAATAAATATACATAATCTTACCTGGCTACCGTGATAACGGCAGCCTCAATGGTGGCGATCGTAACAGCCACCAGGATGGTAGTAAGGGTTGCCATCACCGTGGTATCGACTAAAATCACCGCCACCACGGCAACGGTTGCCACCGCGATAAGCGGCATCGCCACAGCATGAATGACAATAGCGCCTAGCACCGCTACCCCTGCCAGCACCACGTCCTCGACCACCGCTCTTTATTAGCAGTTCAATAATTTTCTGAAGGTTATAAATACATACTTACATATATTAATAATAATTATTATCTATTTTTAACTTAAATATACACATTTTATTTTAATTCTTAATCTCAAAATTATCACTTACCTTAGTTTGGGCGTCCATATTCGAATGAAAAACGCTCCACACATTTAAAGGCGCCATATTTTTGTTTTCTAAAATTGCCAGACTTATAGCAGAACAAATATTCTGATATTTATTTGTTAATATATGTATTTTTGGCAAATACAAGACCTATTATATATAAGTTTGGATCTAAAAACAGAAATAATTATCAATAATTTACCCTTTTTGCAGGGATTTTTCTAATGGGCGAAACATAATTTTAATATGGAGACTTAAATTTATAAAAATTAAAGAAGTCAAATTTTCTACCATATACGAAAGTTTTCTAAATAAAACCTACTAGATTTTCCGGAACAGAAAGTTATTTAAGCCATGATCTTAATATGTATCTTATCATTTCATTTTTCCATTTTGGTAAAAACGTACGAAGTTAATCTTATGTGCGGTAACAGTATTTTGAGGTTGCGCAATAGAGATAAAAAAGATTTAATTTTTCTGCCATCTCCTAATTCCTCATATCATGTTATAACAGCATTGTTACAATAAAAGTCTTAGGCGCAATCCACATTAGGAAACTTGATGCAGACACTTTTTATTTTGCGTGTCAGTGATGATATGAAAATACATACTAATTGTTTCGGTGTATATCCGATCAAGGTAGATAAATAAAAACACAAGAGATTTATATTTGATTAGAAATGATGATTTTTCTCTTTATTTCGATAAATAATAATTTTACCTTTTTTGTGTATAGCGAGGATAAATTATTTCTTGCACGTAGTGCTAATATGGCGTCCAAAGATGAAATAACTTTTTGCTAAAATAACTTAAGCCGAAGGGGCCAACAATATTTAAGTACCGTTAACGGTTTTACTCGTTGAAAACCTATAAAAGGTTTCCAACAAGGTTGAAACAAAAATTACTTTATAAGAAATACTTTGGCACAAAAAGACCACAGTAGAACAACGATATACCGAATTTGTATTTAAACATTGCCGGTCACCTTGCAACGACAAGATAAGTTGCAAATAAATTAATTTAAATGTAATGTGAGCCAGTAATGACTCCTGATGAATAGAATAAAAAGTAAAGTGAGCCATGAAGGACTCCTGTGGACTGTATAAAGTTACAAATAAGATAAGTGTTTTCAAAAATACAAATGGATCATTAAGTATCCCTGTTGATTTTATTGACGACGATTGAGTCATGAGGGACTCCTGTGGTGGTCATATATGACCTTTAAACTAAAAAGTAACTATTAAGTTAATACGGCGATAACCCCGAAACAACCCATCCGAAAATCATGTATTGAGCAAGCGGAAGCCCCGGACTAGCATGTGTTCGCCCTTTCATCAAAAGTGGCATAACTTCAGGACCTAAAACCAAAGCAACATTCCCCGAATGATGGAAATTAGGATCTGCTAGTTGAAGGCCCTGAAAGGGTTCCAAAATGGAATCCGACACTGAGGTAGGCGGGGTTTTGATTCCACAAATTTTGTGGACCCTGGCAGTGAGATATAATCGCTGACCAGCATCATAAATCGATTCAACTTCTATTCGACAATATTTTTCATCATTTACATTGTATGATGGTATCTTGAGCCTGTTGACAAAATCCGAACAAATGTAGCTATTCTGACAGCAGGCATCTAGAACCGCACTCAGCGGGATTTTAGATTGGTTAAAACGAAGTTTTAACCGCAGCGTAGGGGAAAAAGAAACGGACTGACGAATCGGAACCATACAAACTTCCGCTTTCGGTTTGGAATGTGGCTTAGGAGTTTTCTTGGCATGCTCATGCAACAATGAATTATGATATTGTTTGCAATATTTACACGTTGCCGTACTTTTGCAGTCTTTGCCGATATGACCGAGAGACAAACATCGACAGCATATGCGATGAACCGCCACCATACGTAATTTTCGTTGTCTCATGTCTCTAAATTTATAACAAAAGCGAAGAGGATGATTTTTAGCGCAAATTGGATATTTCAATCCTTTTCGCTCTGTACCTTTGAGTTGAACCTCGGGCTTATCGTTCGGAGCATTCACTTGCATAATGGGTGGGTTGTTTGGAGGTAAAGTCATAACGGATTCTACATTAATGATAGGTGTTGCCAATGGAGGTTCAGGGTATAAAATCATCTCTTTCACTGACGCCAAGGTAGACGACGGACCCGAAGAGTCGGCATTAGACACGATAGGTTCAGCGGGAGCGCTTGTTTCCATCGCCTCTTCGTAATCCAAAAGACCTTCTTCAAACAAATCCGACAAAGTGGCTTCAGCGTTGGAGTTCATGATTCTAGGAAAAAAGGTGGTTAATAATTGTAAATTGACAACAAAGTGATTCGAAATTATAATTCAGGTAAAGCAACAAGTTTGGTTATTGGGCGAGTACTTATCCCGTTCTGGTTACGAATATCAGCGACCCGAACATGACCGTCTGTACCTGTATAAATTTTTATTGCTATTCCTAATTTCCACGAAGTGGTTATCATTCTTGATAACCACCAAATCATTTATAGCGATTTCTCTTTGTGGATGTTTCCACTTATAACGTTTATGTAGATCGACTAGGTATTCCTCTTTCCATCGTTTACAAAATTGATGAATTAAAGCTTTTACTTTACGATAGCGATTGACAATACTGATAGGGCTATCGTAAATTGCCGCTTCCGCCGGAGCAAGTATAGCTGACCCAATTAAAAAATGTCCTGGTGTTAATGCGACTGGTTCACCAGTTTTATCGGGCATAGGACATGAGGGACGAGAATTTAAACACGCCTCTTTTCTAGCTAAAATCGTGGATAACTCTTCAAATGTATAACGGCAAGATTGGAGCTCTTTTCTAAAATGAAGTTTAAAGCTTTTGACACCTGCTTCCCAAAGGCCACCCATATGTGGGGCCCCAGGCGGTATAAAACGCCATGTCAAACCTTTGTGTCCAAAGGTGGAACACATTCGGGCTTGGCATTCCTTTAGAAATGTCTGAAAGTCTGTCGCTATCTCATTTGAAGCGCCTACAAAGTTTGTGCCATTATCGGAGATAATGGTTTGAGGACAGCCTCTTCTAGAAATGAATCGATTAAAAGCTGCCAAAAATGTATCAGTGGATAAATCTGATACTGCTTCTATATGTATTGCCTTTGTAGAAAAGCAGACAAAAATACAAACATAACCTATCGTTATCTTACATGATCTACCTTTATGAGTTTTTACATCAAAAGGTCTAGCGAAATCAACTGCAGTGTTCGTGAATGGTCTATCAATGGTTGTGCGTTCAGTAGGAAGGGCGGCCATTATCTGACTGCATGAACGTTGTTTATCAATAATGCAACGCTTGCATCGATTAATCACAGTACGCACTAAAACTCTTAGTCGGGGTACCCAATAGTCACAGCGATAAATTCTCAACATTAATTGATTTCCGCCATGAATCGA
Source organism: Gymnocheta viridis (assembly GCA_956483585.1). Lineage (NCBI taxonomy): Eukaryota > Metazoa > Arthropoda > Insecta > Diptera > Tachinidae > Gymnocheta > Gymnocheta viridis. The sequence continues at coordinate 40,737,613 of OY101443.1, read as the reverse complement.
TAGTAAATGAATATATTCTGCCATCAATTTAGCAAATCGGCAAGAATAAGGAAGAATAACAGGGTACTGTTCATGAAATGATAACGAGGGTGATTTGACAAGTCGCCCGTTTACTCTCATTAAGTTGTTTTCATCAAGAAAAGGATTCAACGTTAATAACGAGCTTTTCGCAGGCACAGATTGTTTATTCAAAAGGCATTTGTACTCTTCAGGGTAAAATGCTTTCTGAGCGATAATCGTTAAACGTAATTTGACGGCCTTGATTTCTTCACTAGTCACGAGTGCACTTTCATGATTGAAACGCTCTTTATGAGCTCGGTGGGTAGCATGAAAGAATCTAAGTACGTATGCAATTACACGTACTCTGTGGAGTGAAGAGAATCTATCTAAAATATTTTCAAATTTCGAAAAAAATAAAGCATGAACCTTTACCTTTTTACTTTCTATTTCAGTATCGAGATCTTCTAGAGTATGTGTATTCCAATTATTTTTGTTTTGTCTCAGCCAAGAGGGCCCGAATATAAATTACCCCTGCGTATGCCTTTTCGGAGGCATCTGAAAAAACATGAAGTTCAACTTTCGAAGATTTGTAGTATTTTACCCATCTTGGGATTTTAATCAAATTTACTTCATTAAAAAATTCAACAAATTTAGACCATTCCTTTTCCGTCGAGGTTGGAAGAAATTCGTCCCAATCAATATTATCACGCCAAATGCGTTGCATAATAATTTTCGCTGTGATAATTACTGGGCTGACCCATCCAACCGGATCAAAAAATTTTGTAATTGCAGAAAGTACTTCTCTCTTCGTATATCTTACTTTGACTTCGAGTGGGCTAACCTTAAAAAAGAAAGAATCTAACTGAGCATTCCAAAAAATCCCTAAGGTTTTTGAACAGCTAGATTCCTCAAACTTTAAAAGTTTTGCGTCTACTAAGTATTCGGAAGGCAATCCCTCTAAGATGGCGCTTTTATTCGAAGTCCACTTCCTAAGTTCGAAACCAGCTGATAACAACGCGGCAGTTAATTGATTTCTCGTTGACACAGCAGTAGAAATGTCATGGGCTCCAGTTAAAACATCATCAACGTACATTCCTTTCCTCAGAATATTCGCTGCCAGTGGAAACCTGTCTTCACAATCCTCCGCCAGTTGTAATGAGGTACGAATCGCCAAATATTTATCACAATTTAGCCCAAAAGTGATCGTTTGTAGCCCATATTCTTTTATTTGGTCGTTCGATGAACTTCGATAAAGAATTCGTGTAAATGGTGTATGCGATGGTTGAACCCAAATTTGCCGATACATTTTTGAGATATCACAATTAAATACAAACTCGAATAATCGCCAACGTAGAATTAAAGTAACTAAGTCCGACTGTAAAGTAGGCCCTACAAAAAGACAGTCATTTAAACTGTTTCCATTTGAAGTCCGATTTGATGCATTAAAGACAACCCTTAGTTTGGTAGTCTTTCTTTCAGGTTTAATTACCGGATGATGTGGTAAATAACATGAGTTAGTGACGGCTTGGTTGATAGATCTCAAAACAGGTCGCATATGACCCAATTTTAAATAATCTATTATGACATCGTCATACATGTCTTTTACTTCCGGTTTGCGTGAAAGAGAAGATTCAATTCGAAAGAATTGATTCATAGCTCCAGTCTTTGATATACCTAAACTTATTTCGCGAGGAAACTCTGACTTAAAAGGTAGTGATACAACATATCGACCTGTTGCATCCCGTATGGTTGTACTTTTATAAAGTTCCTCACAAAATTTCTCAGATGGCGACATAATCTTTCCCCTTGGGACTTCCTCCAACTCCCAAAATCTCAAAATATTTTTATTTAAATTATCTTCTTCGGAAAAGGTGACAGTAGTTATAAAAACATTAACCGATTTATTTATTGACGACTCTAAAGGACCTGACAGAATCCAGCCGAAAACTGTTTTCTGACCCATAAGAGATCCTAAAATGTTACGACGAACTTCACCAAGAATAATCTTGGGATATAAATCAGCTCCAAGTAAAATGTCAACAGGTCTACTCTTGTAAAGGTTTACATCAGCTAAGTGTAGGCTGCTTAACTCACCTCTAATTTCAGAAGGACAAACAAATGAAGGTAAATTCTGAGAAATTGAAGGCATTACCAAGGCAGATGTTTCTAACGAGATTTTCTTGTCCAATGGAGAGGTTGTAGAGGTTGTAGAAGCATTTCTATCTACGCCGGAAATCTGTACATTCGTAGAATGTGACTTAATTCTTAATTGATTTCGCAGGCGTTCAGAAATAAACGAAGCTTCTGATGCTGAATCAATCAAAGCTCTAGCCGGATACGTAGTATCCTGATAAATGATAGACATCATAGCAGTTCCTAATAACACAGATGAATTCTGTGAAATATGAAAAACTTGACGATTGAATTGTGTGGTACGCGCTGCTGATGTTGAAGGTCTAGTAGCTACCGTTTCAGCTGAACGCAAATTCGGATTAAAATTCGTATTATTTTGCACCGCTATATTTGCAGAATTATTGACAGCGTTGGTAGTTGGCTCTTCGCGATGAAGCATAGTATGGTGTTTCTGATTACACTTAAAACAGACATGATCGCTCGTACAATCTTTGACTACATGTGATTTCGACAAACAATTAATGCAGCAATGAAATTTCTTAATAGTAGAAAATCTATCACTAACCGACAAATTTTTAAATCGACGACAAAATCTTAGCACATGATTTTGTTTAGGGCATAAAACACAAGTAATAGCGGAATTCTTAGTCGAAACGTGAGTTTTTACCTTCCGTTCGCCGACTTTCTTTTCATTTTCAAAACTAGTAAGATCGCGTATACAATCTAGGGTTTGCATCCGTTCTGTTAAGAAGAGGTCCAAATCCCTCCACAAAGACAAGGCAGTTTTATCCTTCATGCTTTGTTCCCATAGTGTAACTGTTTGAGAATGCAAACGTTGGATGCAAATAAACACAATAATCGGATCCCAATTCGTAGTATCAATTTCATAAATTGACATGACATTTAAAAACCCGTTCACACCTCGTTGTAAACTTTTTATGGCCGTGCTAGTTTCTTTTGGGATAGTGTCTAAAGAAAAAAGACACATTAATTGATTATTAACCAACATTCGTGGATTTTCGAACGTATCTTTTAGATTTTTCCACGCTATATCGAAACCTTGATTCGACAAAGGACATTTCGAAACGATTTCTTTTGCCTCCCCACTTGTTTTGCGAAGTAAATGACATAGCCGCTCAATATTGCTAAGTCTAGAATTTTTTACGTATAAGGCCGAAAATAAATCCCTAAAACTTGGCCACGACAAATAATCCCCACTAAACACATCCACATCACATGGAGGTAAAGTCAAGTTATGACTTGAAATATCACCTTTGCTCTGATCTATTGCTGATGAATCATTTGCTTTCTGCTCTAATTCCAATTCATGTTATCTTTTTCTTATATTGCCTAAACATGTTATGTATGAGGTATACGCAGCACGATATTTAGCTGTAATTGACTCCGCATCGGTAGGCTCCGCATCATCAGCGGCCTCAATACCTTTCGGAGATTTCAAACCGTAAAAACATTTTTCATATGTCACTTTAACTTTCTCGCATAAAGGTGTCAACTCTTTATCATAAAGATCTAAAGTATAGACCGTATGACTTTCTTCCGTAATACCGTTAAAACAAGCTTCAAAAATGATAAGAGCATCCGTAGCTCTAACAAATTTCTCTAATGCATTAGCCATTATTTACAAAAATTTGATTTTTTTCCAAAATTTATTTTAAATTTAATGTAAATATTCAAATGAAAATTTGAATTAAATTGTGTATAATTGAATTTAATATATAGTCGTTATTTTGTAACAAATGGAAGAATAGTCAAACCGACCGACCGTAGAGTGACCGCAAATTTAGGATGGAAAGAGGAAGCACACTATGTATGTATTTATGTACGAGTATGTGTTGTTGAAAAAATTTTTTTTTAACAAATTTATCACGGCACTATCTTTTGCAAATTATATCAAACTTCTTTATAAAAATAAAAAAAATATCAAAACATTTACCATAAATGTGGTAAGTGATAATCGTTATGTATTTTTTATCCGAAATTTATACTTATTGTTTGATATATAAATCACAATCACTTGCAAACCGTTTTCTGCTTACGCGCTAGCGACTTTTTTATGTTGATATCACGTACGGTGTATACTGTGATTAAACGAAATTATGTACAATAAATCGCGTAAATTAATTTAATAATTAATTTGTTTGATAAATTGATCGTAAAAAATATTAATTTCTTTAACTGGCTGTTCGTCCGAACAACAAACACAGCCTTTAAAAATTTTGATTTTTTGATTTTTTTGATTTTTTTTGTTCCCAACATGCACATACACACATTAGCAATTAAATGTATATTTCTGTATGTATGTATGTATGTAATATATTACACTTTTTTTCTTTCTTTTAGTTTCGCACAATCACTTTTGTATCAATTTACTAACCTGATATTTCCTTAGGGTTGAAAATGGAGTGACAATCTGTATTCCCGTCGTTGGCAGATCAAATGATATTTCCTCGTAAAGGAGCTTGTAAAGAATCTTTGTATTTTTATTATCCGGCTCGAAGGACCAATGTTTCGGCGTATATCCGATCAAGGTAGATAAATAAAACACAAGAGATTTATATTTGATTAGAAATGATGATTTTTCTCTTTATTTCGATAAATAATAATTTTACCTTTTTTGTGTATAGCGAGGATAAATTATTTCTTGCACGTAGTGCTAATATGGCGTCCAAAGATGAAATAACTTTTTGCTAAAATAACTTAAGCCGAAGGGGCCAACAATATTTAAGTACCGTTAACGGTTTTACTCGTTGAAAACCTATAAAAGGTTTCCAACAAGGTTGAAACAAAAATTACTTTATAAGAAATACTTTGGCACAAAAAGACCACAGTAGAACAACGATATACCGAATTTGTATTAAACACTAATTGTAATCCTTTCTCGCTCTATCTCAAATAAAAATTTCTGTAAAAAAAGAGGTACAACTTGTGGGCAGCGACTTAACATATTAAGACACGAATTAACCAGTGAGCAGCCTACAGATCACATTAACATGTTAAAGTAAATTTTAGCGAATTAAGAACTAAAGATTGTACCGCATGTAAGGATGGCGGATACAAATTTTCGAAAATTTCATCTGGCATCACATTTTCAAAGTTATCCATGCAAATACAATAATCAAGTAGTAACGCAGCTACAGCAACACAATAATTGTAGAGTCACATATACACAAGCTAGTGATATTTGTATAATAGCGTACACCAGAGAGATAAATATAATTATTCAGCTGAGGCAGTGATATCACCTGATAAATATACTTTGGTTAATGAAATTTGATATTAAAAGTGACTAAATTTCAGAATTTGCGAATTCCAAAGTTAAGTGATAATATAAAATAAATATATATACATATATATATATATTTACATATGAATATATATATTATTTAAAGTGAAGTGTATTATGATATTGTATTAAAAGTGAAAATTTAATAAATTATAAAGTATAATTGAAAAAATTTTAAATACATATAAATACACACATACATCCATAAATTTTCAAAAACTTTTGTTTGTTGAGGGTTTTTATCTAGTCTATGTACATACTACGTGCATTTCATTGGTGCTAATGCCAAATCATCAGTAGACCTTAAACCATATTTTTGAAATCTTTCAAACCTCTTATCTTATACAAAAACTTTTAAAAAACCAATGAGAATTTCGAAAATTACAAAAGTATAAATAAGCATTGTTGGCTTTGAAACTTATTCAAAAACCCAAACAAACAAATTATATTAATCGATATGAATCTATTTTATTTCCTTTACAACCTTTTTGTAATTTTTGAAATTCTCATTGGGTTTTTTAAAGTTTTTGTATAAGATAAAAGGTTTGAAACATTTCAAAAATATGGTTTAAGATCTACTGATGATTTGGCATTAATGCAGAATTAGCGGAGCGCACCCGTACCGTGCTGTATTAGCTGTTCGTCTATGTTATGGGAAAAGCAATACAAAAAATGTACCGGAGTTGCAACGTACCAACCTGTATAAAATAAAAAATTCTAACGTTGTTACGTGACGTTTGTAAGCCAGTGATGGGCTCTTTCTTTGGCACAAGTTAAGGGGGTATTTCCGCTCTTATTTTTTGGTACTTTTTGATAATAATATATGTGTACTTTTGACAAAACAACTTAAAATAATGTATATTTGCATATATATGTACATAAATATCGTCATATAAAAAGCAAAACGGCTTAATTATTTTTTTTTTAAATTTTTCAAGAGACAAAAAAAGCTTAATAAAAAGCAAACTATTGTGATCATAAAAACTATTTTTTGTAGGTAGTATCATTAATAAAATCGGTGTTACTGATACTATGCTGAAAAATACAATATTTGTTATCACAATAGTTTGCTTTTTATTAAGTTTTTTATCTCTAGTGAAAATTTTGTTATAATGTAGATGGACCCTTTTGCATTTCATAAGACAATATACATGTTTAGATGTATATAATAACCAAATACATATATTATATAAATATGATATGTACGTATATACATATAAAATAATTTAAATGGTATAATTTTTTTGTATGCACATATAAACTATTTGTTGTTTATATTTTATAATATAAATGTGAAATAATAAATAATTTTCATATATGTACATACATACACAAAATAAAGTTATGATATCATTTAAATATCTTAGGTACTTTTTCTGCACAAGTCACCAATTGAAAATTTTTAATACCCATTACTATACTGTAAACAGCTGTTCCTTTTTCCTGGCAATAAAACAAACAATATAACACAAACGTACGTTTTTAAATGTTCTATAAGGGGATCAACGTGCTAACTGTACGGTACGGTTACAGTAACGCTCGTCTAACGGGGCCTTTAATCTCGCTACAGTTTTGTAAGTGTTTTTGAAAATGATATTATTAGTTACAGTTTTCAGTCTTCGTGTTTTGTGTCAAGAGTAGTGTTCTAAACAGTGCACAATTTAAAAAAGTGATTAAATAGTATATAATTTTAATGAATCATTATTGGTAAATATGCCACATAAATATAAACAGTGTTCGTAAAGAATCAAAAGAAATTGTTAATTTACTTTTAGATACACATAAAAGAAAGAGAAGCAATGATAGTGAGTTTCCAGCTAGCTCTATTGAGATTGGTTCTTTCAACAGATGAGCTGGCAGAGCATTTACTGTAGAAGCGAACGGCGGAGAAGAAGAATGCGCGGAACCTAAGTGTAGCTAGGGTTATAAGAAGTAAAGCATTTCGTATACACTATGGGCTACAACAGCAATATTCTCAGTTGAGCGACGTACTAGAGATTAATTTTTTACATCACTGAATTGTCCCAACTGCTCAAATTTTTCCACTAGTTTCACAGAAATCGTACTAGAATTAAATTGCTTAATATTTATTATACATTCGATGATCTTCAGAAAGGTTACAGCATTGTTGCCATGATTTCGCAATTACCGATTATATATTTATGCAAATTATAGTTCCGATTCTACTGGCGATGACGAAATTATGATGCACTTTGTTTTGCATAAATAATAAATGCACATAAAAATATTATATACAGTGCTAGCTCGCTAATAAGAAGGAGTGTAATCCGAATTATCCAGTAATCCGAATTGAATTTATGACGCATTACATACTCTATAGTCCGCATTGGTTGAGAGCTCGCTAAACCGAATTTTTATTTTTATATATTTCTGCCTTTTTATACAAAAATGGCAAAAATATTATATATTTACATGTGTGTTTGCTTGAATTTTCTGCGCTATAAAGAATTATCTTTCATTATCCTTTTCTTATTTGAATTTGTAAACAAATATTGGTAAAACATAAAAAAATTTTGGCAGATGTAAATCAAGAAAAAATTCGTTAATCTACCGAGAGCCTTCTTTGATTCACATTGTACATACATATATAAAGTCTTGTTGGAAGCGCATTCATTCTCAGAGGTGGAAGAATTTCGCATAATAACCAACTTATTTCACCGCAACAATGACGTGCGAATTTTTTAGGATGAAATTCTTAGCTGGATTATTAGCTCTGACAATACTTCGTGCAGTCAGACACAGAAAATGTGGAATTAGAACATATAATTATGAAACACGTTGAAAACCGTGAAGCTGTGCAGGCCTTAAATACTTCAATAGATTGGGCAAAGGAACGAGGTATGAAAACAGATTACATATTGATGCTAAAAGAATTGCGGAACAAGGCTTTGGAAGCACTCGCACTAAAGGAGAAGCAAACCTACATCAGAAATTACTATGTTTAAAAAAATATAATATTTAAAAAAAAAGCTTTAATTTTTTCATTCTTGATTAATAAAAATAAAACAAATTTGTTTTGAAATCCTGGCTTATGTTTTATATCCGCCTATGAATATAAAAATATGTAGACTTTTATTCGTTTTTGTTTATGTACTTGAAGTGCGTTTTTGTTAAATGACTTTTAACATGTTTTATGCACTTTTTATTAATAATAAAAAAACCTTCAATTATGAATAAAATTTTTTTTAGCTTTTATTTTTGGGTGAATTATCTCTTTCTGTCCATTTAAAAAAGCCGATTTAGCCTCTTTCTACTCCACTGCTAACTGGTAATATAGCAAAAGCTGGCATCGATTTGACTCCCCAGGGGAGGATACGTAGAAGAGGCCGCCAATTGTACATATGAACAACTCGAGTGTGAAATATGACAAACAGGTATAAGCTGGAGGGAAATAAAACAGTTATAATCAAACAGAATTGAATGAACTGAACTTGTAGAGGCCCTTTTGTTCCTTATAAGAACACATTAATAATAATACAATTTTGTAGTTTAAGGACTAATATTTTGTTATCTTTATCTTGTTTTAAGCATACCGCTATTTAAAAACGATTGAAATGTGTAATTACAGCAAATCATGTATGTTGCACAACTCTCCTATAGTTTGATTTTAAGATCTAACAGGCCCAATTTCTGGAACTACCCTAGGGATTTCTAGACAATAACTGCTAATACTCAACCAACAGAAGAAAGAAGCTGCTAAGCATATACACTTCATTAGCCCAAAAATCGTCTGTATAAAATCAAATTGAATCCCATTTCAGTAAATGAGCCCACTTTAAAATTATTCATTGCCTGCCAGATGTACGTCAGCTGTCAGGAAACCAGGATCTTTCTGCTGTTGAAAATCAAAGTGGAAAATAAATCGTTGAATTTTACTATTTTATGCTGAAAATCGTAAATGTAGATTTTCACACTGATTATGTATGCCGAAGTCGAATTCAGAGTGTTTATTAAAAACAACACTTATTTAATGGCGTTTAATTCCAGCCTATGCGGACTCATTGCGCACTGGATCTCCTGCGGTCTTTGCGTCGTGTAATCAATCAGTTGAAAAAAAATATTCACAAATTTCTTTAGTTAAATTTATATAAAAGAATTTATATTTGAGTTTTTTTAACATTTATGCCAGCAATGAACTTTAACAAAAATAATCCATAATGTCTTCTTGGTTTACTCTTCTTTAGGAGGGTGCGCATTGATATATTCGATGGCTCGGAGGATGTGATCTGGAATTGGTGGAGGAGTTGGCAATAATGGGTTGGCAGCATCCACATGATAACCATTTTCATCGGCAGTATATTGCAAAGAAACCTGTTCGCCTTCAGGTGAGGTGTATGAGTACTGGCCGTTGACTACCCAGTTGTCCTCACCTTGTAATTGCCCTTGTTGTTCAGCTTTAATACTGTTGTCGAATTCATAAGCATATTTAAAATTATCCACGTTAACTTCAGCTTCGTTGCGGATTACATTGGCATCTTCGTTGGCGGCGACAACGGCTAAAACGCAGGCAAGGAACACCTTTTATTGAATATGCGGACATAAAGAAGATTCTTAATTACTTGATAAACAAAATTATAAGAACAGGCGGTATATCATCTGTTTACTTACGTAGAACTTCATGGTGATTTTGTGTAGTTGGTTAAAGTATTCAAATAAAACTGTTGTAGTTTCAGTACTTTACAGACGATTTTATAGCGATTTTAGCTCTTTGAAAATATATCGATTTACACAGTTCGTTTTGTTCATAATTTCAATTAACTAGTTTTGTCAATTTCTCATCTTAGTAATTTGACAGTAAGGGACAAAAGAAAAAATATGCCAAAAATAAATAAAACTTCTAACGCATTATTTAATTAAAATAAAACAAGTTTGAAACAAACAAAACATGTTTAAATCACAATCATTCATTTATTATTTATGCAAATTTATTTAAATAATTATAAAATAATTGCCAAAACATACAAAACAACTACGAATACAGCTAAAAATAAAAAACTAATGAAATTTTATAAAAAAATTCGAATAAAAATTTTGTTTGTTCATAAAAACCAGCATCTGGCTGGCTCTTTTGTGGCCAAGGCTTTTATTATTATTATTATTTATAATTTATTGCATTTTTGTTAGTGTCTTTCGTTGTCAGTAGTAGTTTGTGGTATTTTAATTATATTTTTATTATAATTCGGACATTATATTTTTACGAATTTTATATTTATGTCTTCTATGTATATTTCTTCTAAGATGAATCTCTGAATTTTCATTCCGAGAGAAATACAAAACAGTGCCTATAACATTTTTATATATCTCAATAAATGCATAAATATTTATGTACAGTCGAATCCGGTTAAACGAAACCTGTAGCAGTTTCGTTCCGCTTATGTGAGATTTTCAATCGAAAACTGTTCCTTTTAAACGAACTTAGCACTTTAGAAAATGCTCTATAGAATGAAAAATAAATAAAACAGATCGGAGTTGACTTTGAATTCAGATATATTTTACGTCCATGCAACGCGAATTCATTTTATAGGTGGAACAAAATATCAAAACCAGAAAAATAATTTTTATATAAAATGTGTTTTATCAATTTTCTATTATTATTTTCTAGCTATAGAACTCACGGCGAAACAGTCAGTTGTCTTTTCAACACCATCCAAGGCGAATTTATAACAGGTGGTTGCAAGAGCAGAGGTGATTCTGTTTTTCCATTCCGTTCTGTCAACATTTGTTTTCATTATGAAAAATTTGAATGTAGAAAGTTTGAAAAAATTACGGTAATAGAAATTTTATTTGCAGCTGCTAAAAGTATGCACAAAGCACAATATGCCTTGGATTTTACACTATTTTCTACCTTATTCTATATTAGATTTTGAATAATTTGTAATAAAAGATTATTGTTGAGTATTTACGAACATTATTTCTTTACAAATGTATTAATTTGTTAATTTCAAAAGCAGATGAAACAAAACTTGAACACAAGTTAAAGCCAAACGTTGTCCTTTTCATTCAGCAGCACAATCTTTCCATACTGGCTTTGTAGTACAGCTTTTAACATTTTATTAAATTTTTAAGCTAATAAAGCAGCATATTTCAATTGGAATAGGTGTCGTGTCTCTTCACAGCCGATCTCCTTAAGAATTTTGCTAACTTGTTTGAGCATTTTACATAGACTGTTCATCATGAGTTGAAATAAATTCCATTAATGAGAACATAAATTTGCTACATTTTAGTACGAGTTTTTTCTTTCTGTGTAGAGTATTCAATTATTTGATTTTGAGATATATTTGAGTAAGTAATCAATCAATTTTCGGATTTTAATCGTGTTCTAATCGAATAAAATAATTTTTAAATAATTATATCAAAAACATTTTCTGACAAACATTAACAGTATCCTTTTGGTTTGTCTGCAACTCAGACTAATAGAGTTAGCGGTTTGTAGTTTTGTTATATCAAATAGCAAAACGAAAAACCAATCTAAAAAAAATATAATTAAAAGCATAGGCATAGAATATAATTGAAAGGTATTTTTTACTCTGGTTCAAATTTTACTTTTTAATTTTTTTTTTAATTTCAAAAAACTTTTGATAACTTAAAACTTTTTTAATAAGCATTTTTTGTTCGATTTTATCACTTATTACGGTGAATACTATTAACCAAGAATATGAACTATTCAACAATATTATTTAACAAATTAGAATACGAACATTACTTTTATTAATTTTTACAAGCTAAATTATTTTCGTTTGGTACAAAATTTCCATTTCTAGTGATTAAGTTTTTCATATACTAAGCCATGGTACAATTATTCCCGATTGGTGCAGTCAAAAGAACATTCATATTGTTTGCTGGGAATTTTGTTACTGAGTGTTAAAACTACAATGTAATAGGTCTCTTTTTTCACAGCCAGTAACTAAACTCTCAGCAAACAATACTGTATGTGTGTACATATTTTTTGTACTGCACCTGCCTAGTTATAATTGTACCATGGGCGTTATTAAGGCGTCGAATTTTCGCCTTTGACAATTTGTACTAGATTTAAGAAGCACCCACCATTATTCTTTGATCTAGTACACACTGTCGAATTCGATAATAACTCTATCGATTTTTTTAGTCATTGGCTGCTGAGATCGAGCTATTTCTATTTATGTTTACTTTCTTTTGGTCATTTGCAGTTAAATTTCTTGGTATTCAGCCAACCATGACAACGTAAACATGGATTTATATGAAATCAGATGGAATGTTTTAGTTTAAGGTGAACGGTATTGTTTGGCTCCAGTACCAATCTGACTTTACCAAATTCTTTTTAACCCTAAAGTGTCATCCTTATTTTTTGTACACTAACGTCATTTTAACTACGACCTATGGCAAGCGACTACAAAATACGAAGTGATCAAAAATAGGTACCAAAATAAAGTTATTGTTTAGTTATTTTTAATTAATATTTAATATATTTTTTATAATTCGTTAACGTAAAATTATCATTTCATAGCCTTTTTCAATTGCCATGGTTTTTCAACAAGGCATTTTACGAGTATAAAATAAAAATTATGAAATATGAATGACATATTGTTAGGGCCAATAATTGACTTCGCATTTAAATGCCATTTAACTAAATGCCACTTAAATTTAAGTTGCATTTAAATACAGTTTGAGTTTTTCGGTGTGAAATTATTGTTTGTATTTAATTACGATAAAAATATGGCAGCCTCACGAAATTCTCTCAATTTTCTTAGAGAAACAGCTGTTGAACAAAAGTAAAGAAAAATTTCTAATGTGGATACTTTTACATGCTGAAAATAACAACAATGATTTATTGCTGCAATGTTTTAAAAGTTTAAAAACCATAAAAAAGAATAATATTAATAAAAGAAGTCCAAATTTCACTCCAAAACATGTTGATTTTTCAATGGCCGCAAATTTTTTGTTTACTTTGTTGCGCGAAACACCAACACGCAAGCAAAAACATATGTTTGTGTATGTATGTGTGGAAAACTTAAATGGACTTTAAATGCAGAAGAATGGTCATTTAAGTTTCATTTAAATGTCACATAATTTTGTACTGAAAAAATGAAATTGGCACTTAAGTGGCATTTAAAGATAAATTACACTTAAATGAGTAGTCAATTATTGGGCCTTACTCTGTCAATAATAGGTGTGTTCATTTACTTTACTAGTAAAAATTAGCAACAAGAAATTTTCCAATATTACTTTCAAAAATGTGAAAAATTAAATGAAATTTGAAAGTTAAAGTAGTGTTGTAATGTATAGGTATATATGAGTACTCAATAACTACCCCTATATTTTTCGAAAAATTATACATATATTCGTATGTATATTATTATAAAAATAATCTTATTATGGTCATTTATATTCAGCATTGTCGTGACTGGCGTTTTTCGAGTACGGCTTGTAATAGAATAATGAAAAGTTTTGCAATTTTATTTAATCTAGTAGTAGGTGTAGTCGAAAGGGTGATTAGCTAATTATTTGATTTTATAAATAAAATAGTAAACAGCCGGCGAAAAGCGGGTTAATATATTTTTTAAAGGAAACAAATTTAAGCAATTTTTATTGTAATAAAATAGCTTTATCCAAAATAAAATATCATGTTGTTGCCAGCATTAAACCCCAAAAGCAGTAAAAAAGTAATTTAATAAGTTATGTGTTAATTTAAATTTATTTGCAAATATATATCTGAACTAATTGAATTATTGTCTGCTTAGTGTAAATTACCGAGTAGCTAGGTACTTATAATATTTACAACACTAAAAATAACATCTGGTCTCTCTGTTTGCCGGAGCATCCTTTGCCACGCATGTACCAGATACTGTGTTGCTTAATTCACTTCCATTAGACATCTTATTTTGCTTCTGTTGTTCCTAAGTTACACAAAAATAAATTTGTTATCTTTTTAATACTTTTTATCGTTTTAAAAGTTTACATTTACTTACAATTTTTAGTAACAATTGTTACAAATTTGTACAAATTTTTAGTAAATGAACACAGCTAATGAGTTTGCACATTAAAGGTACACACGGTTTAGCATAATTATTAGCAATTAACTTATACTTTTTGTTTAAAAATATATTTTACTTATACATATCATAAATTTATAGATATTTAAAGAGATAAGAGTCGTAAGGTGGCATAATTAAAAATATCAAAAATGTCAGGAAAACGATAATCGTATAACAATATTCAATTGATTTATTATAATCGTCAAGTAAGAAAAAGTGCGGAGGAGAACAATTTACATATACATATATATTATAAAAATCGAGCTGAAAAAGAAAATAGACTAGAATTAAAACAAGGAGGTGGGCGAAAAAATAAGATAAACAAACGTGCAGAGCGTTTAATAACAAGAAAAGTGGCTCAAAATCCAAAAATGTCTACTAGAGCACTTGCGTCAAAGCAAAATGAAGAGCTTGGTGTTGTTGTTTGCCACGAAACAGTGCGTCACACCCTAATGAAAAATGAATACTCATCAAGCAGCAATAAAGAAACCATTACTTTCAGCAGCAAAGGTAGAGTAGCGATTTTCCTTCTCTACTCTGAACGTTTTACACCCGAATGACTATTGGGACAGTGTTATTTTTTGCGATGAAACGAAGATAATGTTGTATTACAACGATGGACCATCTAGGCTGTGGCGACAGTCTTTAATATCTCTAAGACAATAAAACATCATCCCAACTGTAAAGTTTGGAGAAATGTCCATAATGATCCGGATGAGTATAACAAGTCAAGGAGTGTGTAATCTTGCTTCTATAGACTCAACGATGGACGCGTATCAATATTTGAACATTTTATAGACTCCTTTACTTCGTAGTGTACAGAAATTTGGATTCATTAGAGACATTAAGCCATAATTTAAATATTATCAAGATAATGATCCAAAGCATAAGTTCCACGTGGCGCGGATGTGGCTGCTATACAACTCTGGACATTTCATCGATACACGCGCTCAAAGTCCCGATCTCAATCCAATTGGGAATCAATGGGTGTTTAAAAAAAACAAGTTGCTAAACGCCAGCTAAAAAATATAACATCGCTTAAAACAGCAATATTAGAAGAGTGGCAGAAAATGCCAACGAATTATGAACTAACGAATTTAATAGGTTCAATAAAAAAACTTGGTTTTTGTTGTATTTCTTTCCTATTTGAAAATTATTACAATTTTTTTTCCACATGATCTCTTTAAATATCTATAAATTCATGATGTGTATACATAAAATATATATTTTTTAACAAAAAGTATAACAATTGCTAATAATATAGCTAAGCCGCAGTGGCGGATTTAGGCCTGCTTCCCCCTAGGCACTCTTTAATATGGCACCCTTTTAGATTATATATAAGTGATTATCAAAAAAACATAGATTTTTTAAAAACTTAAATTATCGTGTATTTAGTTTTATTAATTTAGATACTGTTTAAAGCTATAATTACTTTACGGAAGTTATCGTAAATACATAAAAACAAAAATGAATGGCATACCCATCGCTGGAAGATTAACAGTTTCCTGGGGATTTTTCATAAAATACGAGTAAGAGTTATTTTACCTTTTTCATAAAAATATTATAGATAATGGACCGATTTTTTCATTTGAACATGTTTTTGGAAATAAAATATATGTTTTTTTTTAATTTGCTTATAATTATTCCAATCTTTTGGCCAATTCAAAGCAGATTCATATCTGGCTTATTTTTCATAAATATTTCAATTATTTTCTGCATGTAAAAAATTTGTTTTTATAATTTTTAAGCAACAATTTGAAAAAATTTTACACATGAATGGGGTGGGGTGTTTTAAAAAAATGTATTCCGAATTTTATAATTTTCTTTCGAAATTTGAAGTTTTTAATAAAATAAATAAATACATATGTATATATGCAGTTAAAATAGAAAAACAAAACTTTTGTGAAAAATAAAAGTTCTTGTTACTACTTTGAGATTGTTTAAACTTTTTATTTGTTTTAATGAAGGTTTAATATAATATCTCCAGTTGCTCTAAGAAATATTTGGGCACAGTTCCCTGATGATCTGCATTAGCAACAGTGAATTGCGCATAGGAACAAGCTATACCCCTCAATAATCATTTGCAATTTGTTTTTAACAAAATAGTTAATGTTTTACTGAATAAGTAAAATACTAATTTTGGGAAAAAGTGCGAATAAAAATTTAAAATACTAAAAGTAACTTTAAATATAAGTTTTTGATATAAATACCATTTTTCAAAAATAAATAATTAAGTTTTTTAATCAGCATATAGTATATTATTAATTTAGCCTTTCGGGAGTTTGCTCGGACAAAAACATCAATTAAATATTCATAGTTTATTTCTTGCGTAAATTGGGCTTCTTTAGACAATAATGCAAGAGCATTAAGTCTATCTTGACCCATATTTGCCCGTAGATAGGTTTTTACCCTTTTCAGGATGGAAAAAGATCTTTCTGCTAAACAGTTTGTAGCAGGGCTAATTGCGTAAAACACCACACAAAAGTGTAAATATTATACATATAAAAATTTAAATTTCAAATTTTGTTACAGTATTACGCGAGATATTTTATACAGACAGAAAACATCTTTAGGTAAATCAGGAAAGCAAAAGATGGTACAATTGTGCTTTTTTAGCACTATTGGAAAGTAAAAAGTACAACAGCACCGACATGCCTAATTTAGCACTATTTCATAATTTCCCCAATTTTATTTCATTACACGAAAGTATTTTAAATCATTATCCTATTTTTTATATGGCAACTCCATGTTAACCATTCGTTGTGAATTGTTTTTTAACCAAGGCCGAATTATACAGATGGGTACGATATTACAATAACAACTGATATCTCAACCCTCATACAAAGTAATACCAGAGGTGACACGAACAGCATGCTATTGCATGCTCGTAAACAAAGAATTTTTCATGTTTTGTTGTGGTTTGGTATTCTTATTAATTTCTGGCTCATTAAACAAAGTTGTAGAAAAATATTAATTTAAGCAATATAAATGCAAAAAGTAATATAACATTAAAAATAAAATAAAGTAAGAATTATTCATGATATATAGAAGAAGTAAATTGCAATACAATTCATCATTTCTTACTTCCAAAATGCTTAATTTTGTTTTGTTTATTTTCCCTCATCCTAACATTATATTGCTATCTCTTTTTAACAGCAACTAGTGGCACAAAAAAGCTGATTTGCTCCAAAACATAACCTCAAAGTTACATCTCTGATTAGCCAGTGACCCTCATGTGAACATATACAAATTTTGACACACGACCCTCTAATTTGTGGAAAAATTTAGAACATCTGTTTTGGACAAATGTATCAGATATGAAAAAAACAGATGTTTACTGACATTTCAAAAATTGTTAAAGGAATATTATCCATCCCGTATTCTGCTGCAAATGAGGAAAGAATATTTTCATTTAAAAATTTAATAAAAACAGAAGAGAGGAACATCTTGTTTGTTTCGACTATCTCTAGTCTAATTCAAACAAAGGATTAGCTGAAGTTATCTAATTCGTGCTGCTACAATTTAGAAATGACTAAGAGTTTGTTAACAAGAAGTATATCATAAAGTATAATTTTATATTCAGATCTCAGAAACCGATAGTCTCTTATGTACCTTTTGGAATTAATCATTAAATTTAATTGTTAACTTTCTCTACAAATTATATAATAATTAGTAAGTACTTAGTACAAATGAATTTCAATGTACGTTTTTGTCAATTGTTAAGTTTTTTACACACATATATGTATGTACGTTTTTATTTAATTGTTGATAAAAAATATTTAAAAAATAAAAAGTACAATTGGACTGAAAAAAGTACACTTTTGCTTAAAACTTAGTACAATTTAAAAATTTCATTTTGCATCCCTGCGGTAAATAATAACTAGAGACAACGAAAGGCAAAGAATCTTCTGATTTTCCTGGGAATAGATTTTGTATGAAAAAACAAAAACAAATGTGATTATTGTTATGTTTAATAATAAATTAAGACTTTTTAAAATTATATTTTAAGCTATTTTTATTATTAAAACGCCTTCTTTGACAAAAAAAACCCTTTGGTTCATTCTATCTTTCCGGGGTCCCATTTTTTTAACGGGTTCAAAATTTTATTAAGCATTCAGAATTAAGAATTGATTGCCTTGTGAGATCTCCGCACGCTCATTTTAAAATTAAATTTTTGTATCCGGCGATATAAATGTACAAAATTTTAAAAATTCAGATGAAATGTTCGTTTTTGTTAAAATTATTGAATTGGAACTTGGAGTATTTTTCGAGACATGTGGGGATTTTGTTAAATTTTTGCTGGCATCACTGTGTATATGTATCATCACATCAAAATAAAAAATGTACCTGTGTACCTAGGCTTTTTGAGAATATGTATTATATTATTTTAAGTTTAAAAAAATATAAAAAAATTCAACAATCGAATTACTTAACATATGTACATATATAATTTAAAAGAAATTTCGTATTCGTTTAAAGTAAAACTTGGCCAAATTAATTTTCGAACTTTAATTGCCCTTACATTATTTTTCCTTTAAATTTTGGCACCCTTTAAATTATGCCGCCGTGAGACCCGGGCCTAGGCGTAAGTCCAGCACTGCTAAACCGTGTATATTTTTAATGTGCAAACTTATTATTGACAGACTGTACATATTTTTGTGCCACTAATGACGTTTTTTTTTTCTAAAAAAAAAATAATCATTTCATTTACTTTTTATCAAAAACATTGTTAATAAAAATTTTTTAAGACAAAAATTTTGTCTCGTAAGTGTTGATACAATAATATCTAATAAATTCACTATTTAAAAAAATCATTATATCGCAAACTTTCAATAGAAAGGGTAAAAAATGTTTCACTTATTTTAGATAACAAAACGCCACAAGTCTTGCAATTTCTTATAACATACATACATATGTATGTTCATATATATTTATGTACATAAATATATTTTATTATTAAACTAAAAAAGGAGCATCATTTTTGGGATAAGTTGTTTCATATAAAATTGAGTCACAAACTTAAATTTTTTCTTCAGTTTTCATGCAAACGTTAATACGTGGGTCCAAAACTACTGATGCGTTAAACAATTTTTAACGGTATTGGGCATTGGGTTTGTTGTTAAGGGTTTAAGTTTGAATATTATATCTATTACAATGATGTAGATCTAACTAAAACATAATTGTTCTATTTGCAATTTTAATGTGGTATAGTATACCGCTAAATTGTTCTCTGAATTCCAATCATTGGAACTTAAATACACACAGGACTTTCGGGTCTTGGCCACTGAATTACATTTATAATTTCTACTGCACGTTCGATCATAATGAACGTCGAGTTCCATCTCGATATGCAATCTCATACAAGTTTTTTTATATCGACCGTATTTTTCAACATTTATGTATGTATATAATTTTGAGTTCTTAGTTTCATTCTCCAATGTTGCTTTCAATTCTAGAGTTTTCATAAAATCGCGAAACAAAGTTGAAGAGTATGTGCCCCTCAGCGAACTCTTGTTATAATTGACTTCATAATTTCACTTTCAGAATCTTTTTCTTCATCATTATTTTCAATATTGTCTTCCTTCATTACATTCTGCAAATCTAAATTATTTTTTATTTAATATAATTTGAATATAATGTGTGATTGTGTTTAATTTAAATATATACCCACCAAGATTTAAATCTTTGACAATTTTAAGCATATTAACTCCATTATTATTGGTTATAGTTAAAATGCATCTGATATCTAGCGAATATTCAGCTAGGACTTCTGGAATTTTCAGAGATAAAAATGTTCCTTTATTGTTGTTCACAGTTTCTAGTTTTGTTTATTGAGCAAACGCTACTAGGTATTTATTCATTTTTAATATAGATTTTATATTGTATACTACTGTAATGTCCAGAGCATCAAATGCCCTATCTTCGGCCATATGAAGTGGGCTTCCCTTTTTAATAAACAATTCTAGAATGCCAAAGCCCTATATTTTTTATTGATAAAATTTGTTATACCATTTCCTCTCATTTATATAGCATTATTCTTGCATTTCTTTTGGTAAATATACTTTTATAAGATTCTGCTGGATGCATCAATTTTAGATGTTGTCTAAATTACCGCTGTGGGAATTTAACACTTTATTTTCATAATTATTGCATATGTACATACATATGTATGTATATCTATATGATTTCATTGCTTTCGTTTGCGGAATATAATGTCTGCAACAAATAATCTTTTGGACGCGTCAAAAACATTTCTATCGCACGAAAGTAAAACTAATACTAAATGCACAAAATATACATACATTAGAAATAATTTTCTGAACCGAACACGAAGTATGTTGTTTGTTCACGAAAAACAAGACACAATAAAATTTTTTCGATTTTGATCTTTATGATGAGTTGGTTCAGTAGAGTATTCTCGTTGTGTAGAAAAATCACAAACAGAATAACAGGTCTTTTTTTATTTTGCTAACAAACACTCAGCTAGCCAGTGTTGCGTGAAGTTGAAGGAAAAAGAGGCATTTTAAAAAGACAAAAAAAGCTAATCGCCCAAAAATAAAAGCTAAAAAATGCAAAAAAAATAAATATTTCTCATCCAGTGATATGCCTTAGTCACTTAAACAGTCCAGCAACAACAAATTCAACGGCATACTAACATGAATCAAGAAAACAAGATTGCGCATTGTGCAGGTTCGTTATTTTGTTGTGTGTGATTGTGCTGTGTTGTGACGTAGACATAGAATATTTCTTGCAGACAAAAGTACATTTATGTATGGAAAGTAAGCCGAAATGCAAAGCTTTGGTAGTCCGAGGAAGCTCTTCCTCATGTAGCTTCAGACCCAAAATCAAAATTTTTACTCGACTACATGTCCTTTCTATACATTTGAAATGTTCTTCAAATCGATGCATCCGTTTAGAATTTATTTCCAGTTTTGCGCCAAGATTCTCTTACACTTTTACAACAAACACTCATTTGTATTATATGATGACGTAGATGCACAAGACATTTTTTTGTACGGCTGAATGTGAAAACCAATAAGACGGTTAATTTTCAATAGCCCGCTGTTTTAACAAATGTCATTCATACTCAACCGACATTGAAATTATTTAAATACACTGAAAATACCGTAGTAGCTTTTTGCAAAGCTGAGCATTTTTGCAAAATAGATTTTAAATCATGCATTTCAGTAGCGAAGCATAGACAAAACAATCTGAAATTTTTACAGCAGATAAATATGAAAAATTTATCGCTACTTGCAAAAACTTTAAATAATTTAAGGTGTGTACATATATGTGCGCCGACGCGGCGGTCTTAAAAGGATAAGCCCGGATCATATTTAGTCAGCGAGTCCGTTATTGGACATACCACAATGAGAACATTCTTAAGCCCGGCCCGTCTCTGCAGAAAAATTTACACAGCAAGTACACTATAACAAATGTACATCCGGTAAAATATGGTCCTGGCCTAAGGTTTGGCAAAACATCTTAAACAAGCGAAGTATTTTTTGAATATACACTGCACAGCACTTCATTATTTTTGGGCAATTGTTCATAAAAGATTTGTATGACACAAATGACATACATTTTTCTTAGGATATTTTTCACAAAATTTTGTTTAATTTTTACCAAATTTTGCTTGATTTTACAATTTCAATGTCTTACCTCACTTTGAATTAAAACCAAACAAATTAAAAACTGTTTGTGCTGTTAAATATGTATTTATTCATAATGAATAATCACCAAAAGTAGAAATTAGTGCAGAAGACCAAACGCGATGAAGAAACACATACATTTTTACACAAACCATTTCGGGGGATTGTTCATTGGACGAATTTGCCGTAGCTGATTATTCGCACAGCCTATCATATAAAAAATATAAGTACATCTACTAGTATGTACATAAACAAGTTTTAGTATAATTATTGTCGAAATAGTACTATTTTAGAAGTTCGTTGGTACAAATTTAATTTTCTGATTTATCATACCTGGTGTAGTCAGATTGAGTAAATGAAACGCGCATTTAAATAAATAAACGCGTACTGCAAAGAACTCCAACATAAAATATTCAAAGGTCAGCGTTAACAAGTTTGAGAGTTTTATATTTCTACTTTGATTTTCTCACATACTGCGTGTAGCAAAGCTAGACAGACACAAACAACCGACAAACATTCAATAAACATGAATAAAGAATATTATTAAATGTCTGACAAATTAATGTCCAATATTGTACTTGCTAAAAAATGACGAGAAGAAACAACATATTTTTATGATTTTCTTTAACCCTTAACAGGCTCTTGCTACAGATATGCTTCAAGCTGAGGATGTACTGCTTAATTTTTTTATCGATACGATAACGATACTCAAAAAAAAAATATCGACGATACTGATAAGATTAATGAATTTGAATTGAAAATAAAATAAATAAAACGCAAGTAAGTTTATTTTTTCATGTATTCAAAATTACATCATAAAAAGATTATTAGTATTTAAAATCAATCAATATTGCTTAAAAAGAAAAGTAACTAAAATTTTGCAGGGAAAGACAAGTTTCAAACCGGTTTGAATGAAACTTGCATTGGAAATAGTCTCGCAGATGCGACTAATTTGAAAACTAATTTTCTGGCAAGTAGAGTGCTAGAAAATGTTTGGCTTATGTCTGATTTTGTGTCCACAGTATATTAAAGTTACATTAAAACCTTTGTTTTTTAACCGAAGTAATATTTTTTCTATCATACCTATGCACGAAATTTATGTTCTTCGGAGTGGAAGACTAGTATTGAAACATTGCTAAATTATTTTGTTAAAGCAAAAAATTATTTCTGAACCTGAAAAATATTTAAAAAAGTTAATAAGATCAAAAAGTTGTCTCCTCTGACGTATGGCCAAAACTGGTTTCGTTTACTTATGGTAGTCTACACTGACGGCCTTTGGCCGTCCTCAATGATTTTCTCCTCTGTCATATTTTGAATAAAATGTCGGGACCTTCTGTCTTTTACATGGTGATCCGAATAATCGCAATACTTTTTAATGTACAATGATCAAACATTTCTACTTCATCACTATGATTACATAATAAGCGTTAAAAATTTGTTCTGTATACAAAGTTATTTAAATGTTTTTGCTTTCATTAAAAATATCGGAATTGTTATTAGGAATTTTCTAGCCATATCTAGCGGTTTAGCTCACAAATTTGCAGGTTCCAGAATTGTAGTGATTTTTGTTTTAAAATATGTAAATATTTATTGATTTTAAAGTTTTATTTCAAAGATTAGATAGCAAATCTCTAGTGAGTTCACGAACTTAGTTCCAGTCATTGAAAAATTTCGGCAGTTCCGCGAAAAATTAAATATTTTGCATATTAATATATTCACAGGGAATGTGTGCTGTTCCTCTTATTCCATGCATAAATGGCACAAAGATGAGATAATAAAATATCTCCACACAGTCGTTGGTTGTTTCTGGTGATTTCACAGATTTCATAGTAGTTTTTGATGGCAATATTTGCGTATTAATAACAGCCAATTTATCAAAAAATCTTAATAAATAAATTAATTTGTATGTTCTTGAATTTATAACAATGGCTAAACAAGGGTTAAAGCTTTAGACAAGCGGATGTTATTGCACAAAATATAATTATTTTACTCATGCATAATATTTACTTTAACAGCAAACAAGTACATATATTTTAGTTAGTATTAAAAAGGTTAAAAGCAGCTCACGATAGCGCTTGGTTTTAAGATGTAAAAAAGGTTAATTTAAACATTTCTAATTAATATTTTTGGTACAGTGCATACATTCATACTTTGGAAATACCTCGATGTACATATGGAGGGCTCAGATCTGAAATGAACCAAGTCATAAAATAAGAAAAATTTCAAAACTATAGCAAAATTCTTCGCAAAGTTTAACTCTATTTAGTTCTGTAACGGACTAAGTAAAAAACCCAAGTCAATGGCTCTCTTTTCATATTGTGTTTATGGCAGTTCATTTACTGAAACACAAAATATCTTCGAATTGTCTTTTTTTGACTTGGTTCACTTCAGCTCTGAGCCCTCAATATGTATGCAAACGCTCAATTCAAACAGGCAAAAACTGAGCGGAATAGAAAAAGCAGGCTATATCATGATTGGCTATAGTTGGAAGTACATACATATATAAATATTTTTAGAAATTTGAAATTGTAAAGTTGTTCAGTGAGTAATTGCTTTCCCAAAGATTAAAAAATAATTGTTTTCTCTTATGAACCTTTTTACAAGTTTTTTGGAAAACGTTTTTATGACACTTTCATTTTGAAATATTTTATGATTAATTTTTAAATACATACATAAAAGGTTTAATTTTCCCAACGAAATAAGAAGAAAAATATTTAAAACTACATCTTTGCTAATATTATGCAGGTCACCACAGAAGGAACGAATTTTCTAATATATTCTTGCTAAATTTAGCAACTTCGCCAATTGGAACTACGGCTTTGTAAAAGCACTTACGTAAAACATTGCATTGGAAGCGCATTTCAGGTATTTTGGGTAGAGCTTCTACGCGAAAAATCCAATATAAAAATCATATAATACTTCATGCAGCACTTGTCGTTAAACTATTGCTTACAAGACTGATCCGACAGAAGCTCTATTTTTTGCTGGAATGTATACATACATATGTATGTATGCATATGTGTATATAAGTGAAAGTGTGTTTGTGTGTAAGTTTGTTTGTGTGGTTGAAAGCTATACCGTATGTTCCAAGTTGAAATATATTTTTTTTTAAATCATGTGACTTTGACACTAATACATTTTTTCAGTCCAATATAATTATTGACCATCATTCATCCGCTTAGAGAGTAAAAAAATTGGTTTATAAGCCGTCTTGGCGATGTCAATTGGACGTCACGGACGACGTGTGTGTTTGGTTTGCATGTTAATTTTTTAAAGTAAACTTTGCGTGTGCAGAAGCGAAACAAAGCTTAAAAGAAAATTGAAAAGACTTTGTGCAAGTAAACTTTGTAATGTTGCTTAAAAATAGCGCTGTCAAGTCACTTGTCTACGCCGATAAGTCAGAGGCTATTGAACAATTTGAACTCAACATTCGAGGAGTTGTTGACGAAATATAGCTACAAATATTGCGAAAAGTGCCAACCCACCGGAGGAGTCTCCATGGCTGATGCCTTATTAATACTTTTATATAAAAAAATATTTTTCGAATGAAGACAAAATTCATGGTAATTTTCACAATTTATTTGTGCTATTTATATTTGACATAAATAGCCATATCTTTATTTTGTCTTTGCTTTAAATAAAGATTACTCTACACAAAAGATCATTGAAATCAGTTACCATTTACAAAAATTTTAACTAATGACACGAGGTGGTGATATTTGAAGCGTGTGCCTCGGCGGGCTGCTGCAAATCACAATGTAAAATTGTTTTTTTATTATTACATATGTATATCCATACATATGTACGAGTTTGTATTGGAGAATTATTTAATTTCTAAATTAATAATAACACAGCAATGCAAATTTTTAATTTGGAAAAATATCAAGAACGTTACATGCCTAGATAAGTTAATTGGGACCTCCTGAACACGAAAAACGCTGTAATTTTTTTTCTAAGTACCGTTTTTTAGATAACGGTACTTTTGTGTTTTTCGGTGTATGGTCTCACTCAAACCCTTGTGGAGCCCAACCGAAAACCGTTGGAAAGGTAATTGAATGTCTTTTCCGTCGATTTGCTGCAAATTTCTATCTGACAAGAAATGGCTGAGTTATGGCACCTCAAAGTTCAAAATTTAACTATTTTTTACGTTTGTTTTAAAATTTTTCATTTTGTATTTCGTTTTTTTTTCAACGTTATAGTAAAGATCTGGAATGTTTTATTTTTTTAACAAATAGCTTATTTAATTTCCAACATTTTAAGCGTAATTAGAAAAAAACGGATGAAAAATAAAGTTTTTGTTAAGGATTTTGTGGAACGACAATATTTTCATTTTCATTGCTGACACACTATATTCGGCGTAAAATCAAAAAATTTAATTTGAAACAAACGTAAAAAATAAGCAAATTTCTTTTTGGTTGGGCTCCACAAGGGTTTGAGTGGGACCATACAGCGAAAAACACAAAAGTACCGTTATCTAAAAATCGGTACTTAGAAAAAAATTACAGCGTTTTTCGTGTTCAGGAGGTCCCTATTAACTTATCTAGGCATGTGGCGTTCTTGGTATTTTTTTGGCTGTAAACCAGTGTAATAGATTGTTATTCGTTTCATTACGTTAGTGCCATATTTTATTCAGAAATTGGGTTTTTATTTTATATGAAATAAGGCCCCAATATTTTGAGGGCTTGAGTAATTTTTCCGTTTGGGCTTTATTTAAGAGACTCATCTTTATTCATATAGTAATAACAACAATTAATCGCTACTTTTGCTGGATTTCGCCCCTCTGTGGGGTGTTGACCAGGATTTATGAATCCATTAAGCGAAATATTTTTCTCAGCCAACGTTCCTTTCAATAAATTAATTGTGACACGGCAAAAAAAGCAAATAATTATCATTCAAATAAAGCAGCATTCAAAGCACTACAATGTAAATTTATATAGGATCAAAATTTGTTTGTGAACTAACAACATAAATTTTAAATATTGTAGAATTAGCGATTTATTCCAAATTGTTAAATTTTCTGGCATCAGTAAATAAAATATCTGCGAAGTATTCGTTATATAAAGTAGTGCTGGCAAAGTATTGAGTAGTGTGTACCGAGTATCGGGTATTTCCTTCTTTTTTGGTTACTCAATACTCAAAAGTAGCTACTCGATACTTTTAGAGTTGTATTTTTAAGCAAGTTGAGTGTCTAAAATAGTGCATAAAAATACATCACTGTATAAAAAGACAACTAGGTGTTGGGTTCTTTAATCAAATCAAAACTAAAGAATTTTTTTTTGAGAACAATTAAATTATTTCTTAAGTTGTTGTTAACGTTAAATTAAAAGTTAGCTGCATATTTATTTTTTATTTAATAATAAAAGACATACAAAACCAATAATAGTTGAAGATCTATTTTTAATTTTTGAAGAAACTACTTAAATTTGCAGGTAAAAATTATTCGTTACAAATTCAAAAAATCCGTTAAATGTTTGGAGTAGTATTGAGTACCCAAATGAAAAGTATTGAATATTATTGAGTAATGAAAAGTAGTAGAATTTGCCAGCACTAATATAAAGTAGTTTTGTTTAAGAGCACTTTTGACTTAAATTCACAAAATTCATAATTTTTTTCACTATATATATATGTACATATATATTTTTGGGCAGTTAAGTCAAAACGCAGCTAACGTTGGTTTTTTGTATGAAAATAATATTAAAATGACAAAAAATTTTGGCCATTTATCTAATATGTGCAGGTACAAAAAAGGTACTTAAAAAGGGAATTCGTATGGGATTTTAGAGAAGAGTGACGGAAATTAATAATTTTATGCAGTTAGGTCAAAAGTAAGTAGTAGTAGACTAACTCTTTTTCCCCTCCAGCTCCAGGCAACTCTGATAGCAAGAGAGCTGAAATACAGGTAGCCCTTAATGAAAAAGTAATCAGAAAAATCTAAAAACAGGAACTTTTCGTTTACTACGTTAGGGTGCCTCGAAATAATTGAAAAAATGGGGGGAGATCCATGAAAACGTGAAAATACGGTTGCCTAGAAATGAGATGCTATTTTAAATATCAAAAACTTTGTCCTCTTTTGATCTCAGTATTTTCAATGGCCGAAGTTTTAATGAAGGAACGCGGCTTTATTTTCACATTTATATTTCTGTGCGGACTTGCAGCAAACTTCACATTTTGAAATATATCCTGAAATCTACTATATGCGGTATGGCTAATAAATAAAATTTACTGAATCACAAGTATTCGAAGAAGATAATGCTAAGGCAAAGAAATCGGGATTAAAAAGTTCCAAAATCGTAAAAACTGCGATCAAAACTAGAAATTCACTTTTGTTGCAAATTCGAAAAATAACTTTAAGCAGAAAATAGGATAACATCTTTGAAGGAATTCGTAGAAAATTCATGCTTATGCATACTTAAATTAGAAAAGTGTAAAAAAAATTTTAAACATTCACTAAAATTAAAAAAAACACGAAATCAAACATCATTAACCTCGAAAAAACTACAATTTCCTATCAAAACTATTTTCAATTTTACTTCTTTTTGACAAGTCAAATAGGCGCATTAACGACGATTCTGCTACATTATCAACGTTACTTATTCTTTAGTTGTTTTATTTTGCAAATTAATTTTGTCAGTACGAGTATGTTTTAATTAATGTTAGTAATAAGTACAAGTTGAGTTAGTATTATTATAACTAAATATAAATTCGGTATAAACAAATAAAAATTACATACATATGTACCTAAAATTTGTTTTGTTGTGCAACATTGTCTCAGTGCACTTTTTTGTTAACTTGTGAAACAGAAAACGAGCCGAGTTTTGTTCAAACAAATTAACAAATATTCTTGTACTAATTGATTTAAGCTTACAAAATACTTTTACAAATGGGATATTCAAACATTCACAATCAATGATGACATTTTCGGGATTTTCGGGCATTTTTCGTCTCTTCATACGCGCGAAATTTTGTTAAACACCCGTTTTTAAAAATCGGATATTAACAGTGCATTTCAAAATTTCTCACAGTGCCTTTTGTGCTTTTTTGTACAACTGAGAAATGTTTTTAGTAAAAAAATTTGCTAATTCCTTTAAGCGCAAATAGTACTTTTTAAGCAACCATTAATTCTTTCCGCTAAGGTTGAAAGAACATTCAGTGTGATGAATTTGTTTAAAAGATTTCTTATTATTTATAGCCTTATTCACAAACGATTAATAAAGTTAATGTGTGCATTAAAACCGGGTTTCCCATATATAAACCTAACTTTAAACATACTATAACTTTATTAATCGTTTGTGAATAAGCCCATTAGAATATACAGAAATTTGTATACTACACATCGCTTCTTTAATGCAACATGATCAACTTAAAAAAGCCAAAAATTAAAAAAAAATTAAGTTGAAGGTTTTTCCTTATATGTAAAAAGTTTTCCAGTAGCACATGTATGCTTAATCCAAACCAAATGTATACCCAAACATATGCAGGGGTTTTTAACACGAACTTTGTTTTCTAAAACAAAAAATTTATTGTATTACGAAGAGAAAAGTTCGGCAATTTTGAATGAAAACTGATATCTGGCAAATGTCCACCACGACCACGCTGACAGAAGTCGATTCTTTCATCAAAGTCTTAAATCACTTTTTGGCAAAATGGCGGCTCTATTTCGTTAATCACATCACGGATTTTGAGTTTTAAGGCTGCAATCGATTCGATTGGCTCCGTATAGACTCTGTCAGTCGGCTTCAATTCCTGCACCAGTTGAACATTGTAAGGCTTCAAAGTTAAATCCTTATGCAAAATTTGCCATTTGGTGGTTTGATAACACCAATTGTTGAGAACGTCGAAAAATTGACAACACTGCGGCTCACGCCTGCGATTTTTTCAGTTGAACGACCCGGTCGAACACGCGTTTGGGTTAGCACTTTTTGTATCGAGCCTGTCGACTCAAATTTAACGACCAAATTCTCAGAAGGAATTTTACGAAATGTAGCTTTAACAGAACCACCATTTTCGTAGTGGATTTTAATTATTTTAATGCGATTTTTGATCGAAATAGAATTCGTTGTAACAATTGCCAATGCATCTTCTACGAATGCGTCAAAAAAAACTAAATGTCAATCCTATCATGTTGGTGTTGTCACAATTGAAAAACAAGGTTCTTGTTGGAAAACCATTTACATTAACATTTTTAACATTTCACTTTTGTAATTAATATTTAGACGTAATTGTTGAACTTTTTTAAGTTATATACTTTTAAGTTTTGGCTAAACAAACTATTATATTTTTATATGTGACCTTCTCCGAGAAAAGGGACCTAGTGTGTGAAAATGAAGTTTTGAGAAAAACTCATTTCATCTTATTCTACACCCTTTTAGGTACCAGAATCCACTCTTAAGTCCAAACCCGTTTTTTGATACACTAGATCCCTTTTTTTCGGAGAAGGTCACATATATGTACCTAATATATGTATATGTATCATGTATATTGTTTTACTCCTGCTTTTGTGTTTTTACTTTTTTCACTTTTATTAAAGGAGATGTGATATTATTTTAATTAATATGTTAATAAATTCTGCTATTTATAAATTTATAAATTCCTTTACTTATTTTGAAGCATAACTTTAAATTGTATTTTGGGCATTTACCTTCCCTTTTTTATAAATTGCTTTATTTTTTTTTTTGGCAAAACTGAAATTTTTGAAAAATTTTTTATGGTGCTTTTTTACCATTTTTAGTATTTTTTTGCGATTTTTACCATTTTTGAACAGCTTACGGTCTTTTTGCTCTTTCTAAAGATATTAACGCTGTTCACAAATTGAGTTACCTAATTTTCTTCCTCAATTAACTTGCCGTAATACCCTGTTTCCACTACTTGGTTTGATTATTTATTAGTTTCTTTCTTCTTGCTCACTTTATTATTTTGATAATTGATTTATTATTTTCATTCATTTGAAATATTCATTTTATTAATTTGGTGCTCTAAATTACCACATTTTTCAAAATAATTTAATTTTTAAATATTAATAAATAAAATAAAATATTAAATTTGAGAACAATAAATTTAGGATAAAAATTAGAGAACACACAAATAAATTATAATTCAGTAGGTATTTCAAACTGAACTACGTTTTAATTGAAGTGTATCTAAAATAACATATTCCTTCTATCTATGCTTCTTGGTTCAAATAAGAATAAGAGAAAATAGAATATTATCGAGGGTCGATAGAACTGTATTAGCAATAAACTCGCAATTTTGCGTGAGTATCTCTGGTAATAGTAAAAGTAGACATGGCAGTTCCCACAAAAACTAAATAACTAGTTGTAATCGTATATGTAAAGAATTACATTTGCTAATACATATATTCCAATTTTGTGCAGGCAATTTTATTAAGATGATTTGTTCACATATATTAGAGAAATTTGAACAATAGACATAGCGCCATTTACAGGGCTCCCATTTTCCAATTGAATTTATATTTTTCCTTCTCGAAAATACCAAAAACTTTGGAGTTCATCATAATAGCAAATTAGTACATAAGCTGCATAGCTCGAGCAAGTTTTTCACGACAAACAAGTTGATATACTTTTGCACAATGAGACGTTTCTAAAACCGCATCACAAACTTCAATTAGGAAGCTACAAAATTATCGTGAATACCAGCTAACGGAATGCGGAAGAGTACTCATTGCGGTAAAAGCTAACTTAGTTCATAAGTTATTACCTAAAATTAACACAAAAAGTAATGAAAATATTTCTATACAGGTTACTATTAATAGACGTCCTGGAGTTTTTACTGTTGCTTATAATCCAATTTATACTCCGGACTTTAAGGCGGACTTAGACTTACTCACAAACTTCTCTTGTGACTATTTAAGTTTTGATGATTTTAATGCACATTACACACTTTGGAACTGTGTATTTAATAACACAGCCGGGATTGAGCTTTACAGACATTGCTTGCTTGCAAACTATTACATTTACTTTCTATTTTCATTTACCCGCGTCTTTCAAAACTTAGCAGGTCCAGCCCTCTACAATAGATATTTTACTATCTAATTCCAATATCCCTTTTTCAAACTTAGTGTCACATCCAAATATTTTTCAGTCAGATCATGTTCCAATTTCCTGTTCCATTTATGAACAGTTTCAAAATAAATTAAATACAGTAAAATGTGTGATGGTGCAGACTGGCCACCAATTAGAGTTTGGGTAGAAAGTGAAATTATACGCCAAAACGTTAACCAAACTGAGTGTATTCCCAGCAACGTTGATTTATTGCTAAATAAATTAATTCCAATTGGCAATGCAGCTTTTAGCAAGAGGAAAAACTCGTGGCAAAGAGAAATCTCAAATACTCAAAGAAATAAATTCAAACGTAAATTTTAGAGATGTAGGGATCTAAGTTATGTGAGTTATTTAGCTTATAAGATTCCAGAATAAAACATTTTGATGATAAAAAAAATAAAAAATTAGTTCATAAATATTATTCATATGCACATATGTTAATTCGAAATGATCAAATTTTGGCCAAACTCCGAGTACTATTTATTTCTGATATATAAAAAAGAAAGATGTGGGTTATTGGATAAATATCAATCCCAAATACCTGACCAAAATGTTCGTCCCCAAATAAAAAAAAATCCGATTTGGGACAAGCCATCTAAACTGGTATACTAATACTTTATGTTTAATAACACATCTTCGATGCTGGTATTTTGGTTTGGAAAATCAGATACAACTATACAATTTAATTTCACATGTTTTGAAAAAGTTGTATTCAGAGAGAGTATCTCAGAATGTATAAAACAAAAAAAAATATAAATACAGCTTTGGGGCTGGTACGGAGTTCTTAAGGAAATTAAAGTTGGTAAAGAAAAAAATACAAGGAATTTTTGACATTTATTGACTATTGCACGGATGTTAAAACAATAAGTGGAGACTTTTTTAATAAGCTGAAACCAAAATCAATAGACAGATAATTGTGTAGTCACGGAATTTTTGACATTTCGTTTTTTTGTGCTTTATTATTAATTTGAAAATGTTTTTGCTTGAATGCAACAACAGTTTCCTACACAGCTCTACGAGTATATGATTATTGTTCTGTGTGAAAATAAATTTAAATTTCCAAGCGTGAATTTGATTTATTGGAATTTAAACATACATATTTACAAGCACACGGTCAGAAGTGAGTATAGAATTAATAAACGATGTGTGTATTTAAAAAAAGCTTTATTTTAAAATTGTTACTTCTAAGAAAGCAAAACCATATTTATTTGCTGATCGAATGACCAATAAAATAAATTGTTGAAATCGAGCTTATTGGTTACTGTATTATGTATGCATACATACATACATACATTTACATATATGTATGTACATATTTTTTTTTATAAAAATAATTTAATTTTCTTATCAAAAAAGTTGCAAAGTACAAAAGAAAAGTTTGTTATCAATTTCCGGTAGCAAAAGTTACAAAACTTTTTCGAAATTATATTACACCATTTTAGACTAAAATTTTATTTCTATTACTTTAAATTAAATATGGCTTTCAAACAAAACGAATCACACTGCATTCTAATATATTATGAATTTACAAATGCATTTAACCCTCGGAGGTACAACCAGGTCTGTGCAGACCTATTGCATATAAAAGTTATACACACTGGATCAGATGGTTGGTGGTTACACTTGCAAACGAGCCAAAAATCGATGGCCGTTATCCTTGTTTTTCAATATGTTGCACGTTGCGGGGTTAGCTACATTTGTCATTCATGACAAGTTGAGCATGTCAAGCGAAACGATAGAAGGCGTGTCTTCCATATAAAAAAGGGCAACAAATCAAACTGTACGAGGCATGCAACACATCAGTGTAGAGGTAAACATTTCATATATTAATTTCATGAATTTAAATTCTAAAAAAGTTTTTCTACTTTATTTTTTTCGCAGGTACCTGCAGGCTCGCCGATAGATGACCAACGAACTCATGTCGTATCGTCTTCAAGTAGACCATCGTGCTCACTTTGTTATGAATTGGACAAAAAGCTGCGAAAAATACGGTTTCATTGAAGGTATTGCATTCACAAGCCAGCTTAGTACTCGTGCCTTGAATGCGTTACATAATATTTGTTTTGTTACCTTTAAAATAAAATTGCGTATATGGCTCACAATCACCAAGGTGCAAAATTGGTTTTGCTAACAATTTAATGTATTAAATTGTTCTTTATTGAGAAAAGAAAACTAATAAAATACTTCAACTAACCTGTTTTATATGCACATCAAATAATACAATTAATTGAAGAAGTAAATTTTACATCAATATACATGCAGAGAAAGTCATTTCGGGAACGCGTCCTAATGTACGATCTTCAAAAACAAGTCGAAAATATAAATGAAAAAGCTAAATAAATCTTATTTTTTATACAAAATCTAGTTTTGAAAAATATACTAAAATATTATTTATTCTTATTATAAAAATGCAAAAAGAATTTGTCCGATAGTGCACAAATCAGTCATTTTGTAAACGTGTGTATTAAATTTAATTATTGATGAAATTCTTTTTTACGACACGAAATAATAAAGTAACCGCAAATATTTTACTATTGACAAAGTTAGTCGCATTTAAAATGGCAGCAGTTATTTCAAATCATCATTTCGTGAACAATAATTTCGGGAACATTCCCGAACATGATGGCACTTTTCCTAAATGACTGTTGCATTCTCGAAATGATAATTATTGTTTCTAATTGCGATTCACTTCCTTTTTTTATAAATTAATTTTATAAGTTCATTGCTTTTTACTTGTAAATACAGCGTAATGGAGACTCCTGATCAAAAAAACAAAGAACAACTCAAAATGCTTTAAAAAGGATAGTACAGCTTATCTGCACCAAAGAGAAAAGACAAATTGTAGGAAAAGAAAGTTTTTGGATAAGAGGGATAAGAAAAGAAAATTTAAACGGGGTGAAGGCAGGAAATATTAAAGAAAGAAACTGCAGAAAATAAAACTAAGAAAATTACTGATATGACCGAGCGGAAGAAGCGAAAGAAGAGAAAAAATTGGAAAAAAGCTTAGAAAAATATAGAGAAAAGAAAAAAGGTTTAGCAAATCTAGTAATTAATACGCCGTAACATTCAGATGACTTACCCATAGTACCTCCAGAGAGAAGACAAGCAGGTAGAAAACCCGTTCAAAAAGAGATGGTGAAAGCGTACAGAAAAACATAAAATTGCAGGAGGAAAACTCAATTTTCTCAGCTGCCTCGGAAAATAGAGATTCAATGGCAATATCTCTTCGTCAGCAGATTAAAGATAAACAGATTGATGTTGAAGCAAATACATCTAATGGCAAAGAAAAGATACAATATAAATAATCTGCGAGCGAAGATGAATTTCAGTCAACAAGCTTAAAAAACAAGTCGGAAAAGGAGTGTTTACATTGATAAATATTTCTGAAAATAAATAGAGAAATATTTTTTTTTTCGATTTATTAATTTCAGTTTGCAAATAGTGCATTCAGCTAAATTTTGAGAACAAAAAATTATGCTTGAGTGATACCTTACATTGTATTTTGTACATTTTTTTTACATTAATCTTATGTATTTTCAGGTGCTGAAAATTAAAATTTTTTTTTATTTTAGTTCTAGAATTGTACTTTAAACTGTAGTTTATAATTTAAATATACCTTATGATATCAATACCATCATTTATTACACAATGTTTAATTTATGTACTTTGCTATGTTTTTGTTCGTTTTATTAAACTTAAAAGCAAGATATTCACTAAAAGCAATATTGCAAAAAAAGTATAGAGCTATAAAAACTTAGCAACAGTACAAACTAAAAACCATCATTATAGCTTAACATTATTTTTTGGGATAAATCAATCCTCAAATATAAGATGTTGGGGATTTTGAGCCAACCTTAGCCTACCTAAGATGTGTTCAACTTTTTCTTTGTGGTTCAATTTGTGTTTTTATTTTTACAAACAATTTTATTTCATGCATTTCCATACAAATCCAATAGAGGTCTGCACAGACCTGGTTATACCATTTAGCTCTAAAAAATCTCTATACCTCGGAGGGTTAAGTATGTTTTTATCTCATAAATGAACTATTCATTTACATAAAAACCTCACACAAACTTAAAAAACTACACTTACTCCTTGGCTTAAAAGTTACTCAGCAGAAATCCTCATTTGAAAATTTTATTCAGTGATGATGCACACTTTGGTTTGAATGTTTTAGTCAATAAACAGAATATGGTAGGCGACAGGACATTATCGAAACACCATCACATTCAAAAAAGGTCTTATTCAGCTCGTTTTATGATTCTGAGAACGAAATCCCGAAAAATGTCAATAGACCAGGGAGTTATGTATTTTCATTCGAAACGAAAATCATTCGAGCTTATACATTGTGTTTCGAAAATGTTTTCTTTCGAATCGAAATACATAATAACCCACCGGGATTTAAAAGGTATAGATTTTGATAGAGTTTTCAATTGAAGTCCACTACATTTTGCTCAGGTGTTAATGTAGTGCTCCAGGAGTTGTGAATAAAAGCAAAGAATATAAATCATATGGGTCATATTTCTTTAATAAAGTCCTGCTTCATCAGGATTCTTTTGTTTAATATAAAAGGTTGAAATTGAGTTGCCAGTTTACCTTCTAGATATATATTTTTTCGGATTTTAGTCCAGTAATTTATGTTTTAGCTACCGCTAAATGACAAATACTAAAAATAAAAGAAAGTAAAAAATTGAAGGGTCCCTACATACAGTCGCGTTTCTTCTTAAAACACGTAAGCGCCATTTTTCGAAATTGACTTTTTTGGTTTTTATGGTAGAAAATAACATTTACCAACCGACTGTATTCTTATCTTGAAAAATTTTTAGGTAAAAAAATTAGAACCATTTCGATAACCTCGTAAGCACTATACAAAATGGCATTTGCATGAAAAAAAGAATTCTTTTTACATTTAAAGGGGGAAATCTTTAAGTCTCACCCACAATTTGGAAAGTTTCAGGGCAATCGGACGGAGCCTTTTTCAGATTTTTTTTTCGGTACGCCAAGCATTAATCTCGATATGTAAACATGGCTGCCGTAAAAAAAGCCGTTCTGAGTCGAAGTTCCAATTATTTTGACATAACCAACATTTTTTAAAGGATTCAAAGCTCTATATGTGCTCCTTATAGTAGCTCCCATACAAACCGTAAAATGTATGAAAAAAATTAAATTTATCGAATTTAAGTAATTATTTTTTACGCCAGAGTAATTGGGATACATGAGAGAAATTCGATTTGTTATTTATTAGCTGTAGTAGCTCTTGTACTTGTAGTAAAATTTTTAAAGTGTTTTTTTTTAAGTTTAATTAGTAACGGTCCTTTTCACAATGTACGATTAAAAGTTAACGTGGACTTGAACGCGAAGTTCGACATACAAAACTTGTCGTTAAAGTCCACGTTAACTCGTAATCATACATTGTGTAAAGGGCTGTAAGAAAACTTCTTATATTTACCAATGGAATTTTTGTCTGTTATTATATATTCAGTTTATAAATAATATGTAATAAGTTTCTTTGTATACATTTGATATATCACATCCTTCGTTTTTAAGAGAATAAACTTTTTCTTAAAAAATATAAGAATAAATGTTAATTTATACATAGACATTTATGTTTTTTAATTTTATAAAACCTCGTAAGCGACAACATTTGCGAATTGCTCTTTGTGCCATGTTTTGAAAAAAAAAATTGTTTAAAACCCACGTTTAAAACGATATTAAGTTTTTTTTATTTTCTGGTTTACGAAGAAACGCGAAGATATACAGTTATATTGTCAACACAAATGTAATAATTCAAAATTGGTTCCAAATTATGGGGTTTATACAACAGAATTCTTATATTTTATAGAGAATTGTAACTTATAAGCCGCAATAGATACTGGATAGACATGATGTGAACTAATTGTGTAGCTTTAACGAAAAACAGGGTTCAGTTAACACCGTACACAAGATTTGATGTGGAGCTGTAACTTAACAATTGTAAAGGGTAATTAATGTATTAAACACATTGACCACACACAGTAGGCTACCATCTGTCCAAAATAAAATACCGCTACACGACCATCATTGTACCTGTCGCAAAATTAGGAAAATTTATATTTTTGAAAGCGGCATTAAACTTCTTAATTAAATTTCTTTAAAGAAATGAATTGATTTATTTTTACATTTAACTTGATAAAAGTTTTTTTGAATAAGTAATTTTATTTTATAAAAAATCAATTATTTAAAAGTGGTGGCACTGAAATATGTTTTTGTAGAACAAGCAGCTATTGAAGCGATGTAGCTGTCGTTTTTAAAATAATTAAGCAGCTAACATTTGCAGTCGTGCAGCCGTGTATCCTGCTGTGGTCGATGTGCTTAAGAGGCACACATTCCGGTTAAAACTTGAAGGGGGTATAATCAAGATATTCTATGTTTTTATATCGAATTGTATTTTATGAGCCGTAAAAAACTGGAAATTCTTATAGGGTGTGTATTCCTATTGCCGTTTTAATAAGAAGTACTGAAAATAGAATTCAGCTAAACATTATAGGGGATGTATTCAAGAAGTACCATTTCAGCATCGAGCTGTATCTTGTGAGCTGTAAAAAATATTAGAAACACTCACAGGGTGTGCATTAGTATTTCCGCTATAACAATAAATATTAAGAATAAATTTAAGCTAAATATTAAAGGGCATTCAAACCAAGTTCGGTGTTGAGTTGTTTTTGAAAATCCGGAAGTCAATCAAATTTGACCGTAACCTAATGTCATGTCTGATGTACATTTGTCAGATTGAGATTAGACTTGTTATTGCTCGTGAATAAAGTGTTCAATAGAAACGATTCTAACTTGGTCTTCTATACGCAATCGGTAAATGGAAGTGAAAATAAAATCGTATAATACATGTAATGGGCAAATCGAGGGATATGAGTATATCTATGGTAAAATAAAACTACACCCACTTTCGTATTGTCATCATCAGCAGAAAATTTTTTAAAAAAGTCGCAAGAAAATAATAAAGAGAGACTAACTGACTGTTTATATTAAAGATGTATTAACTGGTTCTATGTATTGAAAATGCATTAGTGGATGGATGTGTTGGCTAGCGAATTTTTGTAAAGTTCAAGAGAATCCCATTATTTATTACCACCATTATTTGGTGGCTTCCATCATATTTCATGTAGTTGTTGATTTCTATGGCTGTGTGGATTTGTTATCTTTACAAAAACAAAACCGAATTGAGGTACACTAGAGTATTCACAAATATTTGCAATTAGCGGCAGATGCAGATACTTTTGTTGCATTTAAGTATAAATATTCCGGATCAATAGCCACAAATGCACAGTCTGCAAAAATACTTAAAAACGGTTTTACTTTCAGTCGCTTTTGTCATTGTGAACGGAGCGGTTATTTTGGGTTTTAACAGCTAAAGGATTAAGGATATATTAAGGACATTAAATGCTTATAATGCAGAATTTTGTAAGTTTGTGTTGATTTAAGAAAAGTCCTTACGAATTAACAATTATTAGAACAGTAAATTGAAAATTAAAACTTCTGTTTAAAAAGAATAACATAATTTTAGTAAAACTAAAGAGCAGTTTATAAGAATGTGTATTACTGCATAAAGTGTTTTAATTCGCAAAGTTTGCAACAATATGTATGTATATTGCTTAATAATTTTGATTCAGAGGCAAAAACTTTTAGTTAATATTTATTTAGTTTTTTTAACACGGAAAAATGAGCAGTCGGCTTCAAGTTATTAAGAATATAATACAAGATCTTTATAATTATGTGAAAAATAAATAAAAAATCATTTAACTTTATTAGCTTTTAAGATCTTCCACTGGGCTGTCCTTGAGAGCGGATCGTCATAAAAACAATAAAATTAAATTTTTTACAGAAAAGAACAGAATTAAATATATTTCATTGCGAGATCTGTACAAAATGAAGGTTTAACATATTTTAGTCCAATCTGTATTAATAATTCCCATTCAAAAAAACTTAATGCCATAATTATTAATTTTCAATTTGATTTGGACAGTGGTTACAAGTAATCGAAACTGAAAAGGGTTCTTTTTTGCCGACAGAAAAATATTAGGCTGGGTAAACCGACGTCCCGCATATATTGAATACGCTACAACGCATAATGATTTACTTATCTAACATACATATACATATTTATGTACTTATTTTTGGAGAAAAACGAGCGAGACTAATGGCAACTACATCAAATACATATAATAATTTTGCACGGTGATTCGTAGCTTGGAAAACATTGGTATTAATTCTGAAAGATCACATATGATTAGAACAAACAAGAAATATTTCAATATTAAGAATATTTAATGTAGAGTAACCAAATCTTAGAATCAAGTTTAAAAAAAATTAAACTGTCATAAAACGCTAAGAATAATAATATTGGTAATACAGACCTTTAAAGTAATTGACTTCCATATTATGACATTTACAAGTCATTATTCTTAAGCGAGCGTGTTAAGTACTTGCATTCAATGATATCTCCGCGTTAAAGAAATTAGTGTAAATGTTAAGGTACTTTTACCTTTTGTTGGCGTTTTCATTTAGTAGACTCGTGTCTTGATACTTCGTTTAATTTTGTGTGTTAAGCTGGATTCACCCATAAAAATTATGTCCGGACAATTTTTTTTTCAAATGTAGTGTGAAGAAGAGAGACGTCAAACAACATATGAAAAAAAAACTTGTCCGGAGAAAAATTTTATGAATGAATCCAGCATTAGTTAATCAAAACGTGTGGTTGCAATGAAATGTTTCATAATTTTCTTGTATTAACTAAATGAATACCGTCAAATATTTCCTTTTCATATATTATATTTTATTTATAATTTTTTCTTATAACTGTTTGACTTTGTTTTTAATTTTGCTACGCTTTTTGTCTTTGATGTAAATTAATGTTTGACCCTCTCTACGTAAAAATCCATATTCTTTAGTTTTCTACGACACAAAGGTTGCGACACTTATTTAATAAACAATATCAAATGTTATTTACATGCGTGTCAGGTTTTATCAGCTGATGCGTAACTTCACGATACGAATCGCCTAGTTTTATTTTTAGTGTGCAATCAAAGATTTTGCTGCGTATGGTGAATTCTAGTTACCCTGGACCCATCCAGAATTCAGAAAGCTAAACCAAGCAGTTTATAGTGCATCCTGAAGATAATATATGCTCTAAGGGAAGCAGGAGTGTTCTTGGTTTCTTGTGGTCCTTAAAGAAGCCATTTATAAAATAAAAAAATGAAATATGAGTCTATTTTGTTATAGAAAATCATACGAAATTTCTAACGCCGTTAATAAAGAAACAAATATGATTTGTAAGTACCTTTTGCATTAACAATATTTGCTGAGCTCACACACTCATTGATTTGCTTTAAAAAAATATGTATGATTCATATGCTGAAAAATATGTAAATATCTGCTTTGAATGTGACGTTTAAGGTGTCAAGTGCTAGTGCATAGATTTTGATAGGAACAAACTTATTTCTCCAAATTTTACTGCTACCAAGTTAGAGAACCCCATAAAACCGCATGCTTCTTCGTGCTCTTCTCCATTATAAAAATTATTGCTCTTCGAGCTACTTTTTTATGTGTGGTTTTGCAATTATGTAGGTTAAGGATGCATGTAAAGCAGTGCTATTCAACCTTTTTGGCTCGTGTACCACTAAATTCACGACAAACTTTTCGCGTACCACCAAAAAAAATATAATGTACTGAAAAAATAATTAGATCAATAAATACCAAACAATTTTAAAATTTTTAATCCATTTTATTTATTAATAATAAAAAACAATAAAATTAAAAAACAATAATAATAATCACAAAAAACATAACAAGAACATGTACATTAAAAATATATTTTAATAAGGAAATAATTTTAAAAGATTTCGCGCACCACCTGGAAATTTTTCGCGTACCACCAAGTGGTACGCGTACCATAGGTTGAATGGCACTGATGTAAAGTATTCATTTTATTAATAGGGGATTGATTGTCTTGTAAAAATTTAAAATCTAAAACTTCTTGTGATGTTTTAAATATTTCTTTCCTTTTGCCAAATTCTTTAGAAAGTATTTCATACTGACGTACGTATTTGCATTTTATTTCTAGATATACATAACGATTGCTTTAACTTTAGGCATGGTGTCTGCCCGCCCTCAAGGTGAACCCATACCAATTCTTAGGCAAGAACAAGAAGTTAATTTTGATGGCTCCTATAAATATTTATATGAAACTGGAAACGGTATAACGGCTGAAGAGGAAGGATACCTAAAAAATCCTGGAAGCGATGCAGAAGCTCAGGTATTTTAAAAGTGCATAATTTAAAAATTACTTTAAATCATGACTATTATAAAATAAAAAATTACTACTTTTGTTGTAGTGTCTATTAGGGACAAGTTATAGAAATATTTTATAATCAATATCCTGTATATTAAATAATGAATTATTAATTACACCTCGATTATTAATATGTACAATGCAAACGGATTCGCAAAAGATGCATATGATGGTTTGTGATAATATTTTACAATTTTGTATTTTCAAAGATGTCAACAATTTTATGTATTCCCAAAATATTTTAATTTTAATATTAAAAAATAGGTAGAATTCAAATTTGGAGCTGAGAAGTCAATTCTGTTATTTTGCTCAATAAAACATTTTTCGCACAACTATTTGTTAATACGAGTATGTACATGCATAACTGAAAGAATAAATGTTTAAGCCAAAGTTCAATCAAATTGTAAAACCACAAGACGTGCAATCAGAATTAAAGATGACATTTTACAACAGTAAATAATTGACTTCAAAATTAGCCGAAAGCAAGAGTATGCAAAAGATCGATTACATTTTAATATTGTCGTGTTAAAGACTCATTATGATGCACAAGCAGAATGAATTTGCCAATGTCCGCAACAAGATAGTTTGGAATACATGTACATGTGTATGTACATACATATCGCCCCTTTATTGCAACGTAGTCATTCATGTTCTTTAGAAAACGAGCTCAAAATTTTTAAATTACACACAAATCAATGGAAAAATAAAAAAAATATTCTCCCCTCAAATGGTGAGTAAAGAAGATATTTTAATGATTTTTTTGCAAAAAATCACGTTTTTGGAGATATGACTATATTGCAATAAAGGAGCTATATGTTTATGAATTAAAATCATTTGTAAAATTTATTTAAAAAAAATATTCTAAGACGATGATGAACTGAGTTTACTATTAGTTTAATGCAAACTAGTGAATCCAGCGGTCGACGGCGAATCGACCGCATTCTAGTAATTAAATAT
Source organism: Gymnocheta viridis (assembly GCA_956483585.1). NCBI lineage: Eukaryota > Metazoa > Arthropoda > Insecta > Diptera > Tachinidae > Gymnocheta > Gymnocheta viridis. The sequence goes on along the minus strand of OY101443.1, from coordinate 40,694,135 downwards.
TCAACATTTACATAAATATATTCGATAGAATACAAAATCTAAAAACATTCTAAATAAATAACTTAAAACTCCCTTACTTAGGTCTCTCTTAATACATATAGAAAAAACTCTCATTTCTATGCAAAAGCATATTGGACAAACACACATGCACAATTTATTTATCTTTCAACTTGACGCTGTGCATTTGTAATAAGTGTGCATGTGTTAGGAGGAAATTTAAACGCTTATAGCTTCCAAAATACTAAAGCGATTCAAATAAAATTAAGAATGTGCACATCTATGTAAAATCCCGTTTAAAAATATATAAATCTTTTCAAAATCGGTTCAGTATTACGGCCGTAAAAAGGATCTAAAAAACGTCTTTGCCTATTAATAATATGGATTACATTATTTTGGGAGTTTTAAAAATTTTAATTCGGACACAAAATATAATAACGCAGCAATTTTTAGTCTCACAATATTATTTTTTGTTAAACAAAAGAACCACAGTATCTTTTAATACTCGAACTAGCTGTAGCAATAACCTATTGCACAGGATGATGATAGTGTTACTAAACAATAAACAACAGATGACCGATTATTCTGATATAATGAATTTAAACAACAGGACCATTCTTGAAGCAAGCCTTTCCAAATAGCCAAAAATTAAAAAAAAACACAAAGGAATAAATGACCTTCTGTTTTGAAATCGGTTAAAAATACCACAAGTCAACAAGTCCACTCCTGAATAATATTATGTGGGAAAGATTTCATTAATGATTTGTCATGTCTCATAAACGGTCCAGAAAATGCGAAATCGCTTGTATACTTTTATGCACATCTATTAAGGCCGAGGCACGTAGAATCCCTCGTACGTTATACGTTGCTTCTTTCAACTGATATTAAAGTATCGTCGGAGGAGGTTGACACAATGAGTACTTTGTTGGCGGACATTAAATCAATACACATTTTCAATGGAATTCGAGGACATTCTGGAGTTTCTTTTAATTGTAATTTTTATTTATTTCTATTTAATTTAGTTTTGTCACTTCACAACACAAAAAGCTTAATAAAAACGAAGCAAAAAAAATTGATAGTTGTCAAAGTTCTCAACGTACGTTAAAAGTTAAAAGCTGCCCAACCTTAATACTTTGTGTTGACGGAGACGTACGGAATGTGCCTTATTTGCTAGTAGAAAAAAGCAACGTATAACGTAGAAGGGATTCTATGTGACTCGGCCTGTATTTATTCATGTAACAGATATCATAATTTCCCCATCGAAAGGCACGAGAGTCTAATAATATTATTAAACCACCGGAAATTACTAAATCATGGCAACATTTCTGTGACCTTTTTAAAGTGCATCAAATGTACAATAACAAATTGAACATTTTAATTTTAGTACGATTTCCTTCTTTAGTTTTCATGGTTTTAGTATATCAGAATTCAACCTCAACGGTTCTAAAGGTAATGCTATAGCGTTTTCCTATAAGACCGTTTCATTTTCAATAGCCTGCCATTTTAACCAACTAACGTAACTACTTGGCAGATGACAAGTAAATACTACATCATTAATACAAATAGAGCCTAATACACTTCAACGACGCATTGAAGTTATTAAAATTCACTAAAAATATGGTGAATATTTCGCCGTCACAGTTCGCAAAACTAAAACAGTTTTGGGCCGTCGTGAAACACTTTCTCGACCAGCAATTGTGAAACTGAGCTGTTGTGACGAGTTAGTGATGTGAAAAATTTAAATCTTGTACATCGCACAACAGAGAATATTGCTGTCGTAGGCGATAGTGTTGAGGATAGCCCATGTTTGTCCATTTCTAGTCCTTCTTTAGATCGAACGACAATTAATGATTTTGTAAAGTTTAAATTTGAAGATATTAATGTGAACGTCATTGGTTTTCAACAATTCGGGGCTACGTGCCGCACAAGTAACGATAGCATCGTTCTTTTGCGTAAAAAGTTTTCTGAATGTGTTATTTATCGAAAAGGCGACCACAATTGGCCACCAAGATCGTCTTATTTAATACCTTTAGAATTTTTTCTTTGGGGCTACGCGAAAGATAGGACCTTTACCATTGGCCCACAATCGATAAGAGACCATTCGGCCATTTGGCAGTTATTGTATTACATTATTAATGGAATGCAAGGAGCAAAATATAATCAGCTGAGCTGTCGAGACCACCTGTTATGAATTCGCCTTGGTTCTAGAGCTGCGAAAGTTGTTGTTGTTAGTTTTTCGTATAATTTTTGTGGCGGGTAATATCAACAACATTTTTATTAACTACTTGCTAAATACTTAAGCCTATAATAAAACAATATCGCATGGTTTAATTTTCTCTGCTTTTACATTTATTTTATTTAGTTTGCTGGAGGATTCTTTTCGTACACGTCACCTGAAGGCATACCCATACGTATTGCTTATGCTGCCGATGAAAATGGTTTTGTACCACAAGGTGATCATTTACCTACACCACCACCAATACCACCAGCAATTCAAAAGGCATTAGATTATTTGGCCACAGCTCCACCTCCAAGAGATCAACCTTCATCGCCCAACAACTTCAGAAGAGGATAAATGTTTTTATGGTTCTTTCTTTTCAAAACTTTTGTGTGTCTTTTATTATTCATTTGTATTTTGTGTTTTTGTTCTCAGTCTTTTTAAGTTTATAATATCAAACGTATGCTGTCATGTGTCTGTCAATTTTATATATAGTTTAATGCACATATACATCCATATATGTGTTATAAATAAATAAATCTTTTACATATACATACACATATACATGTATATTTTTCTGAATAAAGTTTTAATAGCTTAATTTTTTTATTTAATTTCAATTCTAAAGAATAAAAAATTATGTATGGATCATATATGAAATTCCATAGATGGCATGGATCCGAAAAATGAGTGTGTATGGCACATATGTATGTTTATGATCACATATGATATTTGAAAAAAATCCATGTCTATTCGATGAATGCTGAAGGTAGATGTGTTCGTTATACATACATACAATGAATTGTATGTCTGTTTATTTTATCCTGAAAAGCCCGGATTTAAATTTATTAAATATCCCAATAACTACTTGTATCTACCTGTCTTAATGCATTTTAAATCTTATTTCCTAATTCGTTACACTAAACGATAAAAATCCCGTTTACTTTTATTAATTACATTTTCCTTTCTAATATAATAGATTTTAGTGTTCTTTTCCATGTAATTATAAGTACTATTGTATCCAGCGGTCGACTCAATCGGCAGAATTCTAGAAATTAATATTAATCATTTACATAAATATATACGATAAAATACAAAAGCAAAAAAAACATTATAAATAAAAAACTTAAGAATGTATGCTTTGCTTATTTTGCAAGTTGAAGGTGATACATGGATGTGTAATAAGTGTTAATGGGTTAGTAGCAACTTTAAACGATTATAGCTCACTAAATATCAAACCGATAAATAATGCAGGAGTCATTTTCTTCGTTAAATTCTCTGTTTGAATATAATTATCGAATTAAAATTTAGTTCATTATTTGCAATCGCCAATATCCACTTTTGTCTATGTTGAAACCATAAACTTTGTATTTTCGTTACTCAAGAGCAGTTCTATATTTTCAAATAGTGGGGGCTTATTAGTATCATTTTTGTCTGATTGATTATAATTTACAGCAACATCACAACTATCAAAACTGTCCTCAATGGTATTGATGGAAGTTATGAATCCGTTATACCATCATTTGTACGATAATCATCAACTTTAAGAATTTTATTATTTGAAGGCTTAAAAGTATCTTCCAATAAACCATCTGTTATAGGTTTAAATGTATCTTCCAACATATTACTTGTATCTGTATTATTTCATTCAATACTTTTTAATTTTTCTTTTAATACCTTTCTTGTATTAACAAAAGCTTTTGAGAGTTTATTATCCACGTTGTTTGATTTTTATATCTGCTAATGAACTGTCTTATATTGGCATGAGGGGTGAGAATCCAAATTTCAAAACATTTTCATTAAGACTTGTTTCAGAACTCTCATGAAATTGTCAACTAATTTTTCGAGATGGATGTTGTACACGTTAGAGTATTTGCAGATGCGTGCTCTTAAATATAAACTTCAATGAATCTTTTATTTCGCTGCCAATCTGGGGTGCCAATCGTGTCGATTTCACGAAATTTTGACGATTTTTTATACCGAATTTCACAAAATGACGTATGACTTTTGTTTAGTATCTCTTATACTTTGACGATATTTTGACTTTGCTACTTTTTGCTCAACATAACCTCTACGTATGGGAAAATGTCAATATATATATTTTTAAACATTTGAATGACATTAACGAGCTTTACTTTTGTTTTTTAAAATATATGCTTAATTTGATGAATAATATAAACAAAATTAATGGAATTCAAATTCACAACATGCACTATAAAATAACGAAACTTTTTTAAAATGTTTTAATAAATTTTTTAGGAGATGATTGAATAAAAAATACGCCTCTAAATCAAATTTATTCCCATAACCGTAAAATTTTTTTAAAAAAGGAAGAAGTTTATATTGGAGTGTATGTAAAAGAAATTTTGAGACAATATACAATTGATGTTGAAACTTTCAATCAATTTATTGATAATTGTGTATCATTTTACGTTGAATTGTGTTACTAAATAAAAAAAATTTGATTTCGATGACAAAATTACAAAAACAATTAAATTTAATTACACCATCTGTGATTTTGAAAAAAAAAACTCCGAAATTCTTCCTTCATCAAAAGGTTTTCCTAATATAGTCTCTAAAGAAAAATATCAAGATATTAAGCATGAAATAAGAAACAAAGATTTTTGGATTTTATAAACAGAGCATTAAATGTAGATATATTTTGGAAAAGAGGAAAGTCAATCAATCTACCAAACAATAACCTGTTTTTCCAAATTTATGTGAATTTATAAATAACTTAATGACTTTGCCAAACTCTTCAGCAAATGTTAAAGGAATATTTAGCAAAAAATTAATCTTAATGAAACCATTAACTACTTCTATAGATGATTTGGACCACTACATAAATTCTGATATTTTGATACATAAATTTCAATTTTCTCAACCGAGATCTATCGCATCTTTTAAAATTACAGTTTCTGCAGATATATTTAATAAACTTTTGAATCCTAACTTCTGGCCTATAAATACTTTAGTTAGAGAATATAATTACAAAGAAAGACCGAGAGCTAATAATATTGGGGTTCTTCCTGAACGTGAAAGAAATTTTCCAAAAAAACTAAATAGCGTTACTTTAAACTCATTGTCTTTACTCTACCAAAATGTTCGTGGCTTGAGGACTAAACTGACCAATTTGTATATGGAAAGTTTTCACTCTCAATACAAGATTATTGTACTTACTGAAACTTGGCTTAATGATAATTATCTTAACACCGAAATCCATAAAAATATTATAATAACTTGCTCCTATATTCCTCCATCGTCCACGCTGTCTTTATATATTCAACATGCCGAGGCTATTAGATCTCTTGATAAGTTTTACAATAAAGCTGACACTTTCATAATCATGGGTGACTTTAACATGCCTTCAATAGCTTGGAGTTATTTAGTTGATGACAATTATAACGATCAAACTAAACTAAATGATTGCTGGAAGGATTTTTTTAATATTTTATACGATATGAGTCTTTTTCAAATAAATGCTATAATGAATCATTATTCAAGAATTCTTGATCTAATTTTTGTAAATGATGTTGATGACTTTTATGTTAAACGAACTACACCTATTACAGATCGACATCATCCTGTTATTGCATTATTTGTATCCATTCCACCTGATTACGTTTTACAACCACTCGTCAGTAATGAAAATTCTTACTGTTTTAAACGATGATGTTAAATGAGCTTATTATAAACACAAACTGGTGTGATATTTTACTACCGCCCTTCAATTCTGATATTTCTTTTGAAGACATGTTTGCCGTTTTTTATCACAAAATGTTCTCTTTTATGGATATTTGCATACCGAAGCCTATAGTTAAACCATTGTCTGGTGGACCTCCGTGGAATAATAAACAACTATGTCGTGCTAAGAATAAAAAGAATAAATATTATAATATATTTAAACGAACTGGTTCTTCTGTTATCTTCGATATTCTGTGAGCCGTGCATAATATACAAAATTAAATAACATGCTGTACAAAAATTACTTAACAACAATTAAAATTAATTTGAAACTAAATCCAAAGTCGTTCTACAAATTTATAAATTCGAAAAAAAAACTTCTGGTTATCCTGCTACGATGACATATCAACAAAATGAATCAAGTGATGATGCTCTTATTAGTACAATGTTCGGTTAAAACGTTTGATGATGCAATCGAGTATCCATTTCCAATAGCTGAAGGTCAATCTATATCCTTACCTTAAATTACTAAAAATTTTCATATGATGCTGGTCCCGATAAAATTCCCCGTTGTATTTTAATCAACTGTGCCGAAGCCTTAGCTATCCAGTTGAATATGATGTTTAATTTATCAAGTAAATATGGATATTTCCCCAATATTTGGAAAAATTCCTTCATTGTGCCGTTGTTTAAAAAGCAGCAAATCTGAAATTGAAAATTATCCTGGCATCGCAAAGAAAAGTGTTATACCTAAACTGTTTGAAAAACTTATTACAGAATATATATGCTACCAAGTTGCAAATATCATATCCCCGTATCTACATGGCTTTCAAAAAAATGTTCTACAACCACAAATCTTCTTCACCTTACGATTGCAATAAATCGTGGCTTTTTACAAAAAAAGCAAATAGATGTTATCTACTCAGATTTCAGAAAAGCATTTGACAGTTTCTTTTTTTGAAGTCTAGTCTTTTGAAATATTAAAAAAGACAATTTTTAGTTTTGAAAAATTTTTGAGAAAAACGTCGAACAATCAAGTTCTATTTATTTTTTTATTTATTTTTATTTCAAATTTAAGAACCAAGCCTTTAAGGCCAAATATGGTTCAAATACTACTCCATTATCAAAAATTACAAATCAAGAAAAAAAAAGTTTTCGTAAAAATTTAAACATTTTTCAATCTCATTTAAAATTTTTAACTTCGATTTTTTCACGACTGTATGAATTGAGATAAATACAAAATGTTTTGTGCATATTATCAGAGATCGTGGTAAAAATCATTTAAAATTTTTCTTTTCTAATTTTGCTTATGCTATTAGTGGAGATATTCACGAAATTGTGAGCAAAGTCGAGGCCAAAAACCGAAAATGTCTTATCTCGAAATATTCTTTACGATACGGACATTTAAGATCATCTGCCCCGTGGTTTGCATTTCAGTAATTTTTATTTGTACACTTATGAAATTTTTTCACTAAATATACTACCATCAGGTGATCTTTTGAGTAGTGAACAATCAGCGTAGTTTTGGTTACCCGCAGCATTGTGGTTAGTATGGTTTGAAATTTTATACATATGTAATAGATCGACTCACGCTAGACCAACGTTCAAAGTTCACGTTATTTTCTTAAGTTGGCCGCCAAGATCATGCGACTTGGCCCCACTATAATTTTTTTTTGTGGGATACTTGAAGTTTCTCGCGTATAGTATTTATCCCTATCCACAATCCCATTGGTGAGATATCGGCCCAAAATGCATGAAAAAGTAACCCAAAATGGAGTTCAGGAATGGACCACCTACGGCGATTTCTTTTCTAAAAAAACGTGCAACATTTTTTGCCCTTTTCATTGAAAATTTGCAATATATTTTTTTTTTCGAAATAGTGAGTTCATTCCAAATTATTGTATCATACCTTACGAGACAAAATTTTTGTCTTGAGAATACTTTAAATAGCAATTTTTTTGATAAAAATAGAAAGAAATGTTAAATTTTTTAGAAAAGAAAACGGCATTAGTGTATTTCAAACTAATAGAATTTCAAAAAGTTTTTTTGTTTTAAAGAAATTAAAATTTCTTTAAAATTTTAGCAGAAAATTTGCTATTTGAAGTTTTCTTACGACAAAACTTTTGCCTCGTAAGTGATGATACAGCAACTTCTAATAAGCTCACTATTATTATTCAATATTTCCAGCCATATGTAAATCATTCAAAATTCTATTGATCAATTAACATACATACATACAACCCGCAAGGGTATCTTCTAATGAAGATTACGGGAGTAATGACCCGTGGACCCTGAGTTATTACAGGATGCAGAGTGCTCTAGTTAGATGCCCTGCATACCTGTGTTTTCGTGGTGGCCATTTGTATTTGGCACCCAAAGGCAGCCTGACTGTACCCATTTTGGGCAAGTCCCTGCACGGCATCCGAACCCGTATTAGGGGCGGATGCCTTTCTCGCCCCTTACTGAAAAGCATTAAGACCAAGTCTAGCACGGTCTTAATTATGGCATTCCTGGAATTACGAAATTGAATTGATGTAACCCTGGGATGACGGTTGTTGCATTCTGGGACCTGAGTATGTACAAGTGAAATTTTACTGAAATGGCTCCCAGGCTAATGCCGCAATTGCCCCCGTCCTTTTAAAACTTGACAAGTCTCAAAGTACGTTCGAAGTTCGTCATCATTAAGTTGCTGGTGCAGGTTCGGATGTCTCTCCCCGATTAGCACGGATCTGGCTCTGGCAGGAAGATCCATAAGATCTCTTCGTCAACCCCATTGGGTCTTAACGTGACTGCACTTTCGAATGGAGATAGCGGCTTTGGGTTTGGACCCATTAGCATGAACAAAAATAATATAAATAAAAATAGATGTGATATACGAGTATATGATGAGTTGAATATGGGAGGCACTGAAAACCCATTTGTGAGGAAGTCGGTGATCATGAGAGGTAATATCTTTTCCAAAAGCGTTGCTGATAATGGTGTGGGAAATAATAGTGTAAAGAAATTAGAAGATAAAATCTCAAAGTTGTTAGATTTCTTGAAGTCGCGTTCGAACGTGCACAAAGATATTGCGACCATGTCCCGTGAGATACAGGTGTTATAAGTGCAAGCGGTAGATGACATGAGTAGTGGACATGTTAGTGAAAAGAGACCACAGACTAACAAACAGACGCAGACAGATGAACCGGCAAGGCCGACCCTTATGATAGGTGCAACCCCAAAACGTAAAAGAGATGATAATATCCCAAGCCCAAAGGGTAACAAAACTAAGAAGAAGAGGGGTATAACTCCCAATAAGTTAGTTAAGAAAACTGGAGATATTTTACCCAAGGTAGCAGTGAAAACACGGCTGGTAAGCCAGATCCGAATGTTGATGGTACTAACTGGATTAAGATTGGTCCTAGGGGAACTAAAAAGAAGAAAATACGACCAGATGCTTTGGTTATTAAAACGTGTGGAGATGCTTCCTACGCTGATATCCTCAGACAGGTAAAGAAAGACCCTTAACTGAACAATCTGGGTCAAAATGTGAAGAATATAAAGAAGACTGCGAAGGGTGAGTTATTGTTGGAGCTGAGTAAGCCCGCGCACAAAATAAGGGCACTATCCCATGAGGCTAGGATCGAGATTAGGGATATAGATGAGGTGACTCCCAAGGAGGATGTCTATGAAGCCCTCACAAAAGAGTCCGACGATTTTAAATGTCTGCAGCCTGCTGCAATTAATTCACTAAGGAAAGCGTACGGAGGAACACAAACTGCCACCATTGGTCTAAGTGCTGCCTTAGCTAGCCGTCTGGTAGAAACAGCGAAGATACTTATCGGCTGGGTTATATGCCGAATACGAGAAAAGGTAACTCCAAGAATATGCTAGTGACCATGTCACCGGATGTGCAGTTTGTCCATACTACAAAAGAGCGCTACAAAGACTTAAGGTATAAAAGAAAACCCAGGGCATCAAAATGCGTTTATTGCAGTTAAATCTCAACCATTGCCAGGCAGCTCAAGAGCTTCTTAAACAGAGCGTTCGAGATTTAAATGTAGATGTTGCTGTGCTAAGTGAGCCATATAGAACCATAGGATCGGTAAATTGGGTTTCTGATAATGCGGCTACTTCGGCGATATGGAACACCACCACGCTAACACTTCGCGATAGAATGACATCACAATGTGGATATGCCCGAGCCACTATCTCTGGCATTACAGTATACAGCTGTTATATTCCCCCAAGATATTCTATAGAGGACTTTCGGATCATTGTTGATAATATAGTAGGAGATGCAGCTACCAGAAACCCCAACATTATAGCAGGTGACTTCAATGCGTTGGCTGTTGAATGGGGCTGCCGCTTGACAAACACAGGAGCCAGAGTGCTCTTAGAAGCTTTTACTGCACTGGATGTTGTACTCATGAATAATGGAGTTGAACAAACGTTCAGCAGGGGTGATTGTGGATCTGTGATTGACATAACATTTGTCACTAGCAGCATCGCAAGCCAAGTGAACTGGAGAATATCTGACATTACAGCGCTATAATTATAGATGTACAAGATGAACAGCGCCATATGACTGTACGCGAGGGTTGACAGTATGGAAGGTAAATACCTTTGATAAGGATATCTTCGCAGCTTGTATGGAGAACACGGAACTGAATGGTTCAGCTGAAAATATGACACTACAATTAGTAAGTCATATCACAGGTGCGTGTAATTGTAGCTATGGTAAATCATAATAGGCCACCAAATAAGCCTCCAGTCTACTGGTGGAATGATGAAATAGCTAGATTGCGATCAGAGTGTCTAATTGCCCGAAGGCTGTATACAAGGACTCGAGGTAGTTTTGAGAATAGTGTATATCAACATCTATATAAGGATAAAAAAAAACCGTTGAAGAATGCAATTCGTAGGAGCAAGCGTAGGTGTTTCCTCAGTATGTGTCATGAGGTAGATAGTAATCCTTGGGCCTTGCATATAAACTGGTAACCAAGAAACTCAAATGCCTTGGTCCATCGCCGCCAAGAGAAGAGCCATCAGTTATGTGTACTTACTTACTTATAACTAATACTTGAATACATCTAATTTAACTTGTTTCATTATATTAAAATATAATAAAATATAGCGGCCTACATAATACTTTGATCATGAACTCCCGGTCGCGATTTGCTTACATCAAAATAATAACTTTGTTGCTACGTCATATTTTTCGTAATATACAACGATCATGATCAAACATGCACAATCGTGTCTACTTACTTACATACATATAATATGTATATAAGAAAAGTGGTCACGATTCTGCATGCGTAAATCTTTTTTGATGTTAATTGTATGTGTTTGTGTTGCTAAGCAGAAATCATGATTCTGCATGCCCAGTTCTCTTTATTATACTATATAAGACATGCACAATCATAATCATTGCTATTAATTATTCTTAAGTAAAAATCAATGACTGAAAAGTATAAAAGGCAGTGATGGTTTAGCTTTGGCGGTCGTCAGATAAAATATAAGAATAATAAATAAAGAAAGATTAATTTAAATTTGTTTTACTTGAAAACAAGCACGAAACTGGCGCAGTCGGTAGGATGCCCAAGTATCCTTTGGTTTAAAATAAGTGAAAAGGATATTCGACATTATAATGTCCTCATGGGCAAACAAAAGTACTTTAAAAAAAACCAAAACCTTAAGTGAAATTTATATAAAAAAATAAAAAAAATTTTTAAACATTATTATAATTGCTTTCTAAGCATATGATTGAGTAAAAATACTACGATAAAGGATAAAGGACCGAATAAAAATATTATAAAAATATTTCGGAAAAACTTTATTTTTCACATTTTTGTAAATAAATTTATAAAAATATGTTAAAAAGTGAACAGTTAAATATATATATATATATATATATATATGTATATACAACTATACATAAAAGTACAGTGATAAAATAAAAACAACATAAATAATACACGTGCATATTTTAAAATTGAAGACAATATTACAAGTAAAATAAAGAAAAAACATTACTTTTTTAATGATGAATATATGGCATATTTAAAAACCGTAAAATTAAACAATAAGAAATAAGAAAATTGTTCACTAATGGAAAATATAAAATGACTCTTCTTTAATTGGAATTGAAGACACCAAAAACCTGAAACTCGAATTAATTTGAAAGGGGGAAATCATCAGCAAAATCAGCAAAACCAAAATTTAAGGACATCTTTAGAATGCAGGATTCTTCAAAAAACCTGCGTTGTTGTATAAGCTAATTTATATATATATATATATATATATATATATATTATATTTATCTATCGAAAATATGGTAATTATTCAAAGATTTGTTTAGATACTCGTACATACATATATGAAACATTATTTTTCTCCCTGTAATAAATTTCTAAGGCGTTTGTGCTTTGTTTGGTCAGCTTGAAAAGTCATTGCTTAAGAGCATTTGCATATAAAACGAAGTCCTTCACATTTCCTTTTAAAACAACATGGCTCAGGGAGGAGCCCCATTTGTTCCTGTTACTTTAGATCCGCTCAGACTCATTGAAAGATTGCCAGATTTTTTTGGTGACAGGAACGATCTATACACGTTTATTTCTTTGGTTGATAGAATCAATCCTCAATACGACGAGTCCTCTCAATTAATATTTATCGATTTAATTAAAAGTAAATTAAAGGGTAGCGCCAAGGAGGCTTTTGAAATTAATTTCCATGCACAAACTTGGTCCGAAGTTAAAACTGTTTTGACAAATTATTTTGGAGAACATCAAAGTGTTGAACAGTTATTTGATAAACTTCGCGGTACAGTTTTTAGAACAAATGTAGTCGATTTTTATAATGAAATCAAGAACAAGCTTCGGGGTCTCAATAACAAAACCGTTTCAAATTCAGGAATAAATTTAAATAGCGAAGAAATTGCTAACAATAATATGAGAACTGCTCTCAACATTTGTAAAGAAAAGATACCGGAGCCAATGAAGACTATATTGGTATGTAGAAATCCTGGTACCCTTGAAGAAGGCATGAACATTCTTTTTATGTCATGGTACGCTAATTATAGAGGTAATAATTTCAATAGCGGCTTAGATAATATGATTGGAAATCGAGATCATACTGTAAATAAATCCAATCGTGGTAATCAACGTTTCAGTTGCAATGCTAGGGGAAATCGATATGATAACAGTGCGGATGATGGAAATAGTCCAAATATGCCTTACAATATTTATGGGTGGCAACAGCGGAATGATAATTCTAACTATAATAGTAAGAGAAATGCGTCTACATATAATCACAACTATAATCAAAATTATATGAACAACTTTTCAAAACCTAATAATAACCAAAATTCTTATTATAGACAACAAATTCCAGAACCGATGGACATTAATTTGATTCGTAACTGCGAAACTTCAGCTTATTCTCGACAACTTATGGAACATGGTAATTTTTCAAATTCTTCCTATGACAATCCTCATTGTGTGCGAACTGCCTTAGAGCCAACAAGTTTTCATAAAAATCAAACTTACACAGATTCCTCTTTTTCAATACCAAGAGACACGAATCATACGAATATTGCAAGTAACTCCCAAAATTCCAGTCAACCAAGTACTACAAGTGCGAATTTTACGGCACAAAATTTTCATTTTCTGGCCTCCCCGGAGAGCTACCTTATATAGTACTTAAAAATAATCTTAAATTTATAGTGGACACAGGAGCCAAACACTCGATTGTAAACCCCGGACTATGTAATCCGAAATGGAAAATTGTTACTGAAACCATTACACTGAAAACTCTACAGAGCGATTGGCGGACACTATTTACAAGGTTCCAATGTTCTCAGAATTAGGTGATACAGATGAGAAAATATTTTTAATAGAATGCAAATTTCATGATAACTACGACGGAATTATAGGTAATGATATTTTACGAACTTATAATGCAATAATCGATTATGATAGGAAACAATTGAGAATAAATAATAGAATTGTCCCCCTGCTATTTCCGAAATTCCACCGCATAAAATTTGTCACGCCTGTTGAACAGGGATTAATACATATAGTAGAACATGACTGAAAAGTATAAAAGGCAGTGATGGTTTAGCTTTGGCGGTCGTCAGATAAAATATAAGAATATTAAATAAAGAAAGATTAATTTAAATTTAAAAATAAATTTGTTTTACTTGAAAACAAGCACGAAACTCCTATCCCGAACATCATATTTTTCCCCAACAGAAAATTCCGAAACGACATCAAAGTTATCCGGCAGAATTTTTTGACATTCCTCCGGTTACGATTTCCGAGATAGAAGGTGCTGTCTCTAAATTTAAAGACAAGAAGGCACCAGGCCTAGATGGCATTCCGAATATGGTTCTAAAAGAAGCTGTTAAACTCCACCCTGAACATTTTATGAAGGTAGTAAGCGCATGCTTGAGCTAGGGCACCTTTTCAACAATGTGGAAATGACAGAAGTTAGTATTGTTACCTAAGGATAATAAGCCGTTAGGAGATTGGAAGATTATATTGAAGCTAGCCGTGGTTTATCAGATAACCAATTTGGCTTTAGGAAAGCAAGATTAGCAGTGGATGCTATCAAAGTTGTAGTAGAAACTGCTGCTCGGGCTATCCAAGGGAAGAGGTGGAGAAATGGAGCAAAAGAGTATTGTGTAGTTTAAACTTTAGAAGTGAAGAAGGCCTTCAATACGGGAAACTGGGAACATATTGTTGATGCCTTAGCTAGATTAGACATCCCAGGTTATCTACTGGCAATTATACAGGACTATTTTCGGAATAGAGAATTAGTTTATGTACTGATAAGGGTGTTAGGTGACGCAAGATAATTGGCGGGGTGCCTCAAGGATCAGTACTTGTCCCACTGATGTGGAACGTTATGTTCGATGGAGTTTTGAGGTTAAATCTACCTGAAAGGGTAATGATAGCTGGATTTGCAGACGGCATAGCCTTAGTATGTGTATCAAATGAAATGCCAGTATTCGGATCGTAAGCTCTTGGCTGAGATCAATGTGCTTAACTCTAGAAGACCATTAAACAGAAGCCGTTTTGATTAGCAGTCGTAAGACTAGGGAAACAATTAGGCTAAATATTGGCACGAATTTAAGGAGTGTCTAAAATACGTTGAGTCATAATTGACAGTCGTTTGTCTTTTCATGAGCATTTGCAGTATATTGGCTCCAAAGCATCAAAAACATGCTTTGCGCTGTCCCGGATCATGCCGAATACAAGAGGTCCTAAATATCTGCAGAGAAAATTGCTCACTAGTGTAGTAAGGAGTATTATCCTATATGCATTCCCTATATGGTCAGGTGCACTGAGATATTCTACATATGTGCTCGTTGTTCTACGAGTATGCAGCGCATTCTGAACTGTTTCGGACGAGGCCGCTTTTGTTATTGCCGGCATGATACCCATCGAGCTAGAGGCCGTATCGGACGGTACGGATGTTGTGACTGATTTGTGCCTACGGAAGTGGCAAGAACGATGGAGAGCAACTGATAAGGGAAGGTGGACTTACTTACTGATACCTGACATCAAGACATGGTTAGCAAGAAGACATGGTGACTTAAACTTCTACATTACACGGTTTTTGAGTGGACATGGTTGTTTTAGGTCGTGATTTTATCGTTTCGGACATGACAGTGCTCCGTTTTGTCCCAGCTGTGATGGTAATGTCGTGGAAGATGCCGAACATGTGTTCTTCATATGTCCACGATCTGTTAGTGGGAGGGCTTATTTAGAAGAAGTTTTAGGGCGTAGCATTAGACCGGACAACATAGTTCCAATAATGTTGGAATCTTTGAATAACTGGACGTGTGTATGTAATTTAATGAAATTGGTTCTATTGGAACTTCGTAGGTTAGAAGAGATTCGCAGAAGAATCAATATAGTTTAGATCGGCTCTAGGACATATCCTACCCCGTGACGTAAAACCTTACGGTAGTTCCACGGGGAACGTTTGGGTCAGTGTAAAGGGGTGTTTTAGCGTGTTAAAGTCTCGCACTCCTGGCAAACACCATCACTGCAAGTGTCTTTTGATGATTTCATCCCATAATAATAAAAAACATACATACATACATACATACAGCATAAGGAGTTCAGGTGCATTTTTTAAAATTGAGTTTACACATGGAATTATTAATTTGTGCTCCAAGCGCAACAGGTATTTTAATGAGAAGTACTAGAATTTATCATCATATCTCGGCAGCGGATCAATACTCCACTGTGGAACCCCTTGTGCTTTAAGCCCCTCATATGTATGTACATATGTCTTTTATAATATAATTCAGAATTATTTTATTTATTATTTTTTATGTTGTATAACATACAATAATATTATTGTAATCAATACAATATTGTATTGCATTATTAAAAAATACAAATATATTATTTTAATAGAATCACATAGGTGCATATGAGCTTCTACAATTGCAAAATGAATAAAAATTAAGTTTGGATGTTAAAATATGTTTTTGTTTTATTTAACTTTCTAAGGGATTGTTAGTTTGATTTAAATAAAAAATTTAATAACTCCTGTTGATTAAATTAACCATATATGTAATTAATTTGGCAAAATAATTTTATTACTATATTGGTTTATTTAATTAAGCACTTAATTAATTTCTCTTATGATTATCCTGCTTAATTTATTTAATAAAAATGTTAATCAATTTTGATTAAGAATTCAATTGTTGAATTGTGTACTCCAATTATTCTAATAATAAATTTTTATTTTGATTTCAATTAATACGATAATTTAATCAATTAATATGTTAATATTTAGTCAATTATTTTTTTTTGATTCATTTAATTAAACAATTTGTTTAATTGCATATATTTTTTAATTATGTATTTAATCAAAACTAAAATTACCTCTAATTAGAAAAAACCCTCTTTTGCAATATTTACAATACCGATAATTGGTATCATAATTTTCGTGATAGGTGCAAAATTAAACATTTTTTTTATTGCTTCAAAAATTTTAGTAATTAAAAACATTTTCTACTTTTTTCTGTGCAACAACTTTTGAAAATCAAATAGGGATTTCAAAAATTATATTATACATGGAATGAAATTCAAGGATTTTGTATACAATAGATCAGCCAATATAAGAAAAAAATAAGCACCGTGGCCGATTTTTCAATTGCGATCACTAGTCTCATGTTTTTAGTGATGTTAAAGAATTTACCAGAATAAATTGTTGCGCCGATATATTTTGTAACTTCTTAAGCGAATTTCGCAATGTTCAAATTAATTTTCAACAATTATGAAAAAATTAATGATGTTGCTCACAATGCTCAAAGATAAGGTATCAGAAAAATCAAAACTATATCTGTTATTAAAAACAACGAAGAAGGTCATACTACGGTCATAAAAATTAATATCTTGACACACTTGGGAAGTGATATTCAAATATAATTATTTCGTATAAAGCTGCATTATTTTTATATCCTCCTGCTATATCTTTGCAACCGAATGAACTAAACGATGTAAAATAATTTTGAAAGTAAATGCAGTAAATGAGCTGTTACCCAAAAAAGTACGCGAACAGAAAAATTGTAAAAATTAGTAAGAATAAGGAAACAAATGATTGCAAATCGATATAGTGTTGAAATGTATATACACTTTTGACTATTAAACTCTTTTTTTTTTGTTGGTACTTGATGCAATATTTATTATAACACGAATATTTTAAGAAAATATAAACAAATTTTCTATAGACGTTTCAATGTGTTTATTTTCATTTTATTTTATTTTCCTAATTTGTGTCTGATTCAATTTATTCAAAAGTATAAAGTTATTTGTTTTTGCTATTGACTACTTTAAAAGCAAGTGCCGTACTAAGTAACCAAAAACTTAGCATTTTCACAGCTCTAAAGAAATAACAAAAGAACATTTTTTTCTTTTAAAAGGCATATACGGACATGTTTAACGAACGAGTAGTTTAAAATTAATTTATTTTATTTAATTTTTATTATTTTGTCTCAGTTTTTCTTTTTTTAAATAATTTTTTCACAAATAGTATACTTTTTAATTTCTTACTTATGTTTGTTTACCTTTTGTATCATATGTTTTTCTGTTTTACTAAATTTTACTACAAGAAATTTCTGCAGTAAAAATTTGTAAATTCTCAGCCATGAACTGTCACTTTACGCTCTCATTTTGTGCTCTTATTTACTGTAACTCGAGTAAACGAACGCAATTTAATAAAATGCAGTAAAGTTCAGTAAAAATGTTTAAAAACTTTAGCGTACTCGAACACACTTAATAAAAGTACACATATATTCTGTTTAAAAAAAATTTATATGTGTGTTATTAATTTAATGTTTTATTGTTTTTGGGTTCAATCTTGCTGTAAAAGTTGGTTGTTTGTAATGTTTAATGTTCGATTTATTGTCACTTTATTAAACAAAACCGCTTATGGCGGTATTACACTGCAGGTGGCCAAAGTTGAGGGTCGGTCAGATGCAGCGTTGTTAGTTTAACCTGTTCGGGGGTAGATTTAATTTAACATTTTATTGGATCCGAATATAATGTTTTATCTCTTCGATTTAGCCCCAAAAATTCTGTTTTATTTTTCATTTTCACAAATTTTAAGTTTTCCGAACTAAACTATAAAATCAGAAAATGAAAATGTTTCCAAAAGTCATTTCATTCTATGTTTCAGGATTAACTGCTTAGTATATCAGCAAATTTTATTTAGTCGAATATTATGGTCTTTACTTTAATTCGCTGGATTTACAGATGTACTCTAAACTTTTATTTACTTTTTTTAAATATGTTTAAAAAAATGGTGTAAATTGTGGATAATTCCGGAAGTAGTTTTAATTTATAAGAAAATAATTTAAAACTGCCAAAAAAGTTTCGGAAATGTATATAGAAAGTGCACACAAAAACGATTTTAAATAATAATATGTGAAAACATAAATATCGTCATATGAAATGAAAAACCATGTAACTGACGTAAAATTTAAAACCATTCTTCTTGTTTATTATTGTTACATGGTTTTTCGCATTTATTTTCAATGAAACTTTGAATCTTTTTTTTTGTGAATGGTTTGGTTTTTAATTTAATTTCTTTACTGTTAAAATGCAAAAAAGATAAAAGAGATTTCATTATTTGGACACCTTTATATTTAGGAATGTTAATAGCTTATTAATTGGTTGGTATCAGAAACGACCAGTATCAGGGAATATTATTAATTATTACTTTAAATATCTAAAGAGCATCTATATTATTAATAGGAAAACACGTTTTTTGAGATCCCTTTTACAGCCGTAATACTAATCCGATTTCCGAAAGATTTATACTTTAATGGGGATTTTAGATAGATGTGCACAATCTTAATTTCATTTAAATCGGTTTAGTATTTTGGGAGCTATAAGCGTTTGAATTTGCTAACAATACATGTATACTTCTGTTTGTCCAATTTGCTTTGTGTAGAAATGAGACAGCGTTTTTCTATATGTATTTTGTAGAAAGAGAGAGATAAGTAAGAGAATTTTAAGTTGTTTATTTAGAATGTTTTTTGTTTTTGTATTTTACCTATATATAAATAGGCAAAGATAAATTTTTATTTCCCTTTTCCTCCTTTGTTTGCTAACCGATTCTGTTTATTCTTTTGCCAAATGGTAGACATTGTTGAGCTTTAGTGACCCGACTACATATTATTTAAATCGGTTCAGTATTAAAGGAATAAAAGGCTCATAAATTTGACACCACTACAAATGCTAAAAATAAACACGTACACGCATTCACTTATGTCAGTATTGGTTCAAGTAAAAACAAGCAAAGCAATGAGTGTAATGAGTGCGTATATGAGTAGAATTTTTTTAATATGCATGTTTTATTTCATTTGTTGTTTTATCCATGGAGAAGGAAATAAGTAATTAGGTAATTTTGTCTCTTTAAATAAATGCAACTAAAATACGTTTAAACTGGCGTTTATCAGGGAAAATATTAGTGGACAAAAAACTTGTTGCTGATTCTTCCCAGGAGTACCTTACATATACCATCGTAAACATCCATATATTATGAAAGAAGACACCTTAAGAAACAGAAAGTGCTAACCGTGCTAAAAATTCATAATTCTGTTCCCTAAGATGTCTTCTTTCATGATATATGGCTGTTTAAGGAACTCAATTTTCTCGAAAACGAAAGTATGGATTTTAAGCATTGTTGGCTCATTCTGTTCCTTAAGATGCTTAAGATGGTATATGTAAAGTACTCCTGGGAAAAATCAACAAAGTAATTCCCAAAATCAATGGTAATAATTTCGTGTTATATTTTTATTATTATTACTATTTGAATACCCCAATTATGTAAATTATTTAGTAAAACAAAATATACGAGTAGAATACATAGATTGCATAGGCAATTATTGTTTACAAGATATCATATAAGGTAAACGATAATGAACACTGTGGTTTATGTACATATTTACAACACAAAATAAATTTAAGACTGAGTTAACTGGACATATGTTAGTCTAATAAGTTTAACATTTCCAGAATTAAAAGCAGAATTAGCTTGCACGTTCTGTTCTGTTACGAATTAGCTGTTTTGATTGTGTTCAATTGAAAATATGTATGAGTGGTTTGTTGTTACTTTTTCATTCTGTTCTGTTGCGGACTATTCTAGAATAGAACGTTATGTGACAGTTTGTTGTGGTGTAAAATATTAAAAAAATTGTTGTTAAAAGTCAGAAAATTTTGTTTCTGAAGCAACAAAAGGAAGGAAAAACAAAAAACAATTTGATGATACTGACAAATTCTTTGTGGAAGCAGTACAAACTTTTAAAGAATTCTGTAAAGCAACTACATCGCCCATATCCGAAAGTTCAGAGTCGCAATCAAACAAAATACTCATTTCTTATTTATTAATTTGTTTCTTTTGTTTATTAAAGAAAATTTACGAAATTTTTTTTTTAACAATTTCCATGTTTTTTTCAATATACCTGATTCGTTTTACAGAACAAGTAATTCAAAAATATTTCCTACAGAAAAGAACGGCAAAGAACGAAAAGTAAAAACTAATAAGGCCTTACTTAACTCCTTTCATTTTAAATTTTTTTTTCAGTTGACATTTAATTTTCATACACAAAACTGGAAAAGGAAAATATCTAATTTGGATTATATTCTCTAATTGTTCGTTTAAATATCGAGCCATATTTACTTTTATATCGTAAGCGACAAAATAAAAATTCTTCGGGAGATTATTTTTATTAAACCGAGGAAACGATAAAATGCACTCCGCATTGATATGCAAAAGTTGTTACTCAATACTTTTAGGGATGTATTTCTCAGATAAACAAATGCACAATATGAACAAAAAAGAAAAATTTTTTAAATTTATAGTACAGAAAATTACTGAAGCCAAAATTTGAGCTTTTTATTATCAAAACGTTGCAAAAATCATAAAAAATTTATTTTCAACTCAGTTTATTTACATTCATTTTTTTCTAATTTATTTTAAGGGCAACAGTTATTTTACAAAATACATACTTAGGTATGCATATAGAACAATCATAATGTTATACAAAATTAAAGCGGAAATTAATATTTTTAAATTAAAAAAAAAACATTTATTGGAATACAAAATTTCTTCATAATAAAAGCATATCAATGTTTTGTAGCAAATATTGAAGCAATCTATTTTTAAAAATTGATATATAGTCTGATTCTCTAATAGATACTGGCAAATTATTGTATTGGAATCTACCATTGTATTCGATTCTTTACTTGGTGATTTCTAAACGTCGCCATACCCTTTTGAATTCAAGAAAACCGCTACAGTATTTTATTACGCCAATACTTAAAAAGTATTGACATCCCTACTGATGACCTAACAATTTTTTTTTTGCTAAGCCGTATAGAAAGAGCTAAGCTGGCAGCATTGTTGGTGTATGGTAAATTATTAATAAGATACTAAATTACGATACCAAGAAAGAAATTGTTATTTTAATTGCAGTTTTAGGTTTTTATAGATATAACTGCTGTTTCACAATCACTGCAATAAATCGAAAGAGTTTCTCAGCAGAGCAGAGTGGGTAGTGTTGTCAAATTATTTGAGTTTTAAATTTTCCGAACAAATATTCATAATATTTTTCCTTCGAAATAACGAAAAACTTATGAATTACAAAATGACGTTAGATGATTTTTCGTACACATTCACATTTTAAATGCTGTTTTAAATTATAATTTATTTTATCTTGAGAAGCTCATTCAAAATTGCTTTATTTTTTAAATAGTACTTTATAATTTGATTAATGAAAAGTATAAGGAAAACACAAAAAGTGTTCTCCCCTCAAGAAGTGAGTAAACAATATAAACATACATTTTTTACACAAAATTACGAGCGATACGACGAATATTTCTGCATTTTTAACTCAAAAATCACGCTAAGAGATATGAGATATGACTACGTTGCAATAAAGGAGCGATATGTCTTAAAATAATAAAACGAAACATATATCGACCTCTATGCGCGAAATTATCGCATGTTACACATTTTTCGAAATCGAATTTTTTATTCGAATTGATTCTAAATCCATTAATTCATCTGTTGACAAAATATTAAAGCGATAAATATAATAGTTATGAAGATAACACAATGCTCTTTTTATCGTATGTAACAGTTTTATAGTATATAATATTTATAAAAATAGTAATAGAAACGCACTCCGTTTTTGTAACATACGATAATATCGCGCAAAGGTGTCGATATGACGAGGAAGAACAATTATTATGTAATTGATTTTTGATCCACGTTCTTTTCCATCATTAAATTAAAAATAATCGAAATAATATTCCCGTAACTTTAAAATATATAAATCCAAATAACTCATTCACAAAAAAAACAAAATGTTACGAACTTTAGCCAAAAAAATTAATCACTTTGGATTAAAGAAACCATTAACAACAAAATTGTTCGAAAAATAATCACATTAAATAAAAATTAGCTACTGGCATGAGCCTTGCAATGTTTACTGTCACATAACTAGTTAAAATTGATCAAATAAATCAAAAAACTCAGCTAGTTGACAAAAAAACAAAAAGCAATAACACTTAAGTATTAATCAAACCAAAAAAGTTTGTCTTAAGTAAAAACAAAAATTAGAAAGAAAAAATGGTACATGAGATAAAAAAAACAAACATGTAACAAGGGGTTAATTTAACGTTAATTAGTGATGGTAAAATTTGAATATTGATAGTGGTAAAACAGTGTTTACTGTAAAAACAAAAATAATAATACAAATAACTCTTGTATCCTTTTTCTAGACATTATTTGTATAAATACAAATTTGAAATCACATTCAACCGAGCCACCTAAACAGTGGCGGATACATGGAAACACACATGAACACTGATGATGGGAGTGTAGCGGCTCCCGAAAAACAACGTTGTTTCTGTTCTGCCGTGTAAGTTGAAATTAATTGGTGTTAAAATTTTCCCTTGTTGCTTTGTTGTCTCATGTCCAATTCTTTCTGAATAAAAAATGTTACGAACTTTAGCCAAAAAAATTAATCACTTTGGATTAAAGAAACCATTAACAACAAAATTGTTCGAAAAATAATCACATTAAATAAAAATTAGCTACTGGCATGAGCCTTGCAATGTTTACTGTCACATAACTAGTTAAAATTGATCAAATAAATCAAAAAACTCAGCTAGTTGACAAAAAAACAAAAAGCAATAACACTTAAGTATTAATCAAACCAAAAAAGTTTGTCTTAAGTAAAAACAAAAATTAGAAAGAAAAAATGGTACATGAGATAAAAAAACAAACATGTAACAAGGGGTTAATTTAACGTTAATTAGTGATGGTAAAATTTGAATATTGATAGTGGTAAAACAGTGTTTACTGTAAAAACAAAAATAATAATACAAATAACTCTTGTATCCTTTTTCTAGACATTATTTGTATAAATACAAATTTGAAATCACATTCAACCGAGCCACCTAAACAGTGGCGGATACATGGAAACACACATGAACACTGATGATGGGAGTGTAGCGGCTCCCGAAAAACAACGTTGTTTCTGTTCTGCCGTGTAAGTTGAAATTAATTGGTGTTAAAATTTTCCCTTGTTGCTTTGTTGTCTCATGTCCAATTCTTTCTGAATAAAAAATGTTACGAACTTTAGCCAAAAAAATTAATCACTTTGGATTAAAGAAACCATAAACAAGAATATCATTGAAAATCGAAGTCAAATTTATTTACAAAATATATATCTATGACCTTTTTTCAATATTATCAGGAGAACAAACACAAAACTTTTTGTGTAACGACTTGAAGAGAAGTAAAAATTTGACAACATTATAATTTTTTTCTCTCAATTTTGGGTTTATTACAATTTTTTAAAAGTAAACTTCTATAAGAAAAAAATTAATGTATAGAATATGTTCTCTTATCATACGAACTATTGTAACTAATTAAAATTTCCTCGAAGGAAGTTATTTTGTTAAGAGAAAAGTAATTATTTGTTATCACTTATGTATACTTATGATCTTTTGTCGAAGACAAATCTTAAAAAATTTGCTAATGAGTTGTTTTTTAGAAAACTTTGCTTTTAGTAAAGGCAACTATTTCGAAATATATTTTTGTAAAAAGCACATTGGAAAAAACGCAGAGGATTAAGATAAAATAAGCTGTTTAGTCAAAAAGTAGTTAAATATACAAAAAAAATGCTTTTCGACATATTTAATATAAGTTGTTTTGTAAAATGCAATCTAGTGAAATCTGGAGTTAAGTTAATATATCTTATATAATATTTCTGAAACTATGTTATGTATCGTAGAAACATATCGATTAGACAAAAAGATACGCCTTATGAATTTACTTACATATACGATAAAAAATCTGGCGAATTTTCTTAACTCGACTTATGTTCTTTTGTCAAAAGTCCACAGATATGTATATATGTATACTTTAAAATATTTCACTGATTTCTTTTAAAGTATTTTAAAAATAATACTTCCATTTATGTTTAATAAAATAATAGGCAAGAAAATTCAAAAATTCCGTTGCAATAATTAAGAAGAGCTTAAGTCACATATTAACGTTTTCTTGGAGATTACTTTTAAATTGTTTATGTGGATTGCTCTATAATCTATAACTAATATATACATATATTCAAATTGACTCATACTAAATTATAATTAAGCTATTATTCCATATGAGATTAGAAATTGAACCACTATAAGCAGTAAGTCATTACACTACATTACACTGAAATTCCTGAAGCTTATGTCGACTTAAGCATAGAATTATTGACGCTGGTGATACGATTAAAATAGCATTTAAAGGAATGTAAAATTTTTTTGTTGTTGCACAAGTAGGTACATATTTACAATTTGGTGTAATGTACTCCTATTGTTAACAACTTTGAAAATGAATTTTACGAACTTTAATTTAAGAAGTTATACATATTGTATTCCTAGCGATAAAATATAAAAAATCGACAAAAACTACGCGAATAATTTATTATTCTTAATCAAAAAATTGTGTGCGTTCGAAAAAAATTAAAAAAAAGTTATTCGACAACTCTAGATGCTATATTACATAAATAATTATTTAAAGCATCGTAAAATGTTGCATTTTATGATGACATATTTGAAGATAAAATTTTATAAAAAACTGATTCTCAATATTAAATTAATATAAACTTGCGAATTGACAAGAATCACTTTGATGCGAAATATAAAATAAATTTATAATTTAACGCAGGAATCGAAAAGCAATAAATAAAATATGGAGATGTCAAGGGAAACAGACAGGTAGATTAGCGGGTGGCTATTTTTAATAACAACTATTAACTGGTCATTATTTACATGTGCTTGTTTGTGATGTTTTGTTAGTGTGTATGCTGTATAACGGTATATAAATAGCAACAACTTCGTTACAAATGCTTCATTTTTTATATTTCACTGCAAGCATTTAATTTGCAACGAATCGCTTTCCTAACGCAATGTTACAATCATTGCAACCGATGGTGTGTATAATTAATCGTATTAGTACATGGTTTCGGAAGAGTTCAATAATTTTTATTTACTTTTAGATTTTTATCCTGCTTGTGGGACTAGTGTTGATGGTAAATGCTCAAAATGATGGACGCTACAAGCCACCAGCAAGACCAAAAACGTTTACTGAGGGCCGCTATCGTCCTGCCGGCGATGGCAAATATCGTCCCAGTAAAGATGGCCGGTATAGCGGTGGTAATGATGGCAAATACGTACACAATGATGTAAAATACGTACACGATGCTCGAGATGGAGGTCAATATAGTGGTAATAGTAATAAATATCAACCTGATAAGAATCGTGGTGGCCCAGAAGGTGGTGCAGGTTCTATTAGTTCCATTGCAGGAAAACCAGTACCTGGCAACTCCAATGCTCTTAGTGCAGGTGCATTAGCAAAACCATCAATCAAAGGAAAAGGTACTGGTGAAGGTGGTAATGGCTGGGCCATAATACGTTTGGAAGATAAAGTAGAGCAAAATGGTTATCATTATCTGTAAGTGTAATAAAATATCGAACAAATGTTAAATTACATTGATTTGTTAAGTGTTACATCGGGTAGAGTTAGTTTTAATATTCCCCCATAAGGTATGCTTTATTCTTTGTATTATTTGAATCTTTTTTAGTTACGAAACTGAAAATGGTATTTTGGCTGAAGAGGCTGGCAAAATTGAAAAATTGGAAAAAGAGGATGGACTACGCTCGAAAGGTTTTTATGAATACACAGGCGATGATGGTCTTCTTTATCGTGTCGATTATGTGGCGGATGACAAAGGCTTTGTTCCCCAAGGCGAACACATTCCAAAGCCACCACCATATGTAGCAAAGCTATTAGCTTATTTGGAAGCAAACGCCAAGAACAAGTGAAAATTAAATTTTTTTATTATTATGTATCTATGTAAATTAAAAATAATAAAAAACCAATAGACAGTTGTATTCAAGCCACATTTCGTAACTGTTTAGCTGTAAAATTCGTAACATTTTGAGTTATCAGCATAATTTTAAAAAAATGGGATTCGGTTTTTTCATTAAGAAAAAGTTCGAATAACCGGTTTTTAGTATTTTATTGTTATTAAGGAATTGAGGTAATAATTCATTTTAGGTGATTTTTTTATTGAAATAAACAGAAAATTCAAAAAGGTACATCTATCTAATCACGTTCATAACATAACTTATTCAACATTTTATTAACATAAAAATTATTATGTTGACTAATTAGAGACAAAAAATCCGGTTTGTCGAATGATTCGATAGCCGTCCTTATATAAAAGCCGGTTTAAAAAACGGGTTTTCGAACACCAGTTTGAGTAGGAAATAAACAAAGTTTGGTTTCCGTAATTGCTAAAATTAAAATCAGTTGCGCATTAGAGGCCAGACTTGGCATCGACAATTACAATTGCACCTCAATTGCATTATATGTAACTAGAAATTTGTTATCGCCCTATTACAATTGAAAACGCGGTGAAATTAAAAAAATTTAAACAGGCTCAGTCGTATGGCTTATCGTTTAAAAAAAGACGATATTTGTTTATGTGCTTTAAACAGACAAATTAGTTGTATCGACGTTTTTTCGTATTTTAAATGTCAATTCAATGTAGTTTGTGAAATTATTGAGTTTGACAGCAATTTTTAATTATTATTCAACTTATGTACTTATACGTGTAATTTTTAGAATAAAATTTATTAATATAAATAAAATTTCTCTGGCTTTTTAAAAATTTTGCAACTTTTGGCGGAATTTCACGATTTTTGCAATGGGGGTTACTTTTTCTATTTTTTACTGTTTCTTCGACTTTTAAATGATATTAAACATTTTAATCTTCCCAATGATTGGAAGTTATTGCGAATTTTCGTCATTTTCGTAGTTTTTACATGTTTTTCACATTCCTTGCATTTGTAGCTCGTTTTAGAAGATTTTACAACTTCTTCTAAATATTGCAACGTTTTTTGCAATGTGGGTGACTTTTAACAAATTTTTCAGCATAAATATGCTGATTCAACATATCGTCTAAACTTAGCTTTACAAATAGAAGACGTTAACACGAGCTTGTGAATTGAACAACTATATTTATTTAAATTTTCTTTTTAACATTAAACCTTTTGCTTACACTTATTGTAGTTCAATAAATTGTTCATCTATAAATTCGCAATTATTCTTCATAATTTTGCGTTAAAAATAATTTTGTTTATCAATGCAATTTCTTCAAAAGGTTATATATTTTATTTTATTTGTTGTTCTTGATTTCTATAATTTAATTTATGCTGTTAATTTATACTATTTAATCTAAAACGGCCAGAAAGAGCTAAATCGCCAAAAAATTAAAGCTAAAAAATAATAAAAAATGCATGAAACATGTTAAATGTTATCAATAAAATGCTCTTCAAGTACATAAATAAAAAACGAATAAAAGTCTACATATTTCTAAATTCATATAAGTCATTACTTATACATACATATAACATAAATAACAGATAGGTATTTCTTTTGTCTTCAATTCTTTATTGGTTCAAAAGTAGAACAGAATATTTGTATATAAGTATGATTTAGTAATTAGTGTATTATTATTTACATATATTTAACTAGTCTATCTGTCTTAAGGACAAAAAATTTTAAATATATATACATATTTAATATATTATATACTGTTATGTGCATTTATTATTTATGTATATATCAGGCATCATAATTTCTCCATCACTAGTAGAACCGGAACTATCGTTTGCATAAGTAATCATCACGAGAGTCTAATAAATTCATAAATCAACAGAAATTACTAAATTCTGTAACCATTTTAAAGAGCATTGAATGTATAAGAAAAACTATAGAATTTAATATTTATGTTCCAGTACGATTTAAAAAAATATTTTTAATAGATATTATTTACGTGGACTAAACAATTTTTCAACCTCAGTGCCACTGAAAGGTAATACCACGGGGTGGTCCAATAAGACGTTTAATTTTTAAAATCCCACCATTTTAACAGTTATCATGACTCAACCAGTAACTATATTGAAAGGCTTGAACTTCACTAAAAATATGGTGAACATTTGACGGCCACAGTTTGCAAAACTAAAGCTGGAAGTCCACACCACGTTCTAACCGCTTGCGTTTCATGAGTTTAAAGTTTTTGACGCTTTAAAAACTGCCAGTTACACACCATGCTTTATACACGTTTTTGCTTATCAAATTTCAAGAAAAGTTTGCAGACTTTTTATCTTTTTTTAAGTTTTATGTTCTTTAAATTGTTTTAATTCGTTTTTCATCAACTGCTTACGAAAATAGCTTTCAAAAACTTAAATTTTAGACTCGGAACTTGGTAGCACTAGCTGATATGATGTATACGACGTGTAAAAGTAGAATGTTGTTCAACAGAACGCGTCGTGTGGACTTTCAGCTTAAACCATTTTTGCGTCGTCGCACTGTGGCGTCTTTTCCCAAAATCCAAAGCAAAAATACAAAATTTGATTAAAAAATGGTGGAACTCCTTAAAGTCGACATTTTTTTAGAAAGCCAAAAAGGTGATATTTAAAAAAAAACTAGAATTGAAGTGTCAGAAAAATTGTAGTTTAATCATGACTTTTTTGGTATTGTTTTAAAATTATGTTTATTTTTATTAGAAAGCCACAAAAACTGACAAGTTTTCTTGAAATATGAAGAAAGCTGTTACAATCAATCGCATGGCGAAAACGAGAATAATTTTTCCCCATTTTTAAAGTATGTAACAAAGATAAATATAATATAATATAAATAATAAAAGTAATCATATTGATGTTTCAAATATATTTATTGGCACAAAAGCTGAAATGTACATACATTGAAAAAATATTAGTTCGAACGATATTTTAGGAGTTAAATAACACATATGTACATACTACATATGTATGTACTTTAATATTATATTGAGCTTCTAAATCAAATAAAATCTAGATTTGACTTTAATCGTGAAAACATTAAAATCTTACAAATAATTACTCCTTCTAAAGTGTTGTCTATATATTGATTTATTTTGTGACCAAATTAATTAAATTAAAAACGGACTAATCAGAAAATCTTTGGAGATCTTGCTAACTTTGTATTTGTTTTACTTTCGCTCCCACATACATATGTACTACATACATACATATGTAGCTCTGCAGCTGCTGAACGTAAGTTTTCAACACTTTTTTGAATTAAAACAAAGTTGGGGAATAAACTTGAAATAAATACAATTAACAGTATAATGCTCTGTAAAGAACTTGTGAAAAATGATGCTGAACGCATTGTGTGGTCAGCAAAAAGATTTTTTTCAAAAAAGTGAGAATTGTATGTAAATATGTATGTATGTATAAATATAATTGAGTAATTAACCAAATAATTATTTATATTTATGAGGCAACGAATGGCGATTAATTTTAATATTTGTTTTCATAACATATAAATATTGTGAGTGTGAAACTATATGTTACATGTTGGGAATGGTCAATAGTAATTCTAGTTTACGCACATATTATATAAATGAATTTTTTTATGTTCTTGCATCCTTGGTTTTCGTTAGATTAATGTCATTTTAGTTATATATTCTATAATTTAAAAACTTTATATGAAAAATACACATATGTTTTTCAATATTAAAAAATTTGTCTTTTCGGAAGGAGGTAGGTAGGTTTTAGAACCAAGTTTGGTCGGATAGTGGCAATCCTGACTGTGTGCTATAACAAACAAATGTTAAATATCATTCGTACCAAGAATTTGACATTAAAAAATTTTAGTTTTAATAATGCCCCTTAAGGTATGTATTGTATTATTTTCATCTTTTGAAGTAATAGCTGAGTTACTTACTTTTCCACTATAAACTTGCAAAGATAGAGTAACGCAGCGATGCCATAATGAAGATTTTACCTTAATTCTAAAGATTTTTTAGTCATAATAAGATTTAAAGATTTTTTTAGATTTACCCCCTTATTCTATGCTTTGCAAAAAAATCAAAATTATAATCATGTAAGATAGATATATTCGGCTGTGCCGAATCTTATATACCCTTCACCATAGTATGGAGTGATGAAAGAAGTCAGAATCATGAAAATTCACGCTCACGAAATACAAAATATAAATTAAAAAAAATTTACATGAAAAAAATTACATTAAAGCAAAAAAATTGCCACTCACCGTCTCACGGACTCACCCTCACGTGATGGAAACAAAAAATTAATCACGATCATGCATTATTGGTTCTAATCTCTATTTCATAGTATAGGCAGATTTCATAAATACAGCTTGCAAAGCAACACTGGAAGCATGAGTTTACAAGGCATTCTTGTGTTGCTTTGCAAACTGCGTTTATGAAGTCAGCCATAAATTACGAATTTCGTAACAAATTTGTTACACTTTCTTACCTAGAGTGCATTATAAAAATATTAACATCCCCTTATTAGCACTTATCTAATTTTTCACACATCCAAGAAGTGTTTCAACGTCTTTATCAAAAAGCCAATGGTCTTCGACTAAACAAAGAAATGATTTGAAACGTAAGAAAAGGTTTAATAATGAAGAAATTCTCCCAAAATTTATTAAAAATATTGCCAACTATTACATAAATCTGCTAGTCCAATAATTAAAATGTTCCAAATATTATCTTCATATTGAAAATAGTTTAAAGCTATCAACAATTCTTAAAAAGAGAACAAACTTTTTGAAATAAAAAGCAAAAGTAATAAAAATGACTAAAATGTATCAAAAATTCGTTAGAAAAAAATAGCATATTGTAGTTCAGGATTTGAAACTGTACCCCACCCGTTGGCACGGTTTCGAATCCTGAACTACAATATGCTATTTTTTTAAAGAATTTTTGATACGTTTTAGGTATTTTTTTTACTTTTACATTTTATTTGAAAAAGTTTGTTCCACAATTTATTTAAAAACCACGGCACAATCTCATTTATAATATATATATACATATTTTTTTATTTTTTCGTTTTTTTCCAATTTTATGTACTTTATAAAAGCATTATTTTTCAAAAATATCCAATATGTTATGAGATAGGATTTTGTACAGTGATCAAATAATTATATAATGAATTCAGTAAGTTGTCGACGTTTTTATTCGATATAATAATACAGTGGACGTCCAATAGTACGAATTATATAATGTCAGGCCTTTTCGTAATATTGGAAAATTCGTACTATTGAACAAAAATTTTACCCTATTTTATATAAAATACATAGTTTAATTCAAATTATTTTTTTATTAAAAACAAAACAAAGTAAAAAACTTAAAAAATATTCAAATTCATGTTAAATCAACAAGTGTGAAAGCATACATTTTTACATATGTATATAAATAAATATTAAAAGTATAAAATATATTTGTTAAAAAAATCAGTCTTTATATTTGTTGGTTCAGAAAATCAGTCATTAGGCATTGGCGTGTTTTCTTTTGCAGTTTAATTTCTACTGCCTTTTCTTGAATAGATCTCAATAGAAGTGTTTGGGAAATTTCAATATTGTTTTCGACAGCCCATTGAATACATGTGTCAAAACATTTTATCGCATCTTCTTGGCAATGGATTCGAAGGAACTGCAATTTGGTCATCATCGCTATCATTACCTTGCTCAATTTCTTCATTTGGCTCGTCAATATTCCAATTTTGCATATCATCATAATTAAAGTTAGAATGTGGGAAATTTTCATTAAGCAAATTTAAGCAATGACTGATTGCACGCATTTCTTCGCCATCTCTTAATGATGAAATAAATCAAAACAAAATGTAAATAAATCATATTCTCTCAAAAACTACCGCTATTCGTACTATCGAGTAGTAAAAAAATTTTGCGTTCGTACTACAGAACTGCCAATGCAAAAAAATTGCCTTTCGTACTATTGGACATTCGTAGAAGTGAGGGTGCGTACTATTGGACGTCCACTGTAATACCCAAAATTTAAATAACTTGACTTTGTAAAAATAATTTTAAATTATAAAATATAACAACATATTTTACCTCATTATTTTAATTTTATTTTTTCTTTGAAACTCGTATGATGTACGTACTCGTACGTATGTAAACTAGTGACATTCTGATAGTTGTCTTTTTAAATTTTTTTTAGTTTTCCATTTACTTATCTGTATTGCGGTTGGACCAGACGATAAAGGTTTTGGTTCAATATAACCTTTATATTTCTGATATAGAATCACAATCGAATTTCAACCACAATTGATTTAAAAAATACGAATTCGGTAATTCATATTCAGCCTGCTAAGAAAACAGATTGATTTAATTAAAAACATTTTTTATTTGACAGAGAAATAAATAGATATGAAAAATTACGATCAAATCGTAAGCTCTCAAATCCAACTCATAGATTCGGCTTATTTTCGTAATATTTTGCCATTAAACCGCGTCCAGCTCCGCGAACTATTATCGCTACGCCAAATGTTTTGGAAACTATCCTCAAAGAATCCGATCTAAAATTCCAAAGTTCATATGTATGTACATATGTATGTATACGATAGGAACTGATTGCTAGAAAAATATTTGATGAATTGCGAACAATTCTTAGAATAGATTTTAATTAAGCCCACATTAAAATATTCAATTGGATAATCCAATCTAGAAACTAAATACAAATTTGTGGAAAGTAGGTATTTGCAATACTTTTATTCAAAATACAAATGCATTTTAAATTTTTATTTTTTAATTTTTTAAATAAATAATATAATAATAATTTTTAATTTAATTTTCACAAAATGGAAATGGTATTTTTTAAGTTTTTTTACTCTATAATGATGCTGTTTTTTAATCAATATTAAATCATACAATTTTCCTGATGTTCGCATATTTTTAAGAATTTTTGGCATTTTAGAGATTTTTTCAAGATTTTTGGCTGCCGATTGCCAATTATATGATTTTTTAATATAAATTTTAGGAATAATTTCCAATATTGCAGTTTAAATTTTTAGAATATGCGCTATTTTCGCGGGGTTTTCAATTTTTTAGTTTCTTTGCTAATTACATTTTGGAGCTTGACTTCAAATTAAATTCTTACATCAAACTTTGTTTTTATTTTATAGAAATGGCAATTAATTGAAGTGCTTTTGAAGATTAACTCACTGATGTTACAGAATGAAAGAAACATTTCTTATCAAATTCTAGCCGGGAAGAGATTTTTCTGCTTTGTTATGTGTTACTAAGTATCCAAACAACATTGTCAAAATATTTTTTATCACATTGTACAAATACAATAATAATACCGGGTTCTGATATACTGCAGGTACGCTCTGCACCTGAATATAGAAAATAATTAAAATTATTATTCTGTGGACACAAGTATGAAACAGGATATAAGTATCAATTTTGCCTTTCTTCTGAAATCACAAACAGTCATAAATAATGAAATTTTAACACTTTTTTAAAACAAAACCAAAATTCAATTTCATTGATTTTGTTTATTTACATAGTGTCTTGATGACCCATTTTCCCATGACCCATTGACCCATTTTCCATTGACCCACTGACCCATTTTCCCATTTCTTTGATATTTTTTGAGATATTGTATACACACAATGTGTACATGTGCGCATTTCAGTATTAATGAATGTGTGACTAAAAAGGCCGAAATTACAATATCCATCAAGAATTTGAAGTTTAAGGTTCTCATTCATTTAAGTGTCATTTATCTTTAAATGCCACTTAAGTACCAATTTCATTTTTTCAGTACAAAATTATGATACATTTAAATGAAAATTAAATGACCATTCTTCTGCATTTAAAGTCCATTTAAGTTTTGCACACATACATACACAAACATATGTTTTTGCTTGCGTGTTGGTGTTTCGCGAACCAAAGTGAACAAAAAATTTGCGGCTATTGAAAAATCAACATCTTTTGGAGTGAAATTTGGACTCCGTTTATTAATATTGTTATTTTTTATGATTTTTAAAATTGTTTTAAAATTTTAAAACATTGCTGCACCCTATCATTGTTGTTATTTTCAGCCTGAAAAAGAATCCACATTCGAAATTATTCTTTAATATTGTTCAACAGCTGTTTCTCTAAGAAAATTGAGAGAATTTCGTGAGGCTGCCATATTTTTATCGTAATTAAATACAAGCAATAATTTCACACTGAAGAACTCAAACTGTATTTAAATGCAACTTAAATTTAAGTGGCAATTAGCTAAATGACATTTAAATACGAAGTCAATTATTGGGCCTAAGTATTTTATAATAAATAAGATATATTATGTACTTAAACGCGTAAACTAATATGAAAAATACAAATGATCTGTGGTGTATAAGAAGGGCTTGTGGCTGCCAACCAGAAGGTTATAAGTATGAATCCCAACGAAACGTTTAAAATAAATTTTTAAAGGTAAAATTATTTCGAATACCATTTTTTTGCTGATAGTTTTGCCGTTAATGGGCCGACTTCAATTATTTTCAGTATTAACCTTCGTAGAACATACAAGAGATCTGCTTCATAAAATTGACCGTAGGACAGTTGGGGCCATAAAAAACAGAATAGGACGTATAACAAAAAGTCTTTGGCTATATCTCATTAATTGTTGGACCGAGTTTTGCTATTTTCAAACCGACCAATTTTATGAAAAATCCAAGAGAATAGTATGAAATTTATGTCTCTATGTTTTGTGAGGCCTTAATTCCAAAATATAGCATACGGACAGACGGACATCGCTTGTTCGACTGTTCTATCTCTAAGGATCCAGAATATATATACTTTATGGGGTCTTAAATGAATAATGAAGAAATTACATATGGAATGACAAACCCCTATATCCCCTTTCCAAATTTTTTGGTGAAGGGTATAATAAAAATTTTTATATTGTCACTCGCCTCGCTTAAATTTATAAAATGTAATTCACCTGTCAGCTTAACGTTACCTCAATAAAAGAACAACGTATTGTAGAGGATTGTCATATGATAATTTATAAGGTATACATACATAAAAAAGCAACTTAGCATTTTTTTGTACAAAAAAAGACATGTACCTAAAAGAGCAGCCTTGATATGGCGCTTTTTGTTTTGTGAAATGAGTTTTATTGGTAGAAGAGACGCTTGTGATACAATAAATGAAATATTTTAACAAACCTACTTATGGATAAATTTTTGATAAGAAAAGGTAATTTAGAATTCAACACTATTGGGGAATTCAAACGGTGTCCTATTAAGTCCTATTGTCATAATGTTTTAATATTTTACAATAGTTTAAGAAATCGTTGTTCTGCTTCAAACAAAAAAGTTCTAAAATGATAAGACTTTCCGAACTATATTTAATGTATTGTCATATCCAAACAGGAGAAATTTGAGAGAAGTGTGATATTTTTCGTTTCATTATATTAAAATACTCGTATATGATTTTATGACTACCGTTTGAATACCCTTTTTCAACTTTTTCTTATCATAAAATCAACAGCAATTTGCTATTTTGAAAAGTGCTTTTTCTGTATGGACAAAACTTGACAACAGGACATTTTTTTGTAAAATATCGTTGTTGTATTTGTATTTTTGCAGGGATACCATTATTTGGTTGATCTGCTATAAAAAATAAAATATTATGAACTCGAGCCAAACAATTCGTTTCAATATATGTATGTACATACATACATATGTATATTATGACCATTATTAAATTTATTATTCGAGACAGGTCTCGATATCTTTTTCAAAGAATTCAAAAGGTTTTCTTTGTTGAGGGTTTTCAGCTAGTCTACACACATGTAGTAGACCTGATTAATTGGCATAGGCACCATTGGAATGCAGCGCTGCACAGTGGCTGAAAATCGTTTTTCATTGGCCAAAATTCTGTAACTTTGGAACCGATCAAAATATTGAAGTAATTTTTATTTTAATGGATAGATATTTAGTTCAGCTTGATACATTAAAATTGATTGAGGACTTTTTAAGGAATTCTAGGTCAAAGTTGAACTTTTGAATTTTTTTAACTTTTAGAGTAAAATATGGGTTTATTATTTTTTTATTTATTAAAAAATTTAATATTTGGAAATTAATAATAATTACGAATACTTTTTGTAATAATGGAATTTTTTTTATGTTACACTCAAATAAATTTTTACGCTAAAAAAATAGTAAAAAAATAGTAAAATAGTAAAATAAAAAAAAATTAAAAATTTATTTTCTGTCAAATTTGCAAATTTGTTTACACTCAAAGAATAGTTACACTTAAAAAAACGTTAATAATATTATCTAAAAAAATTGCTATTACTACAGAAAAATTTATTATTTTTTGCTGTCAAATTTGATAATTTTAAAAACATTTTAAAAATAAAAACTGCAATAAATTTTAATAGCATTTGCAACAATGGTAGGTTCTGTTTATTATTATTTTTTACTAATACTATGTTTTTCGTACTTAAATAACAATGAAAGGCAATTATAATTATTATTCATTTGACTCAAATATTGATTGCAAATATTCCATATTTTGTTCTGTGCTATTTCTGTTCTTTTGAAGTTTTTTGGCTTCTTCATCTAAGTCCCGATGTTCTACTTTCCATTGATTTTGAATACTGGAGATGAACGGATCTGACGTTGTCAATAACATATTAAATAGATCTTCATTTGTTGAATTTCGTGAAATTGTTCTTTTTTCCTGAGCCTCCTCTGATAGATCTCCAAGTGGCACCAAATGATATTTAATGACATCATCTCCATGATAAAGGATTTTGTGAACTATTGCAGACATATTTCTCCATGGGTAGTTGGTTGTATATATTTTTGCAGTTTCCTTAGCATAATCTCCAAATTTTCTAGAGTCAATTTCTTCATTGCACGCAAGTACTTCTAGGATTATTTTAAATCTGAAAATAAGGTTTAAATCCACTCCTGTTATTTCAGATGCTGTTTCTGGATCTGCAAAGAATCTTCTTGTGCTATTGCCATCATTTGTATTGCCTGACCCTTGTTTCGGCTGATCTATAATCAATCCAAATTTGCGATATTCATCTTGAAAATGTTTCTTTTTTGAACTTCTTAACTTTTTGTTGGTTTCGTTGTTTCTAACTGATCCTGAAGACCCGAAATCCAAATCACAAGTGATTTTTAGTATATATTCCATAAGTCGTATTCTTGCATGTAGTGGTGATTGTTATGATAATATATTTATATGTTAATACATTACAATCCTTTATAACTCTGTAAGTAGTAACACCCTGTTAAGTATAACTTTAGTATTAATTATCAACTCTGTAATATCTTGTACTTGTCATAAAAAAGGCAGTATAATAAAGACATTCAAGAAAGCCACATGGTGTCAGATGAAACCAATTAAATTGAGGTTAAAAAGAAAAAATAAGAAGATAACTTTAAAGTTGAACCAAAATGACGGCGCCATTATCTACTAGTGAAGACATAAAGGAGACAATGGCAATATCTGCAACAATTGAACCACTGAATATAAAGAGCTCTAATCTAGCAATCGAATGGAAAAACTGGAGCAGAAATTTTAAAATATTTATGAGAGCTTCGGCTCTAGAAAATCAGTCAGATTCCCGAAAAGTGGCATTGCTACTTCATCATATGGGTAGTAAAGCACTTATGGTCGTAAATTCATTTGACATCGATATTGACACAATTCAATATAAAGTTCTTTGGGAAAAATTGGAGAAACACTTTGTGCCAAGGGTAAATACAGCCATGGAGCGGCACATATTTTTTTCAAAAAAACAAAATCTAGATGAAACAATAACAGAGTATGCCACAACTCTACAAAATTTAAGTCTGTCTTGTGATTTCGGAGCACTACGCGAAAGTCTTATAAAAGACATCTTCATATGTGGTTTATCAAGCAATTTTTTGAAAATCAAGGAAAAGCTGTTAAGTGAGGGAGAAATCTCGTGGGAAAAGGCGCTTCAAATCGCAAAAGGCATGGAAGCTGCTAAAGAGAATGCAACGGCCATAGAACAGGTGGTCCATAGCAACAGTGTTGCTGCTTTAAAAAAATCAATGAATTTTAAACACAACTACAATGGTGGCAATTTTATGAACAACAAATATTCTGAGACAAATTCTCAACAACAACAAAAGCTCAAGTGCAACAAGTGTGGTCAGACCCACAAATTTAGGTGCCCAGCTGAAGGTCTTAAGTGTAATGTATGCGGCAAATTTAATCATTTTGCAAAGATGTGTTTTGCCAAAACTGTTAACAACAAGAACAACCGGTATGTAAAAGCTGTAGAACAAGAAGGCGAAGAGGAAGAAAATCTTTTTATTGGGACCGTCATCAACGAGGATTATAACCCATCAAAAGAATGGATTATAAATGCTACTATCAACAAG
Source organism: Gymnocheta viridis (assembly GCA_956483585.1). Classification (NCBI taxonomy): domain Eukaryota; kingdom Metazoa; phylum Arthropoda; class Insecta; order Diptera; family Tachinidae; genus Gymnocheta; species Gymnocheta viridis. Next base: position 40,654,913 of record OY101443.1, on the reverse strand, counting down.
ATTGGGGTAAAGTTCCAAGTGGATACTGGCGCCCAAGCCAATCTTCTATCAGAAAAAACATTCAATAATTTGAACACATGTAAGATAAATGATAAAGTTAGTACTAACATATTAACATTCAGTGGAGAAAAACTTCCAGTAATAGGGTCAGTTAATTTATATATTAATTGTAACAATATTAATCAACTAACAAAATTTTACGTAGTGAAAATGAATTGTAAAAATCTAATAGGACTTGATTTAGCAATTAGGCTCAATCTTGTCAAAACAATTAATTCCATAAATATAGATTCTGTTTTGAAACAGTATGAGGAATGTTTTAATGGTCTAGGCAGGTTGGAAAAGGAATGTAGTTTGAAAATAATTGAAAATAGTGAACCAATAGTAGAAGCCCCAAGACGTGTTCCAATAGGGCTTTTTAAACCTCTAAGGGATGAACTAAATAGAATGGAAAAATTGAAAGTAATAGTTAAGGAAAATGAGCCAACTGAGTGGGTTAACTCGGTGGTGTTGGTCACCAAACCAAATGGTACCCTTCGTTTGTGCCTTGACCCCAGAAATTTGAACAAAGTTATAGTTAGGCCAAGATTTAGTTTCCCTAATATCGATGAATGTAGGTCACAATTAACTAATTCAAAATATTTTAGTACCCTTGACGCCAATTCTGGATTTTGGATGATCCCTTTGGATGAGGCATCGTCGAAATTATGCACGTTTAATACCCCAATGGGTCGGTATCGGTTTTTGCGTTTGCCATTTGGTATTAACGCGGCCCCCGAAATATTTCACTCTGAAATGGTGAGATTATTCGGCGATATAGAAGGGCTTATCATATATATGGATGATTTTTTGATACATGCTCATAATTTAGAAAAACATAACGAAATACTTTTTAAAGTCCTGGAAAGAGCCAAAAATGTTGGCCTTAAGTTCAATAAAGCTAAATCAAAAATTTTAAAAACTGAAATAAAGTTTATTGGTCACATTTTCAACAATGAAGGTATTAGGCCAGATACGGAAAAGATCAAGGCCATATTGGAATTGCCAACACCTAAGAACGTCGCGGATCTTCAGAGATTTTTAGGCATGGTTAATTATTTAGGAGCGTTCATAGAAAATTTGTCAGCCAAGACTAGGAACTTAAGAGAACTTCTAAAAAAAGACATTTTATGGCAATGGAATTTTGAGCAAAATAATGAATTCTTAAATTTGAAAAAAGAAATAACTAATTCGCCGGTTCTAGTTTATTTTGACCCTAGAAAAGAAATAAAATTATCCGTAGACGCATCAAAATTTGCTGTTGGAGCTACAATTATGCATGAAGATAATCCAATTGCATATGCTTCAGCATCTTTAACAAATTGTCAGTCAAATTATGCTCAGATTGAAAAAGAGCTTTTCGCGATATTATTCGGCTGCACTCGGTTTCACCAATATGTGTACGGGTTACAGGTGACGGTGGAAACTGACCATAAGCCGCTGGTATCTTTATTCCAGAAAAGCCTGTACAAAATACCAGCTCGGTTACAGAGATTTATGTTGAGACTACTGACATACAATATAAGGATAAACTATAAACCAGGAAAGTACCTCTATATAGCAGATACGCTTTCAAGAGCTCCACTGCTGGAAAATACTTTAGTAGATTTAGATAGCGAAATAGATCTACATTGCAATTTTATAATGTCTCAAAATTCTTTGCCAGATATAGCTGTAGAAAAAATTAGAGAAGCAACCAGGACTGATGAGGTGTCTAAAAAATTATCCTCATGTGTTAGAGACGGTTGGACAGTTACAAAAAAGAAAATCGATAATATTTTACTTCCATATTATTCAGTACGTAATAATATATCGGAGTTAAAAGGCATTTTATTAATGAATAATCGAATTATAATCCCAAAGGGTCTTAGACGTGAAATGTTGTCATACCTACATAAAGGTCATATGGGTGTTCAACGATGCCAGAATTTAGCCAGGGAGTCGATTTATTGGCCTAACATTAACAAATGGTGTCTAGTTGTGAAATTTGTAAAAAATATCAGAATGCTAATTCGAAAGAAGATTTATTACCACACGAGATCATTACTATACCATGGTATAAAATTGGCTGTGACCTTTTCGAATTTAACAAATCAATGTATATGTTAGTGGTTGACTATTACTCCAAGTTTGTAGAAATAGAGGTTTTAAGTTCAGGCTATAACAGCAAACAAATTATAACTAAACTTAAATCGATTTATGCACGACATGGTATACCGGCAATTTTTGTATCTGATAATGGACCTCCATTTAATTCACGTGAGTTTTTGCAATTTTGTAAAGATTGGGGAATAGAACATATATCGTCAAGTCCTTATCTGCCTAGGTCTAACGGTCTGGCAGAACGAACAATACAAACAGTCAAAAAAGTGTTGTACAAATGTCAAGATGACTCGTCTGACCCTTACATTGCATTATTACAATACAGGACGACGTGTAAAGGCAATTTTCCAAGTCCGTGGGAAATATTAATGGGTAGGGTCTTGAGGACCAAGTTACCTTGTCTGTCGGAGAATTTAAGACAGAAACTTATTGACACACAGAAAATTAGTACACAAATTGAAAGAGAAAATAGGAACATGTTAAAATACTACAATAGAACCACCAAGAACCTTAAGCCAGTAGAGGTAGGCGACGCAATTATGTTTAGGAAAACACCAACATCGGTGTGGGTTCCTGGAACAATATTGGAACGGGGCAACGAGCCTAGATCTTTTATTGTTCAAGATCAGGACGGTTCCATGTATAGGAGAAACAGGCAACATATTAAAGAAAATAGTAATAAACAATTTGAAGATAATCTTATAAAAAAAGAAAATGAACATGCATATGATAATGAAATCGAAAATGAAGATAACGTAAATGCTGATGATGGGACTGTAAATGATAATGAATTTGAAAATGTAATTGATAATGAAAATGTAAATTCTAATGAAAATGAAAATGTAAATCGGAATGAAAATTTAAATCAAAATTGTAATGATAATCCAGTAAATAGAAAAGTAACTAAAAGTGGTAGAGTAAGTAAACTACCACAAAGATATGTACAGTAACTAATATAAAAAGGAAGATGTTATGATAATATATTTATATGTTAATACATTACAATCCTTTATAACTCTGTAAGTAGTAACACCCTGTTAAGTATAACTTTAGTATTAATTATCAACTCTGTAATATCTTGTACTTGTCATAAAAAAGGCATTATAATAAAGACATTCAAGAAAGCCACAGTGATAATCCAAATTCATATGCATCGGTATTATCTAATGATTTTGTCGGGACTTGGTTTAATTGGGTTGATGTTACTTGGCATATAATGCAGCTGGATGCAGCCTTCGTGTTAGTCAAAGCCTGACCTACTTTTCCATCTATCATTGTCAGCACTAATTGGTAGCTTACTTCAATTTGCTGTCCATCTAACTGTAATTGTAATGGCTGTAGTGTTGCAATTTGGGCCTTGATATCACTAACATCTTTGTTAATCACAACATGAGTTTCTCTTTTGAATTCAAATTTGATTGGCCTGCAGTATTTCGTAGAAGATGGTGTCTCATTTTTCCAAATATCCATTGTTTGTGTTGTACTAGTCGAAGGCTCTGAATCTTCCAAAATCTTTTTCAATTGCGATGGTACAAATGATACCATGAACATATCTGAGTCCGAAATATTTTCACAAACAACTTGTTTGTATTGTTTTTGTCCCGAAGAACCATCACATCCCCATTTACAAAAAAGGATTAACTTTGTGTTCCCATATTTCTTTAACGCATTTCCTACATGTTATTTCCTACATCTAGATAACTGTTATTCACACATTGATCTTTAATTTCATAGCAGGTAGTGCTTAATAACAGGTAAAACTGATTAGTATCTCACCAATATGGGGTTCTTTTTTATCTTTAGTGGTTTAATGTCCCGATTATTGTTATAAAATTGTTTATGACTTTGGTTGACCCTAACATTTGATAACAGGTAAATTTAGAAACAGATCATATGTTTACTGTAGAACGTATTGTGATAATTTTATGACTTATTTTTTGCTGATCAAAACAAAGCCATTAAACCCCTTCGCAGGTATTATATTTAATTTTTTTAGTTTTACGTAGTCTAAAGTAAAAAAAAAACATAAACTTTTAGGCAAAAATTTCAAAATTTAATACAACATTGTATACGAGTATTTATGGGGCTGTTTAAATTATCGTAATTTGAATTTTTTTAGAGTAATTTCATTAAAATGAAAAAACTGTTCTACACACGGGTCGTGACGGGTGCAAAGGTATATATAGCGGTAAAGAGGACACTTTTACCTTTCTCCGGGTGGTATACGTTTCTTGTTCCCTAGAAGTTCTATTCCACTAAAGTTTAAATTTGAGAAAAATATAGTAGTTTCATAAATATTTCGTAACGCCCCTAATATTGAACGCTAGAGCTGTGACAAAAGAAAAACACCTTTTTCTGAAAATAAAAGAACAGTTGAGTTTGACAGCATGCCACGCCGACAATTACCAATAGTTTAACCAAATTTTTTGGCTACCTTAATCTGGATATATTAGCTACAAAAAGGCATAAAATTTTTAAAAATCGGTGACAAAAAAAATTGGACTTTTGGCCAACAAAAAACGATTTTCTGCCAGTGTGCGGCGGTAAATCCGACTTGATAAAATACCAAAATACAAAAAGACATAAGGAAAAGGCAAATTGTATTGATAACCGGCAATAGAAGATGAATTTGGAAAAACCCAGTGAATCAAGGTGCGTACAAAACCTAGAAGTTTAGTTAAGTGCTTTTATAGCTGAGCATAATCTGCCTTTTGACTGTATGGACCACTTGACCCTCTTTTTAAAACAAGCAATACCTGATTCTAAGATAACACCGAAGATTTCTTGTGGAAGAACTAAAACGTTTAGGGCCGCACTCAGTTTGATTTTGTTTGCGGCATACTACAGCAGCAGAAATTATCTTTATGCATAGATGAATCAACCGATATAACAAATAAGAAATCGCTTTGCTTAATGGCCTCAGTTACTGTCGCTTACTCTATAAAAGATTTTTTCTTTGGCTTGATTGAATCAGAAAATTGCGACGCTTCTATCTTGTTTGTGTATTACTAACTACCTCCAGCCCCAAATATGACTGGAAGACACGATTCTGTTACTATACTTTTAAAAAATTAAGTACCAAATTTGTTTGTAATGAAATGTATTTGTCATTCAATCGCTCTTTGTTCGTCTTATTCATGCCTTAAACTTCCTTCTGAAGTTGAGTCTTTAGTAAGTGAGGTATATAGTTATGTAGCTAACAGCCCTAAACGAAACGCACAATTTCAAAATATTGGTCAAATATTTTTTGCTTTGGCATCCATCTAGATTATATAGATAGCGCTAAAGTCATAAAAAGCAAATTAAATGATATTAAGAAGTTATATCAGGGCTGGGCAGTATTTGAAATACGTATTTAAAATACAAATACGTATTTTCTATTTTAAATGCATGTCCTGCAAGTATTTTAAAGACATACAATAAATAGAAGTATTTTGTACTTTAAATACATACAAGAAATGTCAGTATTTTTCTGTATGATTCTATAGCACAACTTATGAAAAGTAAATCCAGATTAAATGAATTATTTGGTAAGTTACGTAAGGAGAGCACGTTCCCGGCTATAGAACTGGCATATTTAAAGGAATTAATGTTTTGAAACCCATTGCCACTGCCTTAGATTAGCTTCAGGGTAACAACTGTTATTACGGAAAACTTTTGCCGACTTTACAGTCTATTAGAAAAAGATTAAATCGGTTGAACGGAAACAATTTAAGACATTTAAGTCCTATCACTACTAAAAGAGAGCATGGAAAAAAGATTCGATAAGTTCTTTAAACTATCACCGGAAATAAATAAAGCTATTTTGGCTTCCTGTTATCATCCTGGTTATAAGATGCGTTGGCTGCCAGAAAACATCACGACAGAAGAAGGGTAAAGTATCCAACATCTTGCAATTTATACTCTGCAGGAAAATTACAAATAACTTTAAATGATACCTGGAGTAGAATCACCAGAAAAGAAGACGATGATTTTGTTGTTTTCGTAGATAGGTATAGTGGTGAATCTAGGACATCAAATTTGGATTTGGAATTTGTCAGTTTCCTTAGTGACAAGAGCTAAGACATTATCACTCTTGACAGCCATCCATATATAAAAAGAGTATTCATAGAATTTAATACAAGTTTGTGCTCATCAGGACCTGTACAAAGATTATTTTCTTCAGCAGGTTTTATTTATTCTCCAACAAGAAACAGTTTGTCTGATGCTCCATTCAAAAATCTGATATTTTTGAAAGGAAACAATTGTTTTGTTGGTTAGTTTTATCTAATGTATTTTTTGGTTTGAATAAAAATGGTGTATTTTGTATTTTAAATACATATGTATGCAGCATGACATGGAATTATTTCGTGTTTGAAATACGTACGATAAATGGAAGCATTTTGAATTTTAAATACATAAATGAAAGTATTTTGTATTTTAAATACATGACCAATATTTTAAATAGCGCAAACCATATATTTTGCCCAACTATGGTTATATCTATGCATCTTAAAGAATATTATTTATGTCATAAATATTATCAATAAAATTGTTCAAAGTACAAGTGCACAGATACAAAAAATCGAATTCACGTATAAGTTTGCAAAATCAAAAATACAGAAAATAGATTTTTATATTGCGAACATCAATGGTTGACCTAAACAGAAAACCAAAAACATCACAAACTTAAAACAACAGTAAGAGTTTCGTTAAAACTACTGTAATTAACTGTAAATATAAAATATCGAAAACTATCCAAGTCATCACACTTTGCAAAAATACCGAACTAATTAGTATTTCCAGTAATACATATCGATAAATAAGAACACAATTAATAGTCGTCCTTATCTAGGTAATTCACAGGCACCTCGGTAAACACGAAAAAGAAAAATTGAAAAGACAATTTTGAAATGGGCACATCTCATATTTTTTTAACAAATTCTCTTTTTAGCATAAATGTAATCTAAATGCGTTCCTACAGCTATTATACCAGAAAAATGTCCCACTTTGGTGTTAAGTTCACTTCCGCCGCCTTCATATTAATAATTTCGGAAAAATTGCTTTAAGTATAAAACAGTTCCACAACCAAATTTCTTTCTTTCTTAGTACTTAAATACTAAATATAATTTTAGACATCTGCAATTAAAGATTCGCAATATTTAATCACCCTTATTCTACTTGACGACGGCAACACAACACGACGCCGTTTTTTTCTTTTATTACAAATCCGTATTCTTGTTGGCAATATTGTTGTTTAACGATAACTTTCTGTACATGTTTGGTATTCTGCAAGAAAATTTAACGTTGCTGTTGCCTCTAATGGGTTTCATTTTGTCGTTGGTATTTTTTGTATTGTGTTGTGTCGTTCAAACAAAAATTTTAATATAAAATAAATTATAAAGAAAAATTAGTAAAACAAGAGAAGAAAAAAGTAATTTATTTATTTAAATATAAAAGCAAAAATTTTAATTAATTAAAATATGGAAAAAATTAAAATTACAAATTCCTTACAATTTGAAAAGTTAGTGGAAGAACTGGAAAAGAATCCAGAGGACTCCGTAGGGGTACAGTTCCAAATGATTTTCAGGTGCAATGGGAAAATATTGCGACTGCACTTAATTCCCTTAATCCACCAATTAGGTCTTCTGATGGATGGCAAAAGGTAAGGTTAATAGTGCGTTACAAAACTATGCTGTGAGATAAAATTCTTTTTATAGATTTGGAGGGACTTAAAATTTAAAGTTAAAAGAAAAATGGTAACGAATAAAGCGCAGTGTAGAGCAACTGGAGGCGGTGTCTTCAAACAACTACCACTGAGCCCGTTGAAGGAAACTGTTGCAAATCTGCTGTAGTTCCAAAAACAAATAAATCCTGTAGGTATGGTTCAAGGAGTCCCAAACACCTTATGTGACTTTCCTCAAATAGAAAACCGTGTTGATTTTTTTGAAATGGTAAGTCATATCTCCTCAAAAGCTGGACTTACTTGTGTTCCATTGATATTTTACTCTATCCAGGAAGGGGTACCCACCAGCAGTTGCGCCGATGCTACACTACCAACAGTCATCGAGCCTTCAATATCAAAAGCCTCAAAAAGTTCAAAAAAAAATTCAACGGCGAAAAAAAATGGAACTTTCGGCCAACGTCAGGAATTGCTTGAAAAGCATAGCAGCGAGCAGGCTAAGATATTGACGGACATATCAAATGCTATAACGTCAATGAAACGCAGTCTGAGGGACGTTAAGGACATTGAGTCGAAAAGATTAAAATTGGAAGCAGAGAGGAGCAAAAGAGAGGAAGAAATGTTTTTAGCCGAAATAAAAATTAATCGGTTTGTGCTTTCAATTAAAGAAAAGGAGCTCGAATTACTTAATGTGACGTAGTTCCATTATATAATTTTTTGTTTATTTTTATTACGTATTATACCCTTCACCAGGTTTGTCATTCCGTATGTAGTTTCTTCATTATTCACTTAAGACCCCATAAAGTATATATATTCCGGATCCTTATAGATAGAGAAGTCGAATGAGCGATGTCCGTCTGTCCGTCTGCTACATTTTGGTGTAGTTAGAATTAAGGCAAAAACACACCATAGAGAAATAAATTTTATACCATTCTCTTGGAATTTTTCATAAATTTGTTCGGTTTGAAAATAACAAAACTCGGTCCAATAATTAATGAGATATAGCCAAAAGACTTGTTTTTGTTATATTTCCTATTCTTTTGTTTTTTATGGCCCCAGCTGTCTTACGATCAATTTTATGAAGCAGATCTCTTGTATGGAGTTCTACGAAGGTTTAGAATGAAAATAATTGAAGTCGGTCCATTAACGACTAAAATATGAGCAAAAAAAATGGCATTCGATATATTTTTACTTTTAAAATTTTTTTTTAAAAAGTTGCGTGGGGATTCAATCACATAACCTACTGGTTGGTAGTCACAACCGCTTCTTGTACACCACGGAGCAGTTGTGCTTTGCCAAGTAGTTTACGCGTTTAAGAACATAATATATCTTATTTATTATAAAATACTAAAATTTCAAATTCTTGATAGAAATTGGTGTGGTTGTTTAAATCTTCCCTTTTTGTCACACAGATATCACATACATACTGATATGCGTTCATGGGCCCATGTACACATTGTGTGGATACTTGTGTATATTTAAACAATCAAAAGCAATGATTTGTTGTTTTGTTTTTGTTTGTTTCTTTAAACTTATTTTTGTACGTTTATTAGTATAATATTATGCATGCATATTACAGTATTTTTTATCGCTTACATTTTCTTTTCGTATATAAATAAACATAATTATTTTTTATATTATTTATATTAAAGAATTGTAATGGATCGTCAAGACACTATGTACGAGTAAATATACAAAATCAATGAAATTGAATTTTAGTTTTGTTTTGAAAATGTATTAACATTTCATTTTTTATGACTATTTGTGATTTCAGAAGAAAGGCAAAATTTATGCTTATATCCTGTAATTTATGCTTGTGTAATTTTAATTATTTTATATATTCAGGTGCAGAGCGTACCTGCAGTATATTTTATTGTATTTGTACAATGTGATAAAAAAACTTTTGACAATTAAAATGTTGTTTGAATACTTAGTTACACATAACAAAGCAGAAAAATCTCTTCCCGGCTAGAATTTGATAAGAAATGTTTCTTTCATTCTATAACAACATTGAGTTAATCTTCAAAAGCACTTCAATTAATTGCCATTTTTCAATAAAATAAAAACAAAGTTTGATGTAAGAATTTCATTTGATATCAAGCTCCAAAATTTAATTAGCAAAGCAACTAAAAAATTTAAACCGCCGCGAAAAGAGCGCATATTCTGAAAATTGCAACTGCAATATTAGAAATTATACCCAACATCAGAAAAATTGCATGATTCAATATTGATTAAAAACAGCAAAATTATAGAGTAAAAAAACTTACAAAATATCATTTCCATTGTGAAAATTAAACTTTTATTAGAAACTATTTTGTATTGGAATAAAAATTTAAAATGCATTTGTATTTTGAATAAAAGTATTGCAAATACCTGCTTTCCACAAATTTATATTTAGCTTCTAGATTGCTTTATCCAATTGAATAATTTAATGTGGGCTTAATCAAAATGTATTCTAAGAGCCGTTTCTAATTCATCAAATATTTTTCTAGCAATCAGTTCCTATCGTATACATACATATGTACATACATATGAACTTTGGAATTTTAGATCGGATTCTTTGAGGATAGTTTCCAAAACATTTGGCGTAGCGATAATAGTTCGCGGAGCTGGACGCGGTTTAATGGCAAAATATTACGAAAATAAGCCGAATCTATGAGTTGGATTTGAGAGCTTACGATTTGATCGTAATTTTTCATATCTATTTATTTCCCTGTCAAATAAAAAATGTTTTTAATTAAATCAATCTGTTTTCTTAGCAGGCTGAATATGAATTACCGAATTCGTATTTTTTAAATCAATTGTGGTTGAAATTCGATTGTGATTCTATATCAGAAATATAAAGGTTATATTGAACCAAAACCTTTATCGTCGGGTCCAACCGCAATACAGATAAGTAAATGGAAAAGTTAACAAAATTTTAAAAAGACAGCTATCGGAATACATCATACGAGTTTCAAAGAAAAAATTAAATTAAAATAATGAATTAAAATATGCTGTTATATTTTATAAATTAATAGTTTTTCTTACACCGTCAAGTTATTTTTATTTTTGTTATTAATATTATATTATATCAAATAAAAACGTCGACAACTTACTGAATTCATTATATAATTATTTGATCACTGTACAAAATCCAATCTCATAACATATTGGATATTTTTGAAAAATAATGCTTTTATAAAGTACATAAAATTGGAAAAAAACGAAAAAATAAAAAAATATGTATATATATATTATAAATGAGATTGTGCCGTGGTTTTTAAATAAATTGTGGAACAAACTTTTTCAAATAAAATGTAAAAGTAAAAAAAAATACGAAATTTATAATTTATGGCTGACTTCATAAACGCAGTTTGCAAAGCAACACAAGAATGCCTTGTAAAGTCATGCTGCTAGTGTTGCTTTTTGCTTTAATGTAATTTTTTCCATTTAAATTATTTTTTTTCGTATTTCGTGGGCGCGAATTTTCGTGATTGTCACTTCTTTCGTCACTCCATACTATGGTGAAGGGCATATAAGATTCGGCAAAGCCGAATATATCTCTCTTAATTGTTTTTTTAATTTATTACTTTGAAAAGACTGAATTCATTTTTGTTAGTTCATAAATAGATTTAATTTATTTTTTTATGCTATTTTTGTACTTTTTTTGTTATATGTACATACATATGTATATCTACTCCTAAGTGTTTTTCTTGAATTACAAGCGAATTTAGAAAACTAGCTTGAAACTATAAAAAACTGCTTTTTATTTCTTCTATTCTTCGATGCGCTTTACTACTTTGTGCACTTTCAGGGTCATGAGGGATTTCTTGTTCCTCAATGTCATTTGGGAAATTTTCTGTTACGTCATTTATAATATTTATGCCGTATTCAATACAAATATTGTGAAGTGTGGCACAAACATTTGCAATTTTAATTGCTTTCGCCGGTTTGTAATGAAGTTGGCGTGCGCCAAGAAGACAGCGAAATCTGTTTTTTAACACACCTATTTTTCTTTCTATAATGTTTTGCGCTTTAGCATGTTTTGAATTAAAAACAGCCCCGTCACTTCCTTCACAAGCCAAGCGATATGGCGTCATCAAATACGGCTCTAAGGAACACCCTGCAACACCTAAATAAAAAAAAGTTTAGTTAATATACATATGTATATCATACAATTTTTTATTAAAATTTTACCCAACAGCCACGAATTTCGATCATTTGCGTCATAACGTGTTTGTAAAATTCGCTTCGCACCTGGGTATCGGTCATACAAAAATCGAATCCGCATTTTGTGGTCACAAATCTATGTGGATAAGTATAAAATATTGAAACATATATGTAAAATATAAAGGAAATACACAGTTGTGTATCAGAAACTTACAATCATGGCGTTTAAGCTAAAATATCCCTTGCGGTTGTAATATAGATGCTGGTCTTCTTTATTAGGGGTTATTTTAATGTGGGTTCCGTCAACACAGCCAATAACACCTGGAAATTCTGTCTTCTGGAAAAAATGCAGCTTAGCTTCATTTTTTTCAGCATCTGTCATGTCGAATTTTATCCATTTTGGACAAACTACCCTCTCCATGACATCTAAAACCCCGGATAAAATCCTTGATACAACGGGCTGTGACAATCCAAGGTTAAAATCATTTCCAACACTAAGCTGATATGATCCCTGAGCCAAAAAACGTAACGCGGCAGCCAATTTTATGGTGCTTGAAAATAACGACCATTAATTTATAACTTATCATCGGGTAAATTAAAAATATAAGACTTATGCCTAAGTAGTCTTCTTTCCACTATTAAATTCTTTTTTTTTCATCGTAACTAGATTCCGAATCAGAAGGGAAAAACATTTTTGCTACATTTTTGCACTATTTTCACGAATAAAAAGACATTTTTTTTCAAATTTTTTAAGTTGCGTATACCACTTTTTACCAAAAACAATAAATAAAATGGATCAGCTGACTCAAGCGTTAGATATGTGAACTTTATTTTTTTAACGTTATCGATAAACAGACAATGTCATCCTTAAACGGTTAGAAAATACCATATTAGTGTTGATGTTGTGTTAAAGTGATGTTGCCTTTCAATTGACGACGATATTGCCGACGCCAAATAGAATAAGGGTGAATATCTCTTAAATATAAAATATATGAACATATAATATTTTATTGGTTTTGAATTGCTCCCAAATTAAGTAAAAGAAAAATTTTATTATTATTTTTATAATGTAGATGCATAATATAAGCGTTTAACAAAATTATAAGAATCACTCTACCACCTTCGAAAATCATTTTAAATAATCCGAAAGAAGATGTTATTGAAAATAGAATTATTATATGTACCATGAAATATGACTTACTTAGTTTCTGTTTAAGTCTTACAAGTGTAAATAATATTAAATGAAATAATATTTTTAATAAAATCTAAGTATATATATTTTTATCACTTGCTTATCTACTTTACTCCAATTATAATTTCCTTACAGGTAATAAGCATATGGCAAAAAGGCAGGTATATTAATTCAGGCCAAGTTGTAAGCACATTCAGGTGATCTACTCCTTTTTCGTATAATTCATCTAATTAAAGGTTATTGAGTCGAAAGTATAGGTTTTAAAAAAATTTTTGACATAACAAACAAACAACAATATTAAAATTTGTTTTGTATTATTAACTATTCCTGTGTCATTTTGCCATTGGAAAAAATTAAAATGTTTAAGACAAACAGTTTAAATATAAATACATATGTATGTAGTCGTATGCACACAAAACATACCGATGCATTTAAATGACTTAAAATGTTTGATGTTTTTAACTTATTTTGTAAAATTGTTTCAAACTCATGTAATATTTTATTTAATAGTAATCGCTATTAGTTTCTAAGTAGTATTTGATAAGTTTTCGCTTTAATTGTCATATCTTTAATTCTGATCTCTTTTTTATTTTCAACTTCACACATTTGAAGAGAACAAATTTCATTACTCATACACGAGTACATCTCTAGGCACTCTTTAACACTCTCATTGCATTGATTATGTTATTACTCGAACCAATTCTTACATAAGTGAATACTGAACCGATTTAAATAATTTATAGTCGGGTCCATAAAGTTCAACAATGTTTACCGTTCGGTAAAAGAATGAAGAAAATTGGTTGGCAAACAAAGGAGAAACGGGATCTAGAAATTTGTCTTTGCCTATTTATATAATCCATTTTCTTTTCAAAATAATCCAAAGCTGTCTTTCAAATAGGCCCTTTTCCGTTTTTGGGTACAACGTTATCACAATCAATAAACTTATACACCGGTTGTCCTCAGGGATCCTGCCTCTCCCCAACTCTTTGTAATATATTCACTGCCGATATCAATATTGACATCCGGGACTTTGCCTAATAATATAATATAAGATTTACAAAATGCGTTGGTGGTTAGATATTCATATTTCAGCACATGGCAGATTGTAGTAAGCCCTAATGAGTCCAAAGCAATTTATTTTACTAGAATGCGAAATTAAAGTTTAACGAAAACGTTAATCATCTAAGTGTCCTTCTCGACAAGAAAATAAATTTCAGAGATTACCCTACATCGTGAATAAAATCAGCAAAACAACTAGAATATCTTACCCTCTTGTTTGAAGAAGTTCGAACTTAAGCACTGAAAACAAAAACATAGTCCTAAAGTCAGTTTTCAAGTCTATAATGTTTTATTATGCTCCTGTATGGTGTACTACTGGTACCGAACACATTAAGAAACTCCAAGTCGCACAAAATAATCTATTACAGATGGCATTTTTCAACTCGAAGACTTCACAGTTTATCGATATGGCATATGATCGAATTACACAGTGCGACAAAAAAATACCTAGGTAGTGGTATTATTTTTCTTTTAGGTCCTATCGAGTAGATCAAGAATCTGCATTTGAAATTTCCGGGACACTCCAAAATCTAGAGTTACGGGTAAAAACCCGGGTTTTCGTACATCTATGCACTTATTCGGACATGTTTTTCTGCAGTATTTTGTAATGTTTTTATGCACATAATATGAAAGTATATTTTGCAAGGAAAAAAATATTACTTCGGTTTTTAAAATCCGTTAAAAACTAATTGATTTATTAAACTTTTTATAAAAAAAATATTTGCAAAAATCCCTACATTCAGTTTTTTGTGTTCTTTTAATACTGTCGCTGCCTGCGATTGCAGTTTTGCAACGGGGCAAATTTAACAACACCAAAAAATCCAACAAATTGTTTTATAATAAAGTGCGTGTGCGTGCGTTTATTTCTGGAAAACTTAAAATTAATCACAAGAATTAAAATAATATCGCGATGACTTACCGCAGTGCTTTCCGTTTACAAACTAATTTGCTTGTTTATATATTTCGTTGGACAACTATTCAGTTGTGCATTAGTATAACACATCAAAACCAACGGTATTAGATAAATGTAAAAGAGAGCAACAACGTTATATAAGCATCACCAAAATTTAAGTATACATATGTATAAGACAAATAAGACAACATTAAGATGGTTTATATTTGCAATTTTAAATTCAAATTAAATCAATTTCAAATAAAGCAAAATAAAAATGTAAATAAATAAAAAAGTAATGAAAACAAATAAAAAGAAAGAAATATGATCAGTCTTAATTAATTATCAGTCTTTGAGAAAATTTCAACAGAAAATGTCATCTGTCACCAGTCGGACTTAGGCCTGCTTCCTCCCTAGGCACTCTTTAATATGCCGCCCCTTTAGATTATACATATGTATATACGTGATTTAAATACTTAAATCATTTTTATTAATTTAGATACTGTTTAAAGCTATAATTACTTTACGAAAGTTATCGTAAATACATAAACGGCCCAATTATAAACAGAAATTCCTCATGAAATTTTTCCTATTGTGAATAAGAATTCCCTCATTTTGCTTCGTAGTCTGTTTTCATACGCCGTGTAAAAGAGGGGAAAAATAAAAAGCTTAAAAGTAGTTATTCTAAATATATTTAAGTTTGGGTTTTCCTTAAAAAAATTCCCCCACAAAACAGAAGGGAGTTTGCATTAATTAGAGACATTTTTTCTCGAAAAAATGCTTTCCTCATGAAACAAATTCCTTGCAAATATTTATAATTGGTCTGAAATACTTTTTTTCATACATGGCAACTTACATCTAGTTAATTTTTTCACGTATCCTTTTTTATATTATTATTGAATATTTCAATATGGTCCTCTCTGTATACCAATGAATTGTGAATTATTGATGTTGAATTATCTCTTGTAAAAAACTTATCGAAATTATACTAACGAACCCCGTAGTCAAATTAATGATATGATGTTTTTGATATTGCAATTTTTGTATGGAAATTTACATACAAATTAAAAAAAAGTTAAAATTTTATATGTAATGTAATGAATTGTGAATCAAAATTTTATTACTTTAAGATTGTAGAACAAACAAAAAATTTTTATTATTGTTATTTTAATAGCCAGTGTGCAGGAAAAAAATATATTTATTATATTATTTTTATCCTCTTGATTAAAGTTTAAAATAAAAATTAATGGCATACCCATTGCTGGGTATTTTTCAACAAATATGAGTTATTTTTCCTTTTTCTTAACAACATTATAGATAATGAACCGATTTTTTTATTTGAACACGTTTTCGGAAATAAAATATATATATTTTTTTAATTTGCTTGTTATTATTCCAATCTTTTGGCCAATTCAAAGCAGATTCATATCAGTCTTATTTTTCATAAATATTTCAATTATTTTATGCATGCATGAAATTTTTTTTTATACTTTTCAAGCAACAAATTGAAAAAGTTTTACACTTAAATGGGGTGCGGTGTGTTAAAAATTTTTTTTCCGAATTTTATAATTTTCTTTAAAAATTTGGGGTTTTAAATAAAATAGATCAAAATACATATGTATGCAATTAAAATAGAAAACCAAAACTTTTGTGAAAAATAAAAGTAACTGTAAATATAAGTTTTTAATATGAATACTATTTTACAAAAATAAATTATTAAGTTTTTTTAATCTGGGCCTATTTTATTAATTTAGCCTTTCGGGATTTCGCTCGGGCAAAAACATCAATTTAATCTTCATAGTTTATTTCTTGCATAAATTGGGCTCGTATAGACAATAATGCAAGAGCATTAAGTCTATCTTGGCACATACTTGCCCGTAGATAGTTTTTTACCCACTTCAGAGTGGAAAAAGATTCGTCTGATGAACAGTTTGTAGCAGGGATATTAAAAAAAAATATTATTTAAAATCTTTTGAGCAGTGATGGGGATTTGATATTTTCCCGTCACATCTAGCGATTTTTAAAGCAGTTTAAAACATTATTTTAGCTATATGTATATGCAGTGATGCCAAGAATAGGGAATTTTCCCTTTTTGTAGGGAATTTATTGGAAAATTTCAAGCGAAGGGAAAAGAGGACATATTTTTAATTTTAAGGAAAATGTAGCTAATTTTTTTTTCTTTTTATTACGGTATAATTGCGTAAAACACCACACAAAATTGTAAATATTACACATATAAAAATTTAAATTTCAAATTTTGTTACAGTATTATGCGAGATATTTCATACAGACAGAAAACATATTTCGACAAATAATATCTAGAGACAACGATATGCAAGTAAATGTCTGATTTTCCTGCGAATGGATTTTGTATGAAATAACAAAAACAAATTTGATTTTCGTTATGTTTAATATATAAATTAAGAGTTTTTATAATAATATATTAAGATATTTTATTTTTTTATTAAGCATTCGGAATTAAGATTTGATTAACCTTGTGAGAACTGCGCATCCTTATTTTAAAGTTGAATTTCGCACCTAGTACAAAATTTGAGAAATGCAAATAAAATGTTCGCTTGTGTTAAAATCAATTAATATTTAAAGTAGGGAACTTTTTTTGTGTGTATGGATTTTGTTAAGTTTCTACTGGCATCACTGTGTATACGAGTATGTATCAACAAAATAAAAAGTTAGGGCTTTTTGAAAATATTATTATATTTTTTATTAAATTTGTGGTCAGGATCGTTAACCATCTAAGTCGACTTATTTATTCGACTTATCGTATTCGTTTAAAGTAAAACTTGGCCAAATTAATTTTCGAATTTGGATTGCCCTTACATTGTTTTTCCTTTAAATTTTGGCGCCCTTTAAATTATGCCGCCCTAGACGCGGGCCTAGGCGTAAGTCCAGCACTGTCTGTCACACTACAGACACATAAATGAACTCACCTTAACATATTCTTAATTCTTAGCTTAGCAAAAGTTTTTTTCCTTCCTATTGTGGCAATTCACACTATACTAATTATTTTATTTATTTATTTGTGTGAGCTTCTACAACAAAACTAGAGTTTTTAAATAGTAGAAGTATACAATTAGTTAACAATAATTACAAAAAGAAAAATAAGAAAATGAATTATCATGATGTGAACTACATTACAGTGTTGCAATTTGAAGAAAAGAAAAAAATAAAAATTTAATATTATAATAATGAATCAAGTTGTCAAAAAATAAAAGTTACGTTCGAGAATAGAACTGAAAATTTTTCCTCTTAAAATCGAATGCGTTGCTTGTTGCCCTAATGTGTACTGGGATAGTATTCCAGAGACGTATAGTGGGAATAAAGAATTGCCAGTCCGAAAATATACGGTATCTCATGGGTATTACCGTTTTGTTCATTTCAGATCGGGTGAAACTGAGACTATTGTACATTTCTTCGGGATGATGATTGCTGATTATTTTGTGGAGTAGCTGTAGCGATTTTATTTCCAATAGGTCATCGACAGGAACCCCGCAAATTTGCCGTAGTATTTGAGGCCAAAGACGTATCTTGTTATATTATTAAATGTAACATTCAGCCTTGATCTGCTTTTTGCGTCGCAGTTTGAAAATATTTCACAAGCATATGTTAATTTTGGAATCAGGTAAGTTTTCGCCAAGAGCATTCGTATCCTATATGGAGTACAAAATTGTGTTGACCACGGAGTGTGGAAAATGTTTTCCCACAGGTTGTTGAAATGTGGTCTGACCAGGTTAACGTGTCGTGGAATGTAATACCCAAGTTCTTAACTTTTCGAACGACTTCAATTTGGTGGTTATTGATATGGAGTCTTGGTGCATCAAATATGCGATTCAATCTTTTATGAATCAACATACATTTTGTTTTTTTCGGGTTAAGGCTTAGACCATTGATGGCGGCCGCAACCTTATCTTCAAATCCATTTGTTCTACTGCTTATATATAATTGCACGTCATCCGCATACATCCTAATACGACAGTGCTTTAGCTGACTGGGCGAGTCGTTCGCATATATAGAAAAAAGGAGAGGCCCGAGAATCGATCCTTGTTATGCCGGCATAACATGGTAGTTTGTTGGCATTTTCGGCGTAGAGAGTCGATTTTGGTTGGCATAATTTTTCAGCCAGCTTCAACCTCGCATTAGCAGAACAAAAGTAAACATATGCACTTACATATCTCAAATGAGTACAATAAACACTAATCCACACAAAGCTGTGTATACGTATACATTTTATGCCAGTGTGTTTTGGAAAAAACAAAAGTTAAGCGGACTAAAAATTAGTCTAGCGTAAATTAGCTCATTGATATTAAATTGTAATTTATTGCTATTAATCATGTACTTTAACAATAAAGTAGAAAAGGAATGTAAGATATCCTAAGCTCTTAGCATTATAAGGCAAATTTAAACCTCGATATCATTATGAATGAGCGCCGAGTCAAGTTACGTGAGATTGTTGAAGTGGTAAACATAACATATGAACGTATGTTCAACATTTTCCATGAACATTTGCATATGAAAAAGCTATCGGCAAGACGGGTGCCGCGTTTGCTCTCAATTGACCATAAACTTGTGCAGTCTCAGTGGCAAAGCTCTATGAATTGGGCTACGAATTGGTACCTCATCCTCCATATTCTCCGGATTAAGCCCCTAGTGACTACTTCTCATTTCCGAACCTAAAAAAATGGCTCGATGGAAAGAGATTTAGCTTCAACGATGAAGTTATTGACCAAACAAATGCCTATTTTAAAGACCTCGAAAAACCTTTTTTTGGAAGGGATACAAAAAGTGGAGAAACGATGGACTAATTGTATTGAGCTAAAAGGAGACTATATTGAGAAATAAATGGTTTTTGAAAAAACAAATTTTTTTCATACTTAGTAGATAGCTTCAATATCAATCCGCCCTCGTATGTTTTTATTTTATTAATTATTGAATATAATACAAATTATATCTTTAGTTTTCCAGCATAGTATCGAAAATAGTTAAAATAAATATTAAAATTTCTCTGGAATATATGAAATTATACTTTTTTGTAACAATTTCTTTCATTAGATATTTTTATTTTTTATTTCATGACTTATTCTTAATTGCAATTTACAATATAATACGTATCTACATATACACAAATTAAATATTAAATTATTTGAAATATTTATTAGTTTTACTTATTTATTTGACGAAAATTAAGATTTCAATCTTTTAAAGGAAATTTTACTTGATGATATTTAATCACTAATAATGTCAATGGTAATGGTTTTATCCTCAAGCGTTTAATAAAATACCTTAATCCTATATAACGTGACTTGAGAGGAAGTGCAAATTTTTCAAGATTTTAGTGGTAAATTTGGTAATATGTTGTTTTCTATATGGTATATGACCTCTCTTATTGCTTGTTGCAGATTTCCAGTCTGAAAAAATAAAAAACAAACACAAATGATATAAAAATATGTAATCTTTTTTACTGAATATTTACATTTTGGTTTGCTCCATCATTATCCTTGTACGAATAGTTATAACCTTTTTTATTGCTATATTCTCCTTCAATATGAACATCACTTTCATTATTATCAACATTCGCACCTGTACTTGACTCATTCGTGGTATCATCGTAGGCATCATCATTGTTCATAAACAATTGATTCTCATTGACATATTTGTAATTGTAGCTTTCGTCACCATCTCTTAGCCATTCGAAATCAATTATTTGCCAGCCACTGTTGTCAAAGTTAAAATCAAGCATAAAACGTATGTGATCTTTGGGACCAAAATTTTTCGTAGATAGTGGAACTAGATTGCCACTAGCATCGTGGACATATTTTATACCTGTATCACCATAGCCACCATCATAAGGACGATGTATATGATAGTATTTGCCACTATCGTCGGGTATGTATTTACCCAAATGCGCGCCATACAGTTCTGGTATATAGCGTCCTGGCTTTATAGTTGTGGCATCCTGAGGCAAACAATTAATTATAGGTACTACGCACAACAGGATTATTATTTTTTTCATATTGATAATTCCTTTGGGCTGACACATTTTTATTCTGTTATTTATTTTTTTTAATGAATTATGAGAAAATAAGTATTTGCTATTTCATTCACAGAAAAACTGTGTTTGGCTCGTTTTGATTCCAAATGCATTTGAAGACTAATTTCACAATCGCTTCAGTACACGTCTTAACATCGTTTTATTTAATAATTCAGTGAAATAGAAACAAAATAAACAAATTACATGAAACAACTTCTATTAAAAACATGTCAATAATTTCGTTGATTTTATTAAACTGTATTGAAACTATATATGCACTAACATTAATTTATTCGATACAGTGCGATAAATAAATATTTTATAATTAAATACAAACAAATATTTCAACTTGGTGTAAATCGAGTACCTAATCAATTGCTATAATTTTTTCTTAATCGGAATACCGAAAAAGGAGGATTATAATGTATATACGGTTCCCGCTTTCTAATGCTGACTGGTAATGGATCAGAAACAAATAAATGCAAAATATCAGCAGTAATAAATAGAGATGAGGATCACTAACATGCTTGCCGTAAATCATGTATCATCAAAATCAGGCAAATATTTTTCTTGCAATCACAAAAGCTGGTGGTGTGTGCTCTTCATAACTACCAGCGGCCCACTTTCAGGCATAATCGCTTTACAATTTTCGTACCTACTTAATAAACTTCACCAATTCCCGTAGGTACTTACCGCGCAGGTACTACTTCACCAGCATAGGCAGATAGTCTAACTTTTACTGTGCTCCCTTTAGAGTCCTACAAAGTACTTAAAGAAAAAAATATTTGGCAGGCGAAAAACACAAATCTACTGTCTTTGTGCGTCATGGAGGATCCATGACCATTAAGAAATTAGGATGTATAGTCCCATGTTTCCTTTCCATTCATATATTTTGGCCATGAATTAGCTTACTTGTCCATCTTGCTTTGGTGCTTGTTGAAAATCTTCTTTCCTAAGTCGGTCTATATGTATACAAAATTCAGTCTATCACAGTACGACCTAAAGATCATAGAGCTTTCATGCACAGGGCCAGCACATGTAAACATTACATTAGCAGCTCTTCTTAGAATAAATATACACTTTCAAAATAATTCAGTTTGCTGTGCCGAATTTATTCCATCTTTTCAAATGCTAACACTTTTGAATACAACCAACATGTGCAACAAAATTGCAGTGGCTCATCATTCTGAAGTTATTGAAATGATAAACATTGATGCACATATGTACATATGCATACAAGGCGGATTAACCAGTTGACAGCATTACGGCTGCTCATTTCTTTGTCTTGCTAATGATTTCTACATTGAATGTCAAAAAGGTCTGTATTTGTTTACTGTAGAATTTTTTTACAGAACCGATATAAATATTGCCTGTTGTTATTGTATTACTGTAATTGTTGTACTAATAATTTAATTCGTCTTGCATATATAAATAAAGTACACTCTAATGTATGTAAATATTTAGAGTTTATTAAATAATTTATTCAAGCTTTAGGTCAAGAAAATAAATTTAAATGATTTATTTTATCCGACATTTCGCTTTTTCAATGGAAAGGGATATATTTAATTAAAAATTAATAATAACAATTATTGTTTTCACAAACCAATAAAAACTTATTCTATATTTGTTTGAAAAAATACTAAAAAATTGTAAAAAAAATTTATAATTAAATTACACAAAAACACAAAATTACTTAAATCTATTACAAAGCCATAAAAAATATTCAATATCATGTTTTATTTTTATAAATTAAATGTCTGTAATTTTAAGCTACATTTTCTGTATCCATTTTAAAGTTAATTCTTTGTTCTGTTGGTGTATTTATAATCTGTAACATTTCTAGCATGAAACGTCGCGACGTTTGTAGTTTGTTTCTGCGTTCAAAACTGTTGTGTTCTCAAAATTTGCTGTAGGGTGAAACATTGCACAATGTGATGTTAATGCAGTTTTCTGAGTTGATCTGTATTTATATTTCTGATCAGTTTTATGTCCGGCTAATCTAGTCTTTAGTTTATTTTTATTGGTACCTATAATAATTTTTTAATTATTAAATATATCCCTGAAGAAGCTTTCCATTGAAAAAGCGAAATATGGGATAAAATAAATCATTTATATTTATTTTCTGGACCTAAATCTCGAACAAATTATTTAATACAATTTAATAAAAAGGTCGAATATATCAGAATAATTTTAGTAAATATTTAGAGCTCAAAGTATAAGTTGATTCTAATAATATTACACAAATGGATGTAATTAAGTAAATTATTTAATTTTTAAAGATACATATGTGGGATGTGATTATTATAATTATTTCGACCTTTTCATTAATTTCTAATTCATAAATTAAAAAATAACAAAAAGCTTGATTATATTCAATATTTTGCAAATTTTATTAAAAAAAAATTTTATATAGTTTAAAGAATTTTTACAAATAAATGTTAAATATTCTAGAAGAATCTATCTATTGTGACTGAGAAATATTGAATTTGACAAAGCTTTCTGTTATTTGTTAATTTATAAGCTTGAAAATTCTTATTACAGATCTGTGGGGATTTTGGGGATAAAAAATTAGCTATTTCGGAGAATTCGCGGATTGAAAAATTGCAAATCGGGGATAAGTAATAAAATAAAACTGGGAACCATGTGATCAAGCACCTCTCTTTTATACTTTTATTCGTGAGTCCTGAGAATGAGTAATGCTGAGTTGCTTGCAACACGAGAGTTTTCTGCAACACGATTCACTCATTTGAAATATTAAAGTATTATTTCTTAACTTAAATTTTTTGTTCAAGTTCCATAAATGCAAATCAACATCAACATAAAGTATCAAATCAACATCAATTTGAACTAAAATTTTAATCTCGAATCCCTGTCAAGGTTTGAAAAGGAATTCGATTGAGTATTCTAGGTGAAAGAAGTAGTATTTAATTTTCCCTCGGTGTTTAAAATATCAACCAATCTTAATTGAAAGCTCCAAACAAAAGAAGACAAAGCAACAACTCGTAACTTGGTTTTTAAATTTAACACCATTAAAATTTTCTAAATTGCAATTCAATATATTAAACGAAGAAGAATTGACTTTAATAATTAAAAAAAAGATCTATTAAACGGGTTATGATTTTCCAAATCCAAGTAAGTTCGTCGAAAAACAGCTCTGATTGTATTTCATTTATCAGTAAATATTGAAAATGTGTAGTGAGGGAAATTGGTTTATACTAATTTGAACATTAATTAGATTGTTTTTTATATTGGCTGACAGCCGATGAAATCGGGCATATTTTAATTACGCATATACACACTATTGAATACAAAAATAGAAACAGTGAATGCATTAGTAGTAAATGCTTCTAGCGCCCAAAAAATCTTAATAAAATAAGGATGTTCAGCTCTGCAAGCAAATTCCTTTCAAATGGTGTACGTTTTGTAAGATGTGAGCATAATTTGCGTTACAAAAATTGTCTCGCTTAGTAATTATATATAGATAGATTAATCAAAATGTTTGAATAATAAAGATACTTGAATAACCAGGCAATAAATATAATAAGATCTAAGTTTATTTGTGTTGATATTGTATTCGTTTTTTTGTTTTTATAAAATATTAATTTTTGTTGGATCAAAGGTCTATTAATAAAGACCATGTTGCAGGCGCGACTGATCTAATTTTTTTCATATAATTCATTTACTTATAGGTTCTTACATCAAAGTGTTTTATATTTTTTTACATCAAAACTAACCCTACACAGCAATAAAAAAGTTTTGTTTTAATATTAACTATGTACAACTGTATTATTCTGCCAGGGTTGAAACTAATTGTTATTTAATTTTTTTTAACAAAACTTAATAAAAAAACTAAAATGTGTTTTCCAATTTTTTTTTAAATAAAACAAAAATTTTGAAGAGTTTTCATTAACTTGTGCAGATAGATTTTAGTTCTTTGTAATACGTATCTACTCTAGTTCACTGTATTTTTTTATACGTTAATAAACTTTTTGAATAAACTGTTGTTTAACGCTTCGAAAATAAAAAAATGTTTGAATGACTTAAATGTACATTCTTTGATTAAAAAGTGTCATAATATCTAGCAGCAATAACAATTCATAGAAGATTTAATATTAATAAATTTATCAAATGCTAAATATATGTAGTTAAATGACATTGATTCTCTTTTTTTAACATTTCCTTTAATTAATAATTTAATTAAAATTATTAATTGTGAGCTTTTAGACGGGATCTTTAGTTGAATTTGTTATAAATTGTTTAATTAGAAGTGACATTAAATGATACTTTAGACTAGCTTTTCGTAATAATTTATATTTATTATTTAATATTTATTTAAATAATTATCTTTGGAAATAGTTCTAGAATATTAAAATATGTATATATATATGTATATATTTCAGATTTGTATAAATATATTTATTTTAGAAAGTAACTGCGACTATAAAGAGACATTTAGGAAACATTTTGCAATGGTTAAAATAATAAAATACTTAACATGAATATATATTACTGGTTTGATGGGACAATTATGCAGTCAGAGAAAAGTAATGAATACCATCTACAATGTGGAGCTGCTAACAATATAATTGGTAGTGAATATATTACTTCGACACTACTATTAAAATTTATATGTTATTTAATATATCAATATCTGCAACACAGTCAGAGTGGTGCCAAAAAAGACACCAATGTTGAAAAAATCGGAATAATTATGTGAAATCTTAGCAGAAATAGTAAATTGTTTGTCCGTAAGATCACAAAAATCATTATTTTCGATAACTTGCGATTTCGAGAGCGTATTTAAATTAATAAAAAATTACAAAATGATTCCTTTAAAAGGTCTACAATCTACATAAATTCAAATGGAAAACTGACTTTTGGCAACAGGGAAACAATAAAAAAATCTTCCAAAAAAGGCTGAATTTTGGATCTGGAAATAGTGTAAATTTCATTTCAAGAAGTTATATTTTTTTATTCCTATTCACAGAAATAGAAGCAATTACAAAAAAATATTTTTTGGTCTGTTAATATATACAAAATTGCCACAAAATAAAACATCGGACAGCAAATGGCAAAGTAATGAGTTACAACTGTAATTAACATACCATTCATTCACTTATTCTACTCTTTTTATTTGTGGCCGCTGAAATAGAACCATTTTTTTGATATTTTTAATGGATGAGATTTATAAATTATTTTTTTTTTCATATTTATATAAGTACATAGATTGTAAAGTATGTGCTATCTGACATACAGTAACGAGAAAAAAAGGCAACACTTTGCTATACAATAATAAATTGAGACACAATACTAATCATGCCCAGCGTTGTCAACTCGGTGCGTTCGAACTATTTTCAGTGCTTTTTAAAGTTTTTTATTCGAAAAATTCCTTAGTTGATGCGCGGTGCGCTTTTTTTTTGAATATTTCGGTGTCTTTTTTAATTTTTGGTGGCACCAAAGCAAATTCAACACAACTTTTTGTTTCAGTGTGAGAAAAAAATCTTTGCACAATACACCTGTTTAGTTCTGATCTCTTTTTAAAAAGTTGTATAAAATTAATGTACAACAATGTATCATCTTGTACAAATGAACGCAGATAGTGCGAATATCTATTTACAAATTTGTTAAGTTTTTTAAACTATATTGTAAAAGGCTTGTATTAGCCGTTGTGGTTGGATCGACTTAGGAATCGATATTGTGTCATCGATTTTCCGACAACTTTTGGCATGCGGAAAAAAATTTATATTTAAGGTTTTTTTATTAGGTAATAAAAAAATCGTCTGATTTAATTTTTTTAAATATTACCTTTCCAAGGTGAATGCTATTTCTTATTATTATTTTGAATTGTTATTGAATTATTTTTTATGAAATTTATTAATAAAAATTCTAAATTTGAATGGAAATGTGGTCGCCTCGAAAATGATTTTTTTGATATGTCGTGTCCTCATGCCAACAGCTATCGAAAAATCAATGGCTAAATATCGACAAATTTTTGTCCTTACAAATCGGCACTCCCTACCGTATATATTATAAATTTTTAATATGAAACTTCTGATAAACAATAAATTTTTAAAAATATTTTGAGAAAAATATAGTGAACTATTATCATTAATTTTGAATTCTTACTATTAATCGTTGATCTCATTTTAAAAAGTTTAGTATAGAATTTAAGAAATAAAAAATTATTATTTTTTTTTTTTTGTTTTATTTTTTTAACTCTTAACTGTAGAAAACTGGTTGGTGTACTGTTATATATATTTTTAATACAAAAATATTATAATTTTTATGATAAATTAATTCAATAAACATTTTAAATAAAAGAGAAATTCTAAACTTGGTGGGTTTTTTAAATGGGGCGTTTTTTGCTCCACTTTGGAGCGTTTTGATATTTTAAAGTTGACAACGCTGATCATGGCTTTCAAAATCACTCATCTCTTGTTATTTTATTCGTTACATAAATTTGGCGAGAACAAAATTGCAACGCAATTTTTTAGAAGCAAAATTATGAAATTTTTTTTTTGGAAAAACTTTTGTTTTCAAACTATAGAAACAATTAAAAAAAATATGTACATATATATAAAATAATAATATTAATAAATGAAGTCCAAATTTCACGCGAAAAGGTGTTGATTTTGTAATGGTCGCAAATATTTTGTTTACTTCGTTGCAAGAAACAACAAAAAGCTTGCAAAAACATACATATGTTGTGCATAACTTAAATAGACTTTAAATGCAAAAGTTTGATCATTGAAATATTATTTAAGCTTCATTATATATAGTTTGTACTGAAAAACTGAATTTCGTTAGGAAAGAAATTTGTAAAGAAACGCACTGATGCACTCACAAAATATCAGGACAATTTCGATCATCTGATCACGATGGAAAAATTTCGAAGAAATTTTAATTAATTCAAATTAAATTTCATCGACAAACAGTTTCATAATTTCACAAATAACTTTATCTCATTTGAAACTTAAAAAAAGCCATACAGCCAATTCACAAAGTCTTCGAAAGCGATAGGTAATAAATTACTTTTTAGGACCAAGTTGTATTGTCATATAAAAAATTCTCATAAAGGTTCAACTCAAATGACTAAAAACGTATAGAAATTATTATTAAAGGAACACAATGAACGACAAAACAGACAAAAACTTATTTCACAAATTATTACTAACTAAATTTATTATAGAGGGCCTATGCTCCTCTAAGAAGAAGAAGAAGTAATTTTCTATCCAGTAAATAACCATATTAGTTCCTTCTGTGTCCATTTCATTTATTGTTTTTTATATTTTGATATTTTTATACCTTTCGCCAAAAAATTTAGAAAGGATATAAATATATAGGTTTTTCATTCCTGTAAGTTCTTCAGAAGTCGAATAAGCGGTGTCTGTCTGCTAATGTGGAATATCGAAAACTAAGGCCTCACACAACATAGGGACCTAACTTTTTTATCATTCTGTTGGAATTTGTCTTAGCATTTTTAAGTATAAAAATTAGAAAATTCGGTCAAATAATTAACGAGATATACATACATAGCTAAAAGACTTTTTTGTTTTATGTCTAATTCTGTTGTTTTTTATGGCCCCAGCTGTCCTACGGTCAATTTTATGCAGCAGATTCTACGAAGGTTTATACTGAAAATAATTGAAGTCGGTCCATTACGGGCTAACATATGGGCAAAAAAATGGTGTTCGAAATAACTTTACTTTTAAATTTTTTTTTAAAAAGTTGCGTTGGGATTCATACCTACAACCTACTGTTTGGTAACCACAAGCTCTTCTCATACACCACATAGCAGTTGTATTTTTCATAGTATTTTCCGCCTTTAAGTATATAATATATCTTATTTATTATAAAATACAAAAACTTAAAATTCTTGATAGAAATTGGTGTGGTTGTTGTAATTTCGCCCTTTTTTGGCACACATATATTAGCTGAAATGCGTTCATGCGCAGATATATACCAGTGCTGCCACCTTATGTGTAATTACACATATCATATGTAATTTTTATTTTCATGTCTAGCTCGTGTGAACTTGGCTGATGTGTAAATTTAAATTTTATCGTTTTTGAGCGCTATTTTTTTATTGCGATGACGACTGTAATGACAACAAATAAGAATTGGCTGTGATATTTTAATTTATTTATGGACCTGTTTTTATTTTTTTTTTTTGCTTTAATTTTATTAAGTTTTTGTTTGTAATGATTGTCCTTTTTACACAAAACAAAACTGTGATATTTTTAAGGAGAAAAGTCTAAGGAAAATTATATATCTACAAAAATAAGAATATCTAAGAATAGTTCGCAATTAATCAAATATTTTTCAAACAATCAGTTCCTATCGTATACGTACATATGAACTTTGGAATTTTAGATCGGATTCTTTGAGGATAGTTTCCAAAACATTTTTAGGGTGTAGCAATAATAGTTCGCGGAGCTGGACGCGGTTTAATGGCAAAATATTACGAAAATAAGCCGAATCTATGAGTTGGATTTGAGAGCAAAATCTTTCTGCTTGCGATTTGATCGTAATTTTTCATATCTATTTATTTCTCTGTCAAGTAAAAAATGTTTTTAATTAAAGCCATCTGCTTTCTTAGCAGGCTGAATATAACCCACCGAATTAGTATTTTTATATCCTTTTTAAATCAATTGTGGTTGAAATTCGATTGTGATTCTATATAAGAAATATACCGGTTATATTGAACCAAAACCTTTATCGTCTGGTCCAACCGCAATACAGATAAGTAAATGGAAAACTAAAAAAAATTTAAAAAGACAACTATCAGAATGTCACTAGTTTACATACGTACGAGTACGTACATCATACGAGTTTCAAAGAAAAAATAAAATTAAAATAATGAATTAAAATATGTTGTTATATTGTATAATTTAAAATTATTTTTACACCGTCAAGTTATTTAAATTTTGGGTATTATTACTATGATATATCAAATAAAAACGTCGAAAACTTACTGAATGCATTGTATAACATATTGGGTATTTTTGAAAAATAAACCTTTTATCGTTCATAAAATTTTAAAAACGCTAAAATTAGAAAAAAACATTATAAATGAGATTGTGCTGTGGTTTTTTAAATACTGAAGAACAAACTTTTTCAAATAAAAAGTAAAAGTAATAAAAATAACTAAAATGTATCAAAAATTCTTAAGAAAAATAACATATTGCAGTTCAAGATTCGGAACCATGCCAACGGGTAGGGTACGGATGTGTGAAAACTGATTTAAGTGCTAATATTATTATAATGCACTCTAGGCAAGAAAGGGTTACACAATTTTTACGAAATTCATAAATTATGGCTGCTTTGTAAACTCATGCTTCCAGTGTTGCTTTGCAAGCTGTGTTTATGAAATCAGCCTATACTATGAAATAGAGATTAGAACCAATAATGCGCGATCGTGATTAATTTTTTGTTTCCATCACGTGGGGGTGCGTCCGTAAGACGGTGAGTGGCAATTTTTTTTGCTTTAATGTAATTTTTTCCATTTAAATTATTTTTTTAAATTTTTTTCGTATTTCGTGGGCGTGAGTTTTCGTGATTGTGACTTCTTTCGTCATTCCATACTATGGTGAACGGTATATAAGATTCGGCACAGCCGAATATATCACTCTTACCTGTTATGTATAGTAAATTCTTAAATACTTTTCTGATCAGAATTATTTTAATTTTTAAAAGTAAATAAAAAGACTTTGAAAATAAAATGTTGCCTGGAATTTGTAAGCAAAAAACTGGTCACTAAATAACTACTGAAAACACATGTAGTATTCTCATAAAATATTTTTATGTGAAAAATATCAACACTTTGTGAACTAGCATTTTATATTTAATTTAAGATCTAATTTTTTCTTATAGAACATTTTAGTTTCACTTTTTTACATATAGTATTCTTTCATTTTACTTTTCTGGCAAGACTGATTGTAAGCAGTCATTTTTTAAAGCAAAAATTAAAACATTAACATTTTTTTATTCCGGTGATTTTTAACAAAATTTGTGTTGAACTATTCTAATAAAAAAAACGTATTCTCGACCGCACATTATATTTTTATATATGAATAGTTGTTATATATACATACTCATATATAAATATATGAAATCCAAAAATCCTAAAAACAATTGATTCCGTATAGAATATGCGACCAGTTTCTTATTTTGCTTAAGCAAATGACACAGAGTATTTGAGCCAAAAAGCTGGCCAAAATTATTAAACGTATTTTTTGAATTGAAAGATTGAGTTTTTCGATAGTTTTATGTGCAATTTGATATAAAAACTCTAGATGCAGATTTTTGGATGTTTTTCCCTCCTCTCCACCACCATCCAAAGAAAACAGTTTTTTGGCAAATTTTTTATATTTTCTCAGATCTCTTTACAAATGTAAATAATTCTTATTCGAATTCCATCAATAATTAGTTTGAAACTTCTTTTTATTCTAAGTGCCAACCCAAGTGTGCAGATATAAGGAAATTAAAAATAGCTTTGAATTTCACCGTATTATCAAATAAAAAAGGATAACTTAAATTTCCCAGTCGTGAGTAAAACAGTATCTCAATTTTAAAAAGATCGCTCTCGTAGTTAGTAACAAACAAATAAATTATAAAACAAATATACAAACCCATGCAGATTTATAATATTTATCTTCTATTTTTTAATACTTAACACACGATAAAGTTATAGTAATTAGGAACGTCGAAATCATTGTCATATGCCGCCATCTCCTTGAAATTTCGCACAATTTTCTAACTAAAAACTGCAATTTCTCGTTAATGGCTTTACTATTTGGAATAACTTGGAATAAAACTTAATCTTGTGTAAACTTTTTCTATGTTATCTCTTGAAGTTACAAAACGGTTTGAGAAAAACTGTATGCAATAACCCATATATGGATAAGTATTTTTATACTTATGTTCTTTGTATTTTTTATGTGCCGATGTCATCTTTTTTTACACATACTCGTACCTTATAGTCCGGTCAATTTGGACCAAAATTACGTGCTTAGATAAGTTTCGATACGCATGTTGCGTTGAAAATACTCGAAAAAAGTGCAGTTAGCTTGTTTTCCTCCAACCTACAACTTTTTGAATCGTTATATGTCAAAATCGGTGGCTCTTAGGAAGAAAAGTATTTGGACATTTTTTATAGACAATTATCTGATCCACAATTTTTAGGCTAATTTTATGATAAAACTTACCGTTTTGCTGAAAATTTCGAAAAACCCATTTTTGTGGCTTTGACCCCGAATAAAGTCTTTTTCCACGTGTCGGATCGATGAGGACTTTTCACATTTCATTTATAATACTGTTTTGAACAATCCTACCAATTTTTAGCCAAGTGTGAATTTTTGTAACCTCACCCATATTTTGTTGTCTAATTTGACCGGACTATTAAAGGAAAAATAAAAATATATTCCCTCCTCAAGAGGCGAGTAAAAACTATCTATCTTTGTATGAATTTTTCATCCAAAAATCACGTTTTTTGAGATATGACTACGTAGCAATAAAGGAGCGATATATACATAAGTATATATGCGCGTCACCATATAAACATAAGTACATGTTTCGCTATAAATACTAATAATTTAAACACATATGTAAATCAATTATAATTATACACTTTTTGTCTTAAATAAAATTTTGTATTAAAAAATTATGATTTTTTTCCATAAAATATGATTTTTTTTTGCGGCGTATCATGATTTTCTTCTCAAAGCTTCTGGCAACGCTGATTAAGTAAGATAAACAAATTTTATTTGTTGAGGGTTGAACTAGCTTGTACATATGTACATACATTTCATTAGACTGCTTTTCACGGTCATCGTTTACTTTGCAACAGGGATGCAAAATGAAATTTTCAAATTGTATTAAGTTTTAAGAAAAAGTGTACTTTTTTCAGTCCGATTGTACTTTTTATTTTTTAAATATATTTTATTAAATAATTGACTAAAAACGTGTATAAAAATTCGTTTGTACATATATGTGTGTAAAAAACTTAACAATTAACAAAAAGGTACACTAAAATTCATTTGTACTAAGTACTTGTACGAGTATATTATGTAGACAAAGTTGACAATTAAATTTAATGATTAATTCGAAAAGGTACACGAAAGACTGTCAGTTGTTGAGATCTGAATATAAAATTATACTTTATGAAATACTTCTTGGTAACAAACTCTTAGTCATTTCTAAATTGTAGCAGCACGAATTAGATGACTTCAGCAAATCCTTTTTTTTGGATTAGAGACAGTCGAAACAAACAACCTGTTCCTCTCTTTTGTCTTTATTAAATTTTGAAAGGAAAATAAATCTTTCCATATTGCAGAACAATGTGGGATGGATAGTATTCCTCTAGCAATTCTTTAAATATCAGTAAACATCGGTTCATTTAGTTCATTTTTCGTCTCTGATACCTTCGTTCAAAACAAGGCGTATTTAAACAGGTGTTCTACTTTTTTCCACAAATTAGAGGCTCGTATGTCAAAATTTGTATATGTTAACATAAGGGTTGAGATGTCAGTTGTTATTGCAATGTACCTGTTGTAGAATCGCCTCCATCTATATAATTCCGCCTTGGGTATAAAACAATTCACAACGAATGGTTAACATGGAGTTGCCATAATGGAATAATGACTAAAAATACTTTCGTGTAACGAAATAAAATTAAAAAATATATGAAATATAAAAAATATATGAAATAGTGCTAAATTAGGCATAGGGGTGCTATTGTACTTTTTACTTTCAAATAGTGCTAAAAAAAGTACAATTGTACCAACTTTTGCATCCCTGCTTTGCAAAGTCTTGTGTTTGATTGTGTACTCGCAAAGTTGCTTTTTGCTTCTGCCCAGCTAGCCTTTTCAATCGCTGAAGAGTCTACTGCGAATCTTATGCAGAGCGTTTTTAATCGCCGACGAGCGCATTTTTTAATCGTGGAAGATACAGCGTACGGGAGAAACTGTTACATGTAGATGATTCGTCTGCGAGAGTCTTCCACAACGCAGCGAAAGACGTTTGTATTAATCGTAGATAGAATCATTGAAGATTTATTTACAGATTATCTTACAAACCTTTTAATAAGAACATGAAGAATCGTCTGAGGCTCATGCAGAGATTATTTTACAACTTCTAAGCTGCTCTTCATGTTATTATTATATGAGTCATTGAAAGAGTCATAAAAGGATCATTTGATGATAATTTGTCGAACCCGGCAATGCTCGGTAGGCTATTCATTTTGCAAGCTATGTATTAAGAAATCAATTTTAGTTTTTGTATTACAAATTAATTAATAAAAACATTTTTCGTTTATTGAATATAAAGTACTTTATAAAAAAATTAACATAAAATAATTAGTACATATGTATAAATTAAGGCAAGTTAACAACTTACTAATTGCTTGTACATTTCATCGTTTTTAAAATTTTCATTAATTTTTTGATATTATTTTCTTAAATCAATTTTTAGTTACAAACACATATAATTTAAAATATTTTTGATTCTTAAAAACCACTTTACACAACCGGCACGAGTCTTAATCAAAACATTAATGCAAATATCAACGAACAGAAGAAGAAAAAATAAAAATCCTAACGGTTAATTGCATGAAAATAGAAACAATAACAAACATATTTTGGCAAAAAAATCGTCGATTAAACATTGCAAGATTAAAAACCAATCGTTTCAAAGAAAGATGAAAGATAAATCTTTAAAAGATCATCAGAATTATCTTTAAAGAGTTGTATATTAATCATTGCAAGATTAAACGGCGAACGTGCCTAAAAACTTAAAATAAACAAAAAAATAAACATCGTTTTTTTATTGTAACTCGTCAAATAATCATCAGGAGTTTCGTTTGGGAATTGTATTTTAGTCACAATCGTCTATTAAACATCTCTTGGCTAGCTGGGTGATTTCTGTTTGACGTTTACACATACATACCTGTATTTGGTTGCAGATAATACGGTCCTATGTAAAGCAGTCATGGACTATGTCATTTTCAAACAACAGCTTATTGCTATAAGACAATTATTGTTCGTGTTTTCATGATAGCACTCGTGTAGAACAAACTATTTGTGCGTGGTCCATTTGTAATAACATGGTGTAGTTTTTAGGTTAGTCCGATGCAATGCAAACATGAACCATATGGTCCAGCCCTAGGACATTGTAATGTTAAATAAATCACGTTTTCTACATACCTTTGGGTTACTTTTGGATTAGTCCTAGTCGTTTATGGAGTATACTTTACATGCGTGTTTGGACTAGTCACGTTATCTGCAGGGAACAAACGAATACAAAATTATTCAAAGTAAATTTTGCGCGAGTGGAAGCGAAGCAAAGTTTAAATTAAAATTGGAAAGGCTTTGTCAAAGTAACCTTTGACCGTGGAAAAGCAGTCTTAGTGCTTGTGCCAAATCATCACAAAGGTTTATTAGTTTGTGTCTTAAGCCATATTTTTGAAAAGTTTCAAACATCTTAGAACAACTTTCAAAAATCAAACGAGAATTTTCAAAATTATACCAGTATAAACATAGCAGGCTCTGAAACTTAATAAGCAAATTATAATTGATTTAATTTCTTTTCTTAACAACATCCAAAATATATCTATTCAAGTACACTCACTTTGGCAACTGATTAGCAAGTAATTTCACCTGAATTGTCAAATGTTGTTTATATTTTAATATTTATTTACATAAATTTAATTTCACATTAAAATTTGTAATATTTGAAAACTAATAACGGAAAGGAAAAATAAGTAATTTCAATAATTTTGTTTATGTTTGTGTGAGAAATTCTTTTTTTTACAATTTGTGCGATTTTTAACCAATTACTGGAATTGTTACAATCACGTGAGCGTGGATGAACGTGAGTATAAAAAAATTGAGAGTGCATGAGTAGATTTTATGGGTGCTAACGATCTTCCACTTCTGCAAAAATTGGCTAAACAAATACTGTGTATACCATCTAGCTCAGCTACAAGTGAAACGTTTTTTTTTTTAAATTTAGCAATTCCCGTAAAAAGCATCCCGAAGAATACTTGAAGAGATGCGAAGCAGACTTCTCGGGTAAACGTTGACAAAATTTTGTTTCTGCATAAAAATTGTAACTCAAATTAAATTTATCTATATATGTATTTATTAAAGTTAAAGTACACGATCCGACTAAATATTAATATTTTACACAGATTTTTTTGAGCGAGAAAATGAATGAAAATCAAAACATTTTAAATATGTACATAATTTTCAAAAAAATTTTGTTTGTTGAGGGCTTTTTAGCTAATCTATATACATGCATTTCATTGGTGCTAATGCCAAATCATCAGTAGACCTCAAACCATATTTTTGAAATGTTTAAAGGTTTAAATTTATTTTTCCAAAAATCATTATAAAATTTAGTTAAATATTAAAAAACTAAAAACATTAAATAAAATTCCTTACATACTAACGTATTTATCAAAGACTATAACATTATAACAATAAAAAATTTGTACATTTAAAAATACATCCATCATACCAATAAAACAAAAATCTTAAAATATATTCCCCAAAAAAGGGAAGCTCTTAGAATAATACTTACTGAACTAAAGAACTTAAGACTAACTACTCACTAATAACTTAAAACTAAACAACAAAATAACAAAAACAAAAAAAAAAAACAAAGTAAATTAACAATAAAAAGGGAATAAGAAATTAATTAAAACTATTGAGTAGTGTTATATACCGTATCAACTATATTGAGACTACGAATCCTTCGATGATAAAATAGAAGGTCTGCACTTTCGTAAAGGAGTCCAGCTCCCCTGAGAGTCAACAAATCCACGGGCGAATAATACCGAGACAGCAGAACAGCCTCCAGATCCCTATTCCTGCAAAAGCACTCTCTCACCAAAAGATTCTCAGAGGAACGCGCCCCTTCTAAAAATTTGGTCGCACCCTCCACCATATAAACGTCTATACGACCAAAATCAATTGCCCCATAAATGGAGCTACACGATGGCCTACGTAAATCACCGTTCAGCCCAATGTAAGGTCTAAAACCAAGGCAAGCAACCAAAATCTTTCGCTCCCATCTTCTAAGCCTTTCCATTTGGGATGAAGAAATTCCAAACCAAATAGGAGACGAGCGGACGAATGATCTGTCGATACACCAAGAGGCGAACTCTTCTGACAAGACCACCCCTACGCTTGAGTACACCCTGATAAGCACCATAAGAACGTTTTGTTTTCTCGAAAACATCATCAATATGACGATAATACTCAAAGTTCTCATGAAAGTTGACCCCGAGGTACTTCATCCTGTCAGACACCAAAACCATTTCCCCTCCGACCCGTAAACATGGCACATATGACCTACAATTTTTATATATGAATTTGCGTCTACCCTTGAGCATCATAGCCACTGTCTTCCTCAAATTCAAATTAAGGCCTCACCTCGTAAAATAGCAGGCCAGCTCAGACAAATAACAGTTAACCCGATCATTAACAGCGCGTGCCCTAGCCCCTGCAGATGCAATTAGGATGTCATCAGCATACACCAACAAAAGATCCCCTTGAGGAGGGGGTGGAATCTCCGAAACAAAAATGTTGAACAAGACCGGCCCAAGCAACGACCCCTGAGGTACTCCTGCAGAGATTGAACGCTCACAAGAGAGAACATCACCAACCCTAACTCTAAACAATCGGTTACTTAGGAAGCTATCAGTCAAACGGCAGATGCCCCTGCCAAATCCCATATCCATCATTTTATACACTAGGCCATCATGCCAAACCGTATCAAATGCCTTGGCAACATCTAAGCTCACAGCCATAGTTGGGCATCTCCTATTCAGACCCCTGGCAACATAATCCGTAAAAACCATCAGCGCATGCGAAGTCGAAAGTCGGCTCCTAAAACCAAATTGAAAATCTTTCAAAATGTTTCTGTCTATTATCACGCCATTTATTGCTGCCAGGAGAAAGTATTCAAATAGCTTCCCAAAGGCCGACAGCAAAGAAATCGGTCTGTAACTTCTACGCTCACTTGGGTTCAATTTCGGTTTCAATATAGGTACCACAAGAGCAGCTTTCCATGCTCTTGGAAAATATCCGATGTTCAAACAGTGATTAAACACAATTGCCAAAAATCGCCACGTCACAACACCTGTCTTTCTCAAAACGAAGTCAGGTACACCATCCATCCCAGAGGATTTTTTGTTCGACCTCCTTTTCAACGCATTTCCCACTGCCACAGCATCAATAAAACCGAGTCCGTCAATGCGCGCACTATAATTCGCCCCGTCCGCTGTAAAGCTCGCGCAAAATGTCGTCAACGGTTCCGTCCTGTCCAAAGATGCGACTACCTCACGTGCCCTCACACCACATAAATCCATACGCACCGATTGTCCACCATGTGACACCTGGGCAAAGCTGTTCGCAAGTATATTTGCCATTCCAGCACCATTGGAAACAGTTGTCCCACTAGCATCCACCAAACTCCGAACAACAGGGCGAGCCTGCAAGCCAGCCGGTGACTTCACATTCTTAAATGTCCGGTTATTCAGTCGAATAGTCTGTAAAAAATTTGTCCAATTATCACATTCGAATGTGGCTATGGCACCCATTATTAGTATGTCCAGATTCCGTATGTCCGCCTTCAGTATATTTCGTCTGTCCGGATCCTCACACCTGTTCAGTGTTCGTCGTAGTCATTTCTTTTGGCCAATAAAATTCAAAATATGCCGCGGGAGCTTCAGCAAACCTCTGCCTCTTGTGGAGACCTTCGGTATGGAATACTCCATAACATCCTGAAAAGCAGTTTCCAATGTCCCAATAATCCATCAATCTCTATCTCAGTCACCTTCCTGTCCAACGGCAGCCCACAAGTAGCAAGATTACTTGACAATCTATTCGCAAATATGCGCCTGTTCATTCTGTCATAGTCACACCTGGTAGAACGTTCTACTGTCAAACAGGGGTTCGTAAAGAAAACTATCTCTACTGCCTAGTGGTCCGATTCATAGTCAAGTGTCATCAGTCGGTTCCAGTTCACTGTATCAATATCTACAGATGTCAGAAAAAAGTCAATGTGTGAAGATATACCCCTATTTACCCTGGTTGGTCCTTCAGTTTCTCGTACTTCCAAGTCCGGATTAGAGAGTAAAAATTCCCTTAAATTACGTCCACTAACATTCGTGTACGTCTCTCCCCAATAGGGATGCCTTGCATTGAGATCAGCGCCAATTACTACACTGCAGTCACGTGCCAGCGCCTGCACCGAATCAAAATCATTGGCATTGAAAGCAGACCCCGGTATAAGGTACATTGATATAGCAATCAAATCAATACCGTTCGATCTTCGAATACGCACAGCCGAATTCTCAATAGACCCATTATTTAGAATTATTTCATCACAATGCAAGGCATCCCTAACGAGGACAGCAGTACCACCTCCACGTCTACCCTGTCGGTCATGTCTAAAAATTTTGTATCCAGTTATGTTAAGTTTATGGCGGGAGTTAAGACAGTGCTCAGCCACCAGCAGTACGTCGGGTCTATGTCTAAGCAAAAATAAATTCAAGTAATGTCTTCTGTGTCTTGAGACAATCGAGTTTGTATTAATAAAAATTGTCTTAAGTGTATTAGCCATTGTGTGCCAAGCAAGGCACGAGATCTGTCTTCGTCATTGTCCAATCCACGATACTTGCTCGCAAATCCACCTATCCTTCCTAAACATCCCAATAACCCGCCTCCAAAGAAACGCCGACAGTCCTTGTCAATGTGATCATATTGATCCATCGCAACGCCCAGAGAAACGTCAGATTTACCGAGATCCCGGCGTTTAGTGGAAGTAGTTCCAGATGCAGCTGCCTTCTCCCCACGAGCAGAGCCGGCCGCTGCAGCATAGGAAACACCTACTTTAACATTACTCTGACCAGGAGTTCCAACATAAGGACGGGAAACGCCCTTCGAAAATTTCCTTGCTTCAAACTTACGAAGAAGTTCCACCCTACGCGGGCACTCCTTCGAGCTGGCCGCATGCCCCTCAACACCACAATTGACGCACCTAACCTGGCCAGTGACAGGATCCGTAACAAGAGTCTCCTCTATATTCTTCCCCTTAGGAGGAATCTCACACTTACCTGGGCCATGAGACCCACCACACTTCACGCACCTATAAGGCATGCGACAATTCGAACTTACGTGGCCATAACGCTGGCAGTTAAAACATTGCGAAACGCCCGTGCGCCTAAATTTCCTAATATGGACTCTACAGCGCAAAATATACCGCAGATCATAAAAGCCCCGAAGGTCAGAGTCCCTAGTCATCCGGACCACCCATTTATTCCCTCCCAATCTGATCATCCTAATTACATTAACATTAATCTGGAGGCCGCTCAGATACTCAACTATTTCCTCCGATTCATAAGAATCAGGAAGATCCTCAATAACCGCCGTAAACGGACGAAGACTCTTTGGGGTGTAGGTATAAAAATTCACCCTCTCCTTCTCAAGAAGCACATTAACCTTCTGGAAATCATCCAGAGTGCAGACCTCTATATTAGCAACCCCCTTACCCAATATCTTAATATTAAAATTCCTATGTCCTAAAGCCTTATCAATAGAACTAATAATAAACTTAACATTAATGTCATAAGTTGTTATGACAGGAACAGACTTACTCTCCCCACTAAAAAGTTTTTTGGGTGCTTGATTGGTCTCCTTCGGTTTCACACCCGCTCTTGAGCCAACATCATCAATAGCAATTCTTTTTGTTCGAGTATTAGCTGCAGATTCACTTTTTTTAGCATCTTGAATTTCAATCTCACCAAGTGATTCAAGGCTTTCGGCATCTTGCAAAAGCCTTTCGTCTTGAAATTTAACAAAATCCTCCAATTTATTTTTAAGTAAGCCATTCTCATGAACTAAAAGGCCAATTTTCCGCCCATCATCATCCAGCTTGTCCATTAAGACTGCGTTAAGCTTACGCAGATTATATTTTTGAAATGTTTCAAACGTCTTATCTTATACACAAACTTTTAAAAAACCAACGAGAATTTCAAAAATTACAAAAGTATAAATAAGCATTGTTGGCTTTGAAACTTATTCAAAAATCCCAACAAACAAATTATATTATTCGATATGAATCTATTTTATTTTTGTTTCAAAAATATGGTTTAAGGTCTACTAATGATTTGGCATTAGCACCAAAGAAATGCATTTATATAGAGTAGCTAAAAAACCCTCAACACACAAAATTTTTTGAAAATCTTTGAAAGAAGATGTCGAGGCAATCTCGATTAATAAATTTAAAAAAAATACTTAATATGTACATAATTTTAAACTTCACTTTAAAACTTTAAAATAAAAAAATTTATATGTATTTTCTTTAAGAATTTTTAATTGTATTCAATTGTCAAATTTAATTTTAACTACAAAATTTGGAATAGCATAATACACACATATGTACATACATATTGGCAAATCCTTCTTGACGAACACTACATTCGTACGTGTTTTCATATTAATATTTAAAAAATTTTTTGTCTTTCAAAAGAGGTAACCTCAACTTATGCATGGTGTTTATTGGGATATATGTGTACTTTCGAATGGCATAAACAATTTTTTTTAGCAGGTATTTTTTGCGAAATAATTGATCACCAAGATTTTTGATGCATACTACAAAAAAACGGAAGTGACTGAAAGTCAAAGTGTGTTTTCGTAGTTTTTACCGAATTGTGCATAATAAAGGACACAAAATGTAGTTCCTAAAATAAAGATGATAATTCTAAAATAACTCATTCCCAGCCAAAAAAAATGATGTCGTTTGTCGTGAACCCTTTGTGACGCATGCTTCGTAACGCACGTTACATATTTTCTATTTTATACCTAATTTCAATGTTTCCAAAAGTAAACACAAATTTTTTGGGCTTTCGATCGGGCCATCTTCATTAAGAATAAAGTAATGATATGAAACTTAAAAACTTTTCATTTCTGGTAAGAAATTAAAATATCTAAGGTGGGGTAGGATTTGGTAATAGTTTGTACATAAATGATCATCGAAGTATATATATTTTATTTATAAAAATATATGTATACATAGTCTAATATTTCTTTAATAAAATATTTTAGGTCAAATTAAAAAAAAATTTGGTTGGTGGAGTGTTTCTGGGACTTGCCAGAAATTGTTTCAAAAAAATATTTCTCAGTTAAACATAATTTTCCTCTTTTATTGCGGAATTTTCTAATTGTATATTAGATTTTCCTATTTGCTTTCAGAAATTTTAATGTATAAAAACTTTTTTCGTGAGTATTTCGGTAGTGTGAGTTTGCGTGATTGTGACTAACATTTTTTTTACGTGAGTGAACGTGAGTCAAAAATATGAGGTCGTGCGTGAGCGAGCATGAATACAATTTTTTTATCGAGAGCATGCATGAGCGTGAGTGAAAAGTCACTTACGATCCAATCTCTATTATTTAAGCAAGAGGAAAATTTTATTTTCAATAAAAACCATTGTCAAACAACGTAAAATATGTACATTAGGTTGGGTCAAAAATATTTTTTCTTGTATCGGCTTCTAATAGCGTAAATATGTTGTATTTTATTTAAAGTGATTATTTTTTCGAACAAAATTGGTTGTTAGTAGTTTTTAATCCAAAGAGATTATTATTTTTTGGCTAATGTTCGTAACACTTTTAGTCAGAAAGAATTGGACATGATATGTTACGAACATTAGCCAAAAAATAATAATCACTTTTTTATTTTTGTCTGCATTATATCCCTGTAAAATACTCGTATTATTAATTTTTTTTAGTTTAAGACCCCGCGCTTTGATCTTAAATTTTCTTAAAGTAATATCACTTTTTACATAACAACATAGCATTGCATTGCAGAAAAGCATATTACTGTATCCTAACGACTTTTAAGTTCTCGAGAAACAACCCATAGCCAAGTTCCAGCTACCCAAATTGAAAATATATGTATGAAAAAACTATATCTGTTATATGTGGACACTGCTTATTTGTAACAAACAAATGTACACATTTAGGCTAATAACGGACAGC
The DNA here is from genome assembly GCA_956483585.1 of Gymnocheta viridis. Classification (NCBI taxonomy): domain Eukaryota; kingdom Metazoa; phylum Arthropoda; class Insecta; order Diptera; family Tachinidae; genus Gymnocheta; species Gymnocheta viridis. The sequence goes on along the minus strand of OY101443.1, from coordinate 40,611,725 downwards.
AGAAATTATATAATCAGGTAGATAAAAAACAAAATATAATACACATATTTTGTTTTTTATGTCACAATTTTTAACCAAGTTTTTACCTGATATATTTCAACAAATATTCATATTTAGAGAAAAAATATAAAAATAATTTAAATTGTAGCGACACATAGAAACACGTAGGCCTATAAGATTTTAGGTACAGTATGCACAGAGTATGGATTCAGTAAAAATACTTGAAAATAGTACACTTTAGCATAACTTCACAAGAGACGACTGTTTTGTGACCGTTTTATTTAGTATTTTATATCATAAGTATGCATGTGTTATATACCAATGAACAGGTAGATAACTTTATTTTAATATTTTGTACGAATTTAGATAATTTTTAAGAATAAATAAGGCATTTGATTGAAAAACTTAAAAAATTATCCATTCGTATTTTCTTCACATATTTTTTTTGGATTTGAAAATTTATAAAAAAATATCCATTCAATATATTGTTGCATTTTTTTAACGTAAAAGGATTGCTATGTTTTTTAATAAATGCGAAAGAAATAAAAATTAAAAAATAAAATTTAGTTCAATTTTCATGCAGGTATATTAAATGCTTCTGAAAATTTGACTATTTTTAGTAAATCTGCCCTCCTCGCCACATTTTTGACTGGGCGGGTAACAATAAAAAGTCAAATGCAGTGTATTAAATATGTCTAATGAAATTTATAAAAAAAAAAATTCAAAACTCGATGGGCGTTTTTTTTCTTAAGCGATTAATTAAAAATTTCGTTAAAAATTCTCCTAATTCGTTCAATGCTGGATAAAGCGTGCATGCTTCAATCGACTTAATTTCTACTATAGGTTTTTTTGAAGACTAATCTTTTGATATATTGAAGAAGACATTTTGATTTTGAAAAAATGTTGAGAAACCCGTCGAACAATCAAGCTCTATTTTTGTCAAAATTTACCCATTTTTCACTTTCATTAAAAAAAATTGATTTCGATTTCTTTTCACGACAACATGAATCGAGATCTTATATTATCAGAGATGGTATTAAAAAGCATATAATATTTTCTTTTTAATTTTATCTTTGCTATTACCGGAGATATTAAGAAAATTGTTAGCAAACTCGAGGTGAAAATTTAAAAATTGAAAGGCAAATACATATCTGTGAAAATATTAAGGAATTTTTTGTGAAACAAAATGTATATTCTTTATCTATTAAAAAGTATAAATTTGTTAAAATCAAATAATATTTGTAAAAGCTATGAAGCCAACAAAGTATTACATGACCGAGGTAGTCAACTTTGACACCCTGTAGCCCACCGTATGTTTCAACAGGGTGCTATAAATTAGAAAATCCTTAAAGCTTAGGTCCTTCTCTATGATTCTTGCATACATTCTTTTGTAATCGGATCGCTAGTTTCAAAGATGCAGATTTATTACCCTCTTTTTTCTAATTGGCACCACTGTGCAGCAGCTGACTCATACTCAATATCTCGGACAGAAAAAATGAATCAGTGACATTTAAAAATATACTTGTTTGGATTACCTGGAAAATTGAAAATAAAAAATATAAACAACGGAAATAAGCTTTTCTGAGTCTGCGGATCATTTGATACATATAAAATACCCATGGAGAAATATGTATGTCTGCAACAGTCCACAATGTTGTTATCATGGGGAAGTTAAAGTTTTGATTTTAGTGTTAACTTCACGTTCATTTTTTATTATTAGCGGCCCTAAATAGTTTATAGTTTATGAAATAAATCAATACTACAAAACATATTCATATATTGTTTTTTACAAAGTTTCTTTAAGAGCGCATCCATTTTCATAAATAAGGTGATAAATATGCAAAACAAATTGTGATAAATATTGATTAAAAAACAGTATCCAATTTATTGAACTCAAAATATTCTGAACGAACCACAGAACACACCACACAGCAGAATACAGACAGACTTAGTAAAAACCCCATGAAACATGAAGTATATGAACATTAAAATTAATAGTAATTTAATAATTATCTTTACTTGTATGGTAAATAGTTATTTCTACAAATGCATGTACATATGTAAACACATATGTACATATTGTATGTATATAGTTATGGTATTTTGCTATTTCAAGATGCGTTTTGTATTGAACTAAATATGATGATGTCAGAAATGCATTTGAATATGTGCGTAACTTGTTAATTAAATGCAACCTCGTTTTTGTATTTTTTGCATCGTAAAAGTTTTCTCTTGAAACGATTGATTTTAAACAACAACTATGTGAATTGAAACAAAAAAGTGTTTCTGTATCTATACATTGCGAGAACTTTCCGTTTTTTAAGTTTTTCCAAAAATTTTTGGAAGTATGTACATATGTGAGTTTCCGTAAGAATATTATTTGAAAATTTTTTCACTAAAGCATGGTACTCTGTTCATTATTTCGTGCGAACTGCTGTCAAAAGTCCATATAAAAAAAATTCATACGAAATAATTGCAAAATAATATGGCCGAAGTTGTACTCTGTTCATCTTGTGAAAAGATACGAAATGTTTCTGGCAGCATTATTTTTTCAACCACAACATGTTTCTAGCAACATATTTTTCAACTGCGAAATAATGTAAGCACCACTTATTTCGTGCGGAATTGCAAACAACAGATGATCAGATATTACTTAGCAATAAATTTGTTACGCACAAATAACGAAAATAAAGGAAAATAGTGTAAAAATAACATAAGATGAATGTATGGGGTTTTTGCAGAATGTGTGTCTTCAAAGAGCTCCTCCGCAGCAGCTGCAATTAACATTAATTGATACGTTGCAGCAGAAGCTCTTAAAATTATTTTGTTCTCCATTTGTTTTCACACATGGTTATTGTTTACATAAAAAAACAATGTTGCTTACTTCAAGGTAATAAAAACGATAAATTTGTTATAAATCGTAGTGTTGTCACCACTAGCTAATTGTCAAAATTTTCAAACGAAATAATCAATGTTGCTCAACATTTTGCGTAAATGTGAGCAGAGTACTAAACTTAAAGCTCTGTTCAAATTTGCGAAAAATGTTAAGCAACATTAATTATTTCGTTTAAAATTTTTGACAACTGATCAGTGGCGACAATACTACGATTTATAACAAATTTATCGGTTTTAAAGCCTTGAAATGAACAATATTGTTTTTCTTTTAAAAACAAAAAAAAATGTGTTTATTTAAAAAAAATTAAAACAAAAGGACAACAAAATAATTTTAGGTGCTTGTACTGCAAAGTATCAATTAATGCAAATCGCAGTTGCAACGGAGGAGCTCATTGAAGACACACGTTCTGCAAAAATCACTCACCTTCATTTTATATTATATTTATATTATTTTCCATTATTTTAATTATTTCTGGGCAGCAAACTTAAAATTAAAACGCCCAGAAATATCTGATCAGCTGTTGTTTGCAATTCCGCACGAAATATGTATGTATGTAAGTGGTGCTTACATACATATGTTTTTTCGCAGTTAAAAAATATGTTGCCAGAAACATTTTGTGGTTGAAAAAATAATGCTGCCAGAAACATTTCGTATGTTTTCATAAGATGAACGAGTACAACTTCGGCCATATTATTTTGCAATTATTGCGCATGAATTTTTTTATATGTACTGTTGACAGCAGTTCGCACGAAATGATTAACAGAGTACCTGGCTTAAAAAGGCAGAATTAGTTTGTACGTTCTGTTCTGTTGCGCATCAACTGTTTTTTTATGTTCAATTGAAAAACTGTATGTGTGGTTTGTTGTTACTTTTTCGTTCTGTTCTGTTGCGGACTATTCTGTAGAAAATAGAATACAATGTTAAGTGACAGCCAAGAGTGTGTATGTATTAGTTTTTTGTGGTAAGAAATATTACAAATTTTGTTTTAAAAGTCAGAAAATAATATTTTAATTCAAATTTTGGTAAATTTATGTATATATATATTTAAAAAGATTTATTCCTATAATTACATCGTTCACATCCACAGGTTCAGACACAAAACAAGTAAGTAAGAAATATTTTCTACAGAAAAGAACGGCACAGAACGGCAACGAAAAGTAACAACTAATGAGGCCTTAACACAGTAAAGATTCCTCACATTGGAATACGATGCGATAATTAATAATGTATTAAAATAAAGGCAGAGTTAGGCGAACGTTACTGCTCCGTGATGTACCACTTGTTCGGATTTGATATATGAAATCTAATACAAATGCTTACCGAATTTAAATGTATCGTAGTTGGGACTACTGATGCTAGTTCAGCCTTTTCGAGGACTGATTTAGCCTCTTTTGTCTTTTATGTTCAAAAGGGCTAATTTTTTCATAATTATTTTTTCCTGCTAAATCCATAAAGTAATTTTCAACTATAAAAAAATTAATCCAATGTATAAAGGTAAGAAACAAAGGTGGTCTCGAGAGATCAATTGACTCAATTCGCTTGAATTTTGGTTATCAACATTTTTAAAATCATTTTGTTTGTTTATATAAAAAAGAAAAATTATTCATTTATATAAATACTAAAAAGATTTTTTATTTTAAATAACATGTTTTATATAAAAACTTCTTACATTGAGCTGTATGTATTTTATAAATTATTTTATAAATTATAAATTTTTAAAAATATACCAGTAACCGTAGCCACAGCGCCAATAGCTGCAACCGACTCCGTTGTAGTGCGAATGGCTGGTAACTAAACTTTGACCTGCAGACATAAAGCGTTAGTCTGTGCTGCAGGTACGCCTATACCAACATCCATCATTTGTGTGGCCGTAACATTAGTATGGGGTAAATAAGTGGCTAGCGCTGCTTCATTAGTAATGGTCAGATAAAAATTTATTTTTGAGCTCGTTTGGGGCCCTTCAAATAGTATGTGGAAAAGATAACAACACAGTCATCTGGCATTTCAGATTTAGATTTCAGTTTGTAAAAGAGTTTACTGAAGTGACAAAAGAAGAAATAAGATACGTCTAAAAGCCTGTGAAAGCGCTGAAACCCATTTGAATCAATTAAACTTCTCTTTTGAACAATTTTTTTCAGATCACTATGGTAAACGGAAAAGAATGCAACGCTGCAACCGGAACGAAGTCTACTAGTCAGTGCTATATTTGTGGTGCCACACAGAAAGACTGCAACAACAGTATAGATAAGGAGGAAACGTTAAATTTAACTGGTGTACTATTTGGGTTTTCTGTATTGCATGCCAGAATTAGACTATTCGAATGTGGCATATAAATTACCATATATATAGGAAAAGCAAGACTGATGAAGAAAAACAACTAGAAGAAAAAACAAAGAAAACATCCAAGAAAGATTTCGGATTGAATTTGGATTATTGGTAGACATTTCGGAAATACCAATGAAGGTAACACCAGTAGAAGGAGACAATTGGAGACAATTTCAAGTGGACATAAAATTAATTCACAGAAATTCCACTGTTATGCCAAAGACACAGCAAAATTATACGTCAGCCTTCATGGATGGCACCCTATGACTCCGATCATTCGTAAAATATTGGCACATGGTGCCACTATAATAGAAAACGCTTTGCTACCAATAGGTCAGGTATCAGAAAAAGCCCCACAGAGGCTCGAAATAAACACTTCCGTGAATATCGCGAAAACTTTGCCAGGAAGTTTTCAAGAGAACAGTGTAATCTTTATCTGTACCACAGATTATTATAAACATACTAATGCCGGCATATCCTAACAATAACGAACCAGACTCTGATAACTAACAGCAAGATCAATCAATTACGGAATAATGTTTTTTCAATGTAGTATTTCTCAGATATTTGAGGTATAAAATAAGTTATTTCTATTTTAAACCTTGTTATATATTTTAATTTAATTGAAATAAATACAGAATTTATTTTACATAGCACTACACGTTGTTTGTTTGTAATATTGTAATAATTTGAATAATTTGTTTGGTTTTGTGTATTTTTTGACTTAAATATATGTTTATGTGCGTTTCATAAGTGAACAAATAATTTTGGCCGCGTGAATATTGAATTTTGACCTATGTGCGCTCGATCGAATTGCAGAACAATTAGCACATATCCTAATTCCAAAATACTGAGCAGAATTATGTAAATTTATATACAAATGTTTCGCATGGTACGATGTATGATTTCTGGACCATTGATTTTTGCTATAAAAGTTGTTCAAGTTATTTATATACTTATGTAAATCAATAGATAATCACTGCTCGTATCATGCATCATGGTTTAATTATTTTTTAAATATTTTATCTATGTATAATAAGCAATGTACATATTTATATGTATGTATAACAATTTATGTAATAAAACAAATGATCTGTGAGTTTATAAAAAAATTAATTTTGCGGGAGATTTTTCTACAAAAAACGATCGCAAACAACATTTTCATTGCTAATTTAGTATTCATAACCCGAACCCACATATCTTCATCTTATTTTTTTAGTGAGGTATGCACATAGTTACGTAGACAGCCTGATTTTTTAATAATATCTCAAAAACTTGTTGGCAATGTCATTATTAAACCACAAAATTATAATTAATAATTTTATCTGAAAAAATTCTCTTGGCGCCAGTTACTTTACTAAAAATATAACAGTTTTTATTTTAATTCTAAAAAGTGCTAAATAAATTAGTCATAAACTTTTGCGAAGGTTCCCATAGATACAAAAACTTGACATATGGTTTTCAGATGTCTGGTATTTTAAAGGGATACTGAAAACAAATCCTCTTAAATACTTATTAACTTATCTTATCTTATTTATTTGTGAATTTGAAAACTTTTTATGTTTGCAAATAAAGTCATTTCTTAATTTTTCAAATACCTTTTTAAAAAATTATTTCTGTTTATATTATAAGAAACTTGTCATTTTGTGTTAGCAATTTAAATAAAGTTCATAAAATGATTAATTTATTAACTTAAAGTAAAGTATACTCACCTTTTTTGAAAAGTTGATTAAACTTTCAACGCACCTTACCTGGGACTAAACAAATATTAAAACCATTTTAAATTTTAAACAGTGATTTGTTGACTTATATTAAGTGATTTAAAAGCAATTCTAATTAGATTATTAAAAACAAAATACTCAACATAATTTCTAGCTTTGCCATTTGAGCATTTAGTTATCGATATGAAATATACAGAATACTTTTACGCTCCACATATGATCAAAAATGGGTCATAAATCTTGGGATAAAATGCTCACATATATTTCAAAGAATACTCCAATCGCATCCAACGATAGCTGAACTTCTGATAGAGAGAGACACTTTTTAGAAACTACTAACAACTTTACTTCTACTTGTACTGATAAGCTGTCAGTTAAACAGTCAAGGGCATTCCTGCTTATAGATCGGGAAGAACGGACGGTGTCATCCATGCAAAATTGGTCGAGCATCTTGAAGTATTCCTGCCATAGCACAGTGGCGTAAAAAATTGTAATAATGTCGTACCTTCAATATGTTTAAAATTTTTGCATAAAGAAAAATTGCCACTCATAGAAGAGTATTGTATTTGGAGGCACCCAGTTATAACTGAGAATATATTTAAAAATCTCCAATTTGACACCTTTTTGTGTAAAAAAAATTTTATGGGCTTGTAGCTTCTGCAAATGTAAACCGATTTCTAGTCCCTTTTAAGAAACGAAATCACACACTTAATTTAAAACTACCCAGTGAAATTAGACCCTCCAGAAGAGTTAATTAAATACAGAACATTGGCATGGGATGTAGTGCATATTCGATGATTTTTTGTATGTACATTAAAAAAAAACTTTTACATTGGCTAATTGCTGTTAGTTAATTTCAAGAAGCTTGTCACAAAGTTAAACTTAAATTAAGATGTAGTTGGCCTACGAAAAAAAATTAACTGTTGCTTATTTTATACCCCTCAATTTGCTTTTAACTAAACTATGTATTAATATTTACTAAATATGCAAAATATTAATTTTGTGAAAAAAGCCATTAAAAATTTAAAAAATAAATTTTAATAGAAAAAAATTTATATTTTAACTTAATATGCCCGTTCTTAAAAAACAAACTACAAATTCATAATGTTCAGTTATCTTGAATTATCAATAAGTGGAAGAAGCAAACGTAACTTTTAAATCGATTTTTAATATTTTTGCTAAAATACCAGTACTTTTCACTATTTTGATATGTTAATAAATTAACATTCAAAAATACCTCAGATGCATACATATGGTTTCTATACTAGAAGGTAGTCATATCTTAAAAAACGTTATTATACCCTTCACCAAAAAATTTGGAAAGCGCTTATATAGGTTTGTCATTCCGTATGTAATTTCTTCATTATTCATTTAAGACCCCATAAAGTATATATATTCTGGATCCTTATAGATAGAGAAGTCGAACGACCGATGTCCGTCTGTTCGTCAGCTATACTTTGGTGTATATAGAATTAAGGCCTCACACAACATAGAGACATAAATTCTATACCATTCTGTTGGAATTTTTCATAAAATTTTTCGGTTTGAAAATAACAAAACTCGGTCCAATAATTAATGAGATATAGCCAAAAGAACTTTTTTGTTATATGTCCTATTCTTTTGTTTTTTATGTAATTTATCGTAATTTTTCATATTTACTTCTCTGTCTCACAAAGTACAATTTTACAAACGCAGAAGAAGATTTAAATAAAAAATGTTTTTAATTAAATCCATCTGTTTTCTTAGCAGGCTGAATATAAATGACCGAATTCGTATTTTTTAAATCAATTGAGGTTAAAATTCGATTGTGTTTCTATATCAGAAATATACAGGTTATACTGAACCAAAACCTTTATCGTCTGGTCCAACCGCAATACAGATAAGTAAATGGAAAACTAAAAAAAATTTAAAAAGACAACTATCAGAATGTCACTAGTTTACATACGTACGAGTACGTACATCATACGAGTTTCAAAGAAAAAATAAAATTAAAATAATGAATTAAAATATGTTGTTATATTGTATAATTTAAAATTATTTTTACACCGTCAAGTTATTTTTATTTTTGGTATTTTTATTATATTATATAAATAAAAATGTTGATAACTTACTGAATTCATTATATAATTATTTTATCACTGTACAAAATCCTATCTGATAACATATTGGGTATTTTTGAAAAATAAACTTTTTACCGTTCATAAAATTGGAAAAAACGCAAAAATTAAATGAATATATTATAAATGAGATTGTTCCCTGGTTTTTCAATTAAATTGTGGTCTTCGACTACACAAAGAAATGATTTGAAAATTTATAAAAGGTTTAATAATGAAGAAATTTTCCCAAAATAGATCAAAAATATCGCCAACTATGTATTACATAAATCTGCTTGTCTAATGATTAAAATGTTCCATTATCATATTAATATTGAAATTAATTTAAAGCTATCAAAATTTCTAAAAAAAAGATCAAACTTTTTCAAATAAAAAGTAAAAGTAATACAAACAACTAAAATGTATCAAAAATTCTAAAAAAATAGCATAGTGTATTTCAGGACTCGAAACCGTGCCACCGGGTAGGTTACGGTTTCAAATCCTGAACAAACATTTGCTATTTTTTTAATTGTTGATACGTTTTAATTATTTTTAGCTTTAAATTATTTTTAATGTGAAGATAATGTTGGAACATTTTAATCATTAGACTAACAGATTTATGTAATAGTTGGCAATATTTTTAATAAATTTTGGGAGAATTTCTTCATTATTAAACCTTTCCTTACGTTTCAAATCATTTCTTTGTTTAGTCGAAGACCATTGGCTTTTTGATAAAGACGCTGAAACACTTCTTGGATGTGTGAAAAATGATATAAGTGCTAATAAGGGGATGTTATTATTTTTATAATGCACTCTAGGCAAGAAAGGGTTAAACATTTTTTACGAAATTCATAATTTATGGCTGACTTCATAAACGCAGTTTGCAAAGCAACACAAGAATGCCTTGTAAACTCATGCTTCCAGTGTTGCTTTGCAAGCAGTGTTTATGAAATCAACCTATACTATGAAATAGAGATTAGAACCAATAATGCATGATCGTGATTAATTTTTTGTTTCCATCACGATAGGTTGCATCCGTGAGACGTGAGTGGCAATTTTTTTGCCTTAATGTAATTTTTTCCATATAAATTATTTTTTTTTTATTTTTTTCGTATTTGGTGGGCGTGAATTTTCGTGATTGTGACTTCTTTCGTCGCTCATTACTAAGGTGAAGGGTATATAAGATTCGGCACAGCCGAATATGTCAGTCTTACTTGTTTTTGAATTGAGATTGCAGAAATATTCGTCGTATTGCTCTTCATTTTGTGTAAAAAATTTATACAAATATGTTGTTTACTCACCTCTTCAGGGGCGAATACTTTTTTATTTTTCCATTGATGTGTGTGTAATTTAAAAACTTCCAACTAGGTTTCTGACGAAGGAGTTTTTTTGAGATATGAATTTGCAATAAAGGATACGAAATGTATAATCAAAAAGGAAGCAGCGACCGTGGCGTTCTATAATTGAATCTTCCTCTGAAAATTTCCGATAAACATTTTTTTATTATAACAACCTTAAAGTTTAATCTATAAGTTAGCGATAAGTTAAAGGCAAGTTCATACTGCCTGTAACTTTTATGGCGAAGTTCAATCATTTGAAGTTGCCATATTTGATTATAAATTAATTTTAATTTATTTTTGCAAATGGCTTTTAATTCCAAACAATTAGTAAAACAAATGCAAAATGGCAAACAAAACGTATTGTTTGTGTGCTTGTAGTAAATGAACGCTCCGTTGGCCGATTGCTACTGTAGTCATACTCAGTATTAATTAATTAATTTTAAAACATGTCATAAGCAACAGTTGCTCGACTCTGGTTCTGTGAAACTGTGAAACGAAAAAAACATTTTCGTTTTCATAAGAGCTCTTTATATTATCATTTCACAATTACAGAAATTGCGATTCCCGTTCTTTTAATGAAAAAGTGTTTCATTGCATTGTAACCGTGAAACTTTTGTATCTACATACATACATACATATGTATGTTAACAAAGTGTAAAAGTCAAATGCAAATATCGAATGCTTGAGCTGCATGTATTTATTTTTTTTAGACATTCTTAGTAATTTTTGTCGATTTTTTAATTAAAATTATTTCATTTTACTAACAATGTGAATGCATATACAAACCTTAGGCATAGTATGGGCCACAATACGTAATTCCTTCCGTTTTCATTAAAATCATGTAAATCCACCTAACCAACTAAAAATTTAATAAGTATAAAAAATTTTTAAGTTAAACAGTTTTATTGAAAAAAGGATAATGTACTGAATGCTAACAAATAATTAAATCTATCTATGGCATTGGACAGACAAAAATAAATAAAATCGTGGGGCGACCGTAACCTCAGTTTTTTTCTGATCAATGCCATAGATTGATTTAATTATTTATCCACTCTTTCCTTTTCATTTTTGGAAACAATTTTACCTATAAAGGTCTACAAAATCTACAACATAAATCAATTTATTTTATATAAAAGGAGCACATATAAGCAGGATTTTTTTCACCAGTATTGGTTGGAATGTTTAAATTTTTAAAAAATAAAAGTAACTTTGCCTAACTCACTGCTATAACACTTCGTATTTTCTTAAATTTGCCGATTTTTAGCCTTTTTCGCAAATAACCTAAAAGCATTTACACACAGACTAAACACAAAAAAAAAAAACAAAAACAATTCCACCATTACTTTTACTTTAAAGAATAACAGAATTTTACTTTGAAAATTTATAAACTAAAAAAATCTCTATTTTTACTGCGATCAAGAAAAACTCCAAAAAGCTATTAATTTATAAATACGTAGCAGCATAACGGAAAACAACAAAAAAATTGCCTAGTGATGTAGAATTTTATGTACTTGAACTTGGTGCAAAAAATTGTATTGCTTTCTGATTTTTTTAATTAATTTCCATTATTGCTAATATGAGCAACAGTGCGTCGTTACAGGGACGTTATAAGAAAGAAAAATGGTTAAAGGTCAGCTTAGTGAAAATTTAGACGCAATGAAAATGTGAATTCTTAAAAATAAATTTTTTTACTTGGTAGCTAAGATGCAACTTAAACTTACCTACCAATTGAGAATTCCGTGCTATTCTTAGGAGAAGATGTTACAAAGAAAAAATGGCATGACCAAAAAAATCATTACATATGTATGTACATACAAACTTATAGTGTCAGAATTAGAGCTTGCAGTAAGTCCAAACATCGATAACACATTGCAATAAGAAAAACCAGTTTCAACAATTCCAATGGAAAATGAAAGTATACCATTAAGTAAACAGAACTGCCAAAGGGTTTTGAAAAGTTAGCTAAGTCTTATATTGATTGAAAGTCAATAAAAAGACCAAAAACTTCCAAAATATATGTTATCCTGAAAACTTCCCAATAATTGCAAAATTTAAACGTTTCTTATCGCAAAATTTTTAATTCTAATTGCTTTTAATTTACAATGTATTCTCTTGCGCAAACTAATATTTTAATATATTGAAATTGATTTTTGAGGATTGTTAGTTTTCCAGAAAACAATATTAGGTTTCTGGAAGCAGGAAGAAATTTTTATGCTTTACATATGCGCTGTTTTGAAGCGCTTCCAAGAATGAGCGAAAAAGACAGAGTGCTCTCAATATATTTTTAAACACAAACTAGTTCAATTCCTCAGTCGGTTGAAATGTTTTGGATTCGAGAATAACAAAATGAGTTAAACTCACTTGATTGTTGATTAATATGTTTTATTAATTCTTCACCCCATTAGTTAATTTGATTAACAACCAGCATTTATTTACATATATCATTAACTAATTTAGCAATTTAATTTAATATTAATTAATAATAATTGCTTTAATAACTTCTAACATATTGCTTCCTTAATAATTAATATCAATGCACAGTGGAGACGATCGCAAAACTAATGGCATACAACTTGCCATTTAAATCGTGGTATATCAATAAGGTAGTAGTTAGAAATTCAAATATTGTCCTTGAAGATATATCGGTTTGGATGATGATTTATTGGACCAAAATATTACACACTGAGGTAACAAGTTATAACAGTTTTTCTATTTTCTACTGCTAACTACATTCCAACATTTGTTTCTGCTGGTATTAAAAATATGCAGAGTGAAATAAAGACCTTAAGAACAAAAATTAAACAACAAGAAAATAAAAACGTAGCATGTGAATTACGAATAAATGAAATCCCGTACAAGGAAAATGAGAATTTAAAATCGATATTCGAAAAAATTTGTAACACAATAAGAATTTCTGTTCCCGCTGTCAAAACAATTTATCGCCTGCAAAATTTAAACAACAAAAATAGAAACAATTGCAAAGATTCGGTGATTATAGTTAAGAAGTGGTCTCCTTATACGATAAGAACTTTTTCTTAAAATCCCTGCCAAACCATCGTAAGCTTCATAGAGGTTTCTTTTTCTGTCTAAAACATATCGGAGAATCGTGTGAGAAAAATTTTTTATTAATGAAAACTTGACATCATATAACTTCAATATTCTTCGTGCCGCCGTTAAGCTAAAAAACAAAAACATCTCCACGGTGCCTTTAGCATGCGTTGTTTAATTTACGTCAAAATAACAGCTGATAGTACTGCAATATAATTGATATAATTTATTTCGAGGATCCGAACCTTCTCCTATTGAAAACGAAATCTGAACCCTTAGACTGCATATTTTTAATTAAATACATTACATTAAATACAATACATTTTTTACTCTAATATTTTATTACTTTCTACCTCAATGTTCATGCTTTTTTATTTCTAATCATTCGAAAATTTATATTAACTTTGTATGTACATATGTATAAATGCATAGCAACTGTTTTACTGTTATTTACTTTGTTTGCGTTACTTCTGGAAAATTAATTCATGAGCCCTGACAGAATACGATCCAGAGATAGTGTTGCGAATATGTTAAGGGTTATTGCGAATCAGAAGCATGGAATTAAGATTTGTCACATTAATGCTCAAAGTTTGAAAAATAAGGTTGATGAATTCAGATATATTTTTGAAAATTCTAATATTGATTTTATTTGTGTATCTGAAACATGGTTCAATTCAAGCATAACTGATTCACCTGTGTCATTGGGTGGATACAATCTGCGTAGAGTTGACAGAGAAGATGGATATGGTAGTGTTGCAATGTATATAAGAAAGGGCATTGCTTTTAACATTAAATCTACATCAAAAGAAAACTGTTATTTTGAAGATGTTCTGAATATAATCCTATAAATATGGTTGAGAATCTCCTTATTAAGGTTAGTAGTGAGGGCAGAAAAATTTATAGAAACATTAATACTAGACGGTTTCTGCGGAGGTTGGATACGCAAACAGCTATGTATGATGATGTGATAATAGCGGGCGATTTCAATTCAAACCTTTTCGAAGATAACAAATTCCTAGATGATTTTTCCTCTCTTGGTCTTATATCGCCCAACACTACGATTCCAACACATTTTACACTCACAAATAACACACTTTTAGACCTCTTTTTTGTAGACAATAAAGATAAAATCATGCTCTATGATCAGCTTTCCGTACCATGATTCTCCAAACATGATCTAATTTTTATGACGTATGAATTCATTTAGTTACACCAGCCCAGACGATTACATTTCGTGATTTAAAAAATATGAATCTCAGATTATTGGAACGGGAGTTATTTAAAATTGAATGGAATAACATTTTTTATTTAAATTCGCTGGATGATCAGTACACATTTCTCGAATACCATGTCAATAATTTATTCGATTTGGTGGCACCTCTCAAAACAAAGATAATCAATAAGGACCGCAAACCTGGGTTCTCAAATAAAATAAAAGAATCTATTAATCGAAGAGATTTTGCATTTCGTGAAGTTTATGGCACTGCCAAAAAGAAAGTCAATAAATTAATAAAAAAGGCAAAATAAGATTTTTATGCCGAAAAATTTTCTTCTGCGCTTAGCTCCAAGAAAACATGGCAAGCTATACGTGAAATTGACATTGGTAAAACCGCCACCCATTAACCCTCCTCAATTGATGTTGATATTATTAATGAAAAGTTTTTAAACATTCCAATGGTGGAAGCTGATCCCCATTATTATGATAATCATTCCAACAATAACTCTGAGTCACCTTTCTCTTTTGAAGCTGTGGATAAATGTGATGTACGAGCTAGTCTGTTGTCGATTAAATCTAACTCTGTGGGTGCAGATGGTATTAATCCAAAGTTTCTTAAGGTTCTTCTACCCTCACTGCTCCCCTGTATTACTTTTATTTTAAACAAAATTCTTACGTGCGTCAATTCCCCTCCAATTGGAAAATAGCAAGAATTGTACCTATACCCAAAACCAGTTCTGAATATAGACCAATAGCCATGTTGCCATTTCTTTCCATAGTTTTCGAAAGAATTATGCATAATCAAAAAAAAAATAAATGAATATTTTCATTCTGTATACAGTCACTGCATACTATACAAGAATATTGTCTGAATTGTTACAGACAGCCATTATTAAAGGTTATTTCCCGAAGACACCATATAGCTAAAATACTTATGTATGTATGTATATGACTAACCAATCAATATCTGTCAGATATTGTTGGTATTATACAACCTTAATAAACAAAAAATACAAATTTTATAAGCTAATTTTAATCGCTGATCACAATATTTATTAAATTTTTTTCTTGAGAGCCGAAAGGTTTTTAAGTTATTGATAAAATGATCAATATTTTAGAAATGGCAGCTGCGGCTACGCTTGCAGGCCCATATTATTTTCATAAAATTTTTCATTACCACTATTGTGGGCCATGTTCACACACCTAATGTTTTACGTAGCCCCAAAGAGAAAAGTCTAAGGGCCATTATTACAACTTGCCATTAGTTAAAGGTAGGATTTTGTCTGCTCGATAAAAAGCTTTTCATTATTTATTTTTATTATTAGTAATAATAATATTTAATGAATAAAAAAAAAATAAATGAAATAAATCTCTATGGCCAATTGTGATCATCTCTTCGATAAATCACAGGGTCAGGAAAGTTTTCATGCACGTATCGTCATCTTTTTGAAAAGAAATATCGTTCATATCAATATCTCCCGATTCCGGCCATGTAAGATGATTAATTATAGTTCGCAGATCGACGAGAAATGGACAAACATGGGATTTCCTTAATACTCTGGGATACAAATCCAATATACAGCAAAGTTAAATTTTTCACATAACTGATTGGTCCTCCCACCTGCTCAAAATGTTTTTCCACTTTACTGTTGCTGGCTGAGAAAGTGCTTCATGACGACCCAAAAAATGCTTTAGTTTTGCAAACTGTGACCGCGAAATTTCACAAAATTTTTAGTAAATTTTAATGCTCTGTTGACGTATATATGTAAGTGCAATTGAGTACCCAAAAGTTTTCAAAAAAATTTTATTCAACTTTACTAAATATTACTAAATTGCGTTCGTTTACCCAAAATACAGTAAATGAGAACACTGAGAGTGTAAAGTAACAGTTCATTGCTGAATATTTACAAATTTTTACTGCAGAAATTTGTTTTAGTAAAATTTCGTAAAACCAAGAAGCAAGAAAACAAAAAGTATGCAATTTGTGAAAAAATTATTTAGAAAAAGAAAAATTTAAATAATAACATAATAAAAAACAAAAAGTGAATAATTATTTTTAAACTAGTCGTTCGTTACACTTGTATATATGTATCTGCCTTTTAAAAGGAAATAAATGTTGTTTATTTTACATTTACAGCCATTTTCGTTGTGTTATTTTATTTCTTTGGAGTTGTGAAAGTGTTAAGTATATGGTTACTTATTACTGCACTTGCTTTTAAAGTAATCGATATCAAAAACAAATAACCACATACTTTTCAATAAATTTAATCAGACACAAATTACGAAATCATATAAAATGAAGATGAACATATGGAAAGGAATAGAGAAAATAATTTGTTTATATTTTCTTAAAATGTTCGTGTTATATTGCATCGAGTACCAACAGGGAAAAGAGTTGAGTAGTCAAAAGTGTAAATATATTTCAACACTAATTTATTTGCAATCAGCTGTATCCTTAATTTTACTATTTTTTTACAATTTTTCCGTTCGAGTACTTTTTTGGGCGACAGCTGTTATTCATTTTACGCACCTGATATCGTTCAAGTTTTATTAAGGCGTAGTTGGAATGCCATCTGTCAAATAGTTACAGGTTGAGTCATGACAACTGTTAAAATGGCTGGCTATTGAAAATGATACGTCTTATTGGAACACTCTGTAGTATGGAAATAATTAAAACTGAAGAAAAAAATCGTGCTAGTATTAAAATGATTAATTTTTTATTATACATTTAATGTTCTTTATAAATGTTACAGAAATGTTGCCTTGATTTTGTAATTTCCGTAATTATTAGAGTCTTGTGATATTTATGCTAATGATAGTTCTGCTTCTTAAGCAGTTTTTTATTTTTCTTGTAGTAAAACTTGACGTTGAAAACACCCTTTCACTTAAAGTAGATGCTTGTGATAGGATTTCATTAAAGATATTTTCTAAAAAGATGAAATCTTCTATTTTACGAGTACTAATATAGTCTGTGCTAGATTTTTTAAAATTTGTAATATTTTGTATAGTTGCACACAACCGATTGTTTTCATTTAGATTCACATTTTCTTCTTCCAAAATATCATCGTCTGCTACATTTTGCGGAGATTCAATTTAAAACGATCAGTTGTTTGTAATCTTTCGAACTATATTTTAAAACTGTGGAACTTTGTGGAATTAAGATAAAGAGTAGGTCTACTAATTACTTTAATTCGCCTCTCGTTTATTCTGGCCTTAAGGCAAACAAGTAAATCTTTTGAAAAGGGATTATTCGCCTCTTCGAAATCATTGATTAAGAACTCTATTATTTCATCAAACTCAATTAATGTTGCGGAATTTTTACTGAGCCCTTCAATGGCCACGCCATTTTAATCGATTAATTGATTAATTGTTCGAGTTATTCGATAATCGAAATACCCTATTTTCATTATTCTATCAAATAATGGAAAAACTTTACTCGATTAATCGAACAAAGCTTAATCGAGTGGGTAATCTAATATACACATATGACGAACAAATAAAATCGATAATTTTTTTTTTGGTAATTTTCAAAAACTTTAAAATATTTAGTATTGTTTGGCAAAGCGACCAGAAAAACGAAAATATGTCGAGTATGTAATATGTTTTATAAATGCAAATAAAAGAAAATAAAGAAATAAAGAAGCAAATATATACTCCGGCTTGTTATAACCGAACCCCACAATATATACATACATAATATCTGAAAGTCGAAGTTTAAAAAAATAAAATTCTAATACATTTATATAGGTATGACTAAATTCCACACAAAAAGTTTTTGTGTCCAGTGGTCTACTTTTCATTCAAGAAAAATAGTGCAGAAACTAAAAAGTGTATTAGATGAAAAAATTGAAAGCTGAGGCTGAAATACAGATTTATATTTACATATCTATGAAAGTATACAAGATAATTCGTTAAATTAAGCATTGGTTAAGAAGTTTTGAATTTATCACGATTTGTTACGGATGACCCTACTGTGCAATGTAATAAAGCAAATGTCATTATTCTTATTTGAAATTTTTAATGAAAGAAAACTCAAAAGTTAAATAATCACATCATTTACAAAATAAAACAACCTTTAAAAACATAATGTTTCTTTTTTTTATAATTAATTTTGCTTGTTTAAAATTTGGAATTCGTATCTGTTTTTGATTACAATTAAACAAATAAACAAGTAGCCTTCTAAAGAATTAATTAATTGCTTTCGGTTTCAGTGCCGGTTTTTTTATTTTGAGATCAAAATCAATAAAAATTTTAAACAAAATAATCTTGATATCATGCAAAAACTCTGCAACAATTAAATGTATTGAAATAAGCGATTGAATAAATGCTATAAATAAATACGTTTATAATTTTTTTGTCTTATCTAAGCTTTTTATGACTTTAAAGAAATAATTGGAAGTTATGTGCAATTGTGGAATTTGAGAGCATTTAACTTATTGTTGGATTTTAAGTTGAAGTTGACATTACAATTTTGGTTAAGCGTGTCATAAATTATTCCAAAAAATTTAAAGAGCATTGCACTTGGGATAGATGACTGTTAACTGAAAGAAAATAAAGTTTTACTTATATCCTTTTAAAAATAAATAATTTTAAGACAGGAAAAAAATTTGATTACCTTTTTGCAGCACTTGAAAATAAAAGTTTTTTGTTTTCGTGTTTGTGAACAGTTATTCTTTATCCGACTATTAACAGTTTCTGAAGTTTGTTTTGGAATAGCCTCAAAAATGCAATTTAAACGGAGCACAGTGCTGGAAAAAGTGAAGCGGGATCTGGAATATCTGAATAATATTTACATCGTTTATAATAAAGCTGTTTATTAATTTTTATTTGGTGGTTTTTGAAAAGTGTATTATATTTTAATAAATTAAAAGCAAAAACCCGTTTTTGAAGAAATATAGGCCAATGTTTTATTCCATCAACATTCAGAACAGTGATTTTTCTTTCGTTGCTTTTGTGAAACCCAGATTTATCTGCAACCAACCAACAGTTGGAACAAATTATTATTTATATACTTCTTTTAATAAAATTTAAGAAAATAAAAATTAAAATATGTTTTGAAGATTTTATAAGAAGGAATGTAGATTTTAAATATTTCTCATTGAAAAATAGTTAAATTTTGCATATATTACCTCCAAAAATTTAGACAACACTGATGCATCAACCAGTTATAACCATTTTTTTAATTGTGCCATTATTGTTTAATTAAAATAGTGCAAACTGAGAACAAAATGCTTGTTTTCAAAATGCTAATATTAGCTTCACCTGTAACAAAATAACAATGTAATAAAATCGCAAATAAACTTTACATGTGTACATGCATAGTTTGGATGATCACCGTATTGGTCAACCCCAGTTTTATTAGCACTTGCATAATGGCTGTGGGGTCAAAGTTCTTAAAAGCAGCTTCTATGTCCATCAAGGCGTCCAAAGTATAGTTTTTATGCTCGAGTGATTTTTCTGTATAACCAACGAGCGAGTGTAGAGCCGTCTCAACCGATTTGTCTTTGGTGTAGGCGTGTTCAGAGGTCTAAAGAAGAGTACCGTCTATGCTTATTCTAATATGAGCGTCGATCAGCTTCTAATGTCTTTGGAAAAAAGGAGGTACCACTGATTGGTCTGAAGTCTTTTGCTTAGTGTGTGATGATAATTTCGAGATAAAATTCACATTGCATTTGGGCCATTGATGCGGAATATATGACCAGGATAGATAGGACTGGCACTTACTAATTAGACAGGGGTTTGCTAGATCCGTATTAGGCTGGAGATCTGCAGGAATAATGCTATCTGGTCCGGGAGATTTGAACAAACCGGTCCGTGATAAGTGTTAGGGATGCAGGGCACCGGTTAGAAGTGGGAGTTACATTTTGCGCTTGTCTGTGGGCTCAACACACTGGAAAGTGGGTGAGGATCTTTAAAGATTTGCAGCCAGCTGCAAATGTGTTTGGTTAGGATCTTTTGCAGTCTACAAGTCTCAGAAGAGAATTCTATGAAACTGCATAAGTCCTTCCAAGACTTGTGTTTTGCATTCCCAACTTGGTTCTTGAAACGTTTCAATGATGTCTTATAGAGTAACCATTACATGTCCTCTTTGTTTCATTGAAAAGTCTTCGGTAGCTTTTACGACATTCAACTATGGAGGAAAAGCACCAGGGTGGTTTGCGATCTGTGTGTTGTGCAAGATGTTCTTGTTGTTTCAAAAAACGCATTGGTCAGTCTATCTACGGCCCTATCAATATCCTCGGCTTTCTCTATGATTGGGGGTTGCGCAATAAGTTTGGCGAGGATACGATGCCAGAAAATTATATATAGCGATGGTCAGACAAGGAGCAGTGACCTGAGAGTTTCCAATTCTAAATAACTAAATGAGCATATCTTGCACTGAAAAGTGTAATGTCTAGCACGAACTGCCTGTTTGAATGCACGAAATTGAGATCTGAGACCTGGTTTAGCACTACAAGATTATTGTCTAGTACGAAATCAAAAATGCACTCATCTCTTCTGTTGTTGTCTGTTGATGTGGCGTCAGAACCAAATATAAGAGGGATGCCGTTCGCGTTTGCTGCTCTTGATGTCACTATTACTTTAGATTTTTGAATACAGCAGCTTGTAGCCTTTGGCGCCAAGTCCAATAATTTCGCCATTAATAGTCCACGGCTCCTGGACTAGCGCTATGTCCTCCGCATTTTCTACTAGGAGTAATGCAGCTCATGCTGCCTTTGAGTGGTGCAGATCAATTTGGGAGAGCTTCATAATTGTTGCTATCGACGTCATAGTTGATGACAATTTCAGCTTCCTCTGGACCAGGGTCCAGGAGAGTATCTTCGCCTTTCCCGAAAACCAGTTGTTCCAGATGATCCTCAATCAGACCTCTGTCTGATTGGAAACATCCTGATGCTCTCTGAGCTTGCGGCATCGGTTGGCCGCTGGTGGTTATGGGACCGGGTTTGTCGTCACTTCGGTATATACGAACACCCAAAAGACCAGGCCCTGCCTACCACGAAGTAACAAAAACGTCTCCTTGTTAAGGACCACAATCACCTTCTTCTGTGCACTAACCGGTTAGTAAGCTCTGATTATCCTCCAATCATGGGCTGGCAGATCAGAGTTCGTTCTCCAGAAATTGCAAGGGATTGCCGCTGGGTCGTGTGGTTTAGCAGGGATGAACGTAATTGCTCTCGGCCTACGAGGTATCTCGTCGACTATGACCAATTTGAACTTCTCGCTAGCTCACACTTCCCCTAGTGACTCAATGAACTTTAGCTGGGATGCCGACCTTTCATCCTTTACATTAAGGCGAGGGGCCCAGGTTCTCACTGAGATTCTACAGGTAGACATCCAGCAAGTTTTGACAGACGAATTCCCATTTCTCATGGTCTATTGCTTCGTCGCTATAGCTATTGTCAAGAATATCTCTTAAGAGCGGGTCTTTGGCGACTTCGCCGTATTATGACCCGGCTGTCTACCTGCCTGGGGCACGTGCTAAAAGGCTGCAACCATTGATTAGGCAGCTCCTTCTCTGATCATTGCCGTTTGGTCGCAGGCCAATGGTTTGTTAGTACCGCCATCAGGGTTGGAGCCGTCTATTGCTGCTAGGTGAGCCTTAGCCCAACCTAGGAAAGATTTTTCCTCAGTGGTCATATGCTTAGCCAATATCTTGCCCAACTGATCGATAAAGCGTCAGCAGCCTACAGTTCGCAGAGGGCTTTGCGTGCTGATTAGTTACGGGGTGGAGTGGCGACTGTATGCATCATACTTGGGTTTTTGTCAACTGGCGCATCCGCAGATATTTTGGAGGAAGGTGCGTGTGGCGCACCTGGAGTGGTACCAGTTGGGGCACCCGTGGAGGTTGTTTGCGCAGTGACATGCTGCGCAGTTGGTGGCTTTCCAGCTGGCGTGCACAAAATTTTTGCTACTTATTTTAAGTACTGTGACATTTAGAGTCATGCTGGCGGTAGTGATGTTAGTCATGACCGGTAGGGCCTCCCATGCCAGAAGGGTCTAAATCGAGTACGAACAAAGAACTACCCCTCCTCTCTCTATTAGCGTCTGTTTCTCCGAGTTGGAGCGGCTAATGGAGTATTCTAGTCCGCTGGCCTGAAACGGTCATATTTGGCTCTCTGAGGTCTGTCGGGCCGTGAAAATCCATCAGCGTCTGTCCTCATATTCAGCGGCTGATGGTCTGCGTTTGTCTCCAGTGGAGCGGCAGCAATCCTTTCGCCTGGCAGTAGGCATTAAATGCAAACCCCCCCCTAGCTTCCAAATGTCAGACAATAACACACGCCCTACGTATCCGGTAAAGGGCTTCATAATCTCCGAAGAACCAACTACTACAACGCCGGTTTCAGGCTGTAGTAAGTTGTTAGCTACTGAGACCCCGTCTAGCAGAGTGGTTGCGCCAGGCTCTGCTAGTCGGTCTGCTACTAGTGCGCAAAAAATCATGACCAAGCCTTCAGGTGGTCGCAAACCAAGCCTGGTACAAAGTTCTTCGAAACCAAGTACCTCTAAGGCTTCTCAGGTCCGGACGGGAGTAAACCCCGTCAAAATCCCTTCCTTCGGCGCAGGTTCAACGGTCAAGACACAGTCTGCCATTAAACCACCTTCCCATGTGCCGAATCTTGTGCAAACAGGGCACCAGAAGAACGATTCGATGCCCCCAGCAGCACCTCCCTCGGCCTCTACGGCCTCACTTAAAAAACCCCAAAGGCACATAAATCCCGCCAAACGGGCCTACACCACTAGGCGCTGCGCCCTTAAAATCGTCAGCCGACTTGGTGGAAAACCGGTCGGTGAGCTCATGGAGCAAGAGGTAAGCTCTCTTCAGTGGGCGAAATCCCATATTGATAAAATCGAACGGGTCCAACCCACTGCGACGGAAGGTAATCCTGCACGGAAGCCAACTGATGCAGCGCCTAAACGGCAAAGATCAGGGGAGGACACCCTTCCTGGGACTAAAAGACCCAAAAATATGCCTCAACGGCCGTTAATAAGATCATACAAGGAGGTGGCAAAAGACCATCTAATATGGCAGGATGGAGGTTGCGGACGATGAGGACATCCTTCTGGAATCGGACGACGACCCAGAGGATGCCAACGTCACAGTCGTCCATAGTGATGAACTGTGATGAGGGTCACACAAATTACCCTTTCATCACTCGAAAGCGGCGACAGCTGCCCTTCTAATCCGATTAGCTTCAGGCGCGGAGGAGCTTATTTGCATCCAATAACCATTGTTGTATAAAGACAGGGTTTGCGGACTCAGTTTAGACGGCTATAGTACTTTGTACGCAGCTGAACAAGGTAAGACCAGAGCTTGTGTTATAGTCAAAAACGTCTTCAAAGCTTTTATTCTCTCTGATTTTTGCGATAAAGACACTTGTACTGTCGCGGTGGAAAACAAAACACGGACAGTATGGTTTATGAGCTGCTACATGGCTCACGATCAGGACGATCCTCCAAACGGTTTAACTAGGAAGGCGATGTCGTATGCCAACGGGCGCAACATTCCCCTCATAATATGTGCAGACGCTAATGCTCACCATACCATCTGGGGCTGCTCGGATGTCAATCTACGAGGTGAGTTACTTCTAAACTTTATAGTAGAAAATGAACTAACAGTAGTTAATAGGGGTAATGAGCCCACCTTTATTGTGACTAACAGAAGGGAAGTTCTTGATATTACGCTTTTTAGCGATAGGTTCTCGGATATGATTAGCGATTGGAATGTGTCAAAGGACTGTTCCTTCTCTGACCACATGTACATTGATTTAAATTTTTCTCTTAGAGTTGATTCAGTGAAACCCTATACGAACAGAAGAAAGACCAACTGGTCTGTCTATGCTAGTGTACTCGAAGACAAGCTGCCCCCATGCCAAGTTTGCATAGGCAATGTGTCCACGCTTGACTCCGCAGTGGAATCACTAACGAGTGTCTTAACCGAGGCAACAGAAAAATCCTGTAAAAGAATCGACAGGAAAGGCAATGCTAAGCCTATTTGGGGAATGCGGAAATTGCTGAAAAACGCAAGGAAAGCAGGAAGCTCTTCAACGAGGCGAAACGTAATGGTGTATAGAACAGTTACAAATCCTCAGTGAATGGATTCAAGAATCTTATAAGAAAGCCTAAAAGACGGTCATGGAGGGAATTCTGCAGTGATGTAGAAAACTCCTCGGAGACAAGTCGGCTACGTAGGATCTTATCCTCAAGACCAGTTATTCCATCGTATATACAGAAGTCAGATGGATCCTGGACAACAAATAGTCAGGAGACCCTTGAGGTTCTGATGAATACTCACTTCCCAGGCTGCACTGATGATATGCCGAGGGAAGTAATTCTTAATAACGCTCGGAATAACTCTATTATCGTCATCGTGTGGAATGGGCTGTTAAAAGTTTTTATCCCTATAAATCTCCAGGTCCAGATAGAATTATCCCAGCGGATCCGCAAAATAACCTAGAGACACTGATGCCATGGGTCTTGGTGATTTTCAGAGCCTGCCTAAGTCTCTCACATGTCCCATCTATATGGACAACATATAAGATTGTCTTCATCCCCAAGGGGGGGAAAACATCGCACACTAAGGTTAAAGACTTCAGGCCAATTAGTCTATCCTCCTTTCTGCTGAAAACACTGGAGAGGATTATAGACATTCATATCAGATCAAAACTAGCACATAATTCCTTTTCAATGGCTCAACATGCCTATACGAAAGGGAAGTCCACCAAAACTGCACTTTACTTATTAGTGGGTCACATAGAGAGATCCCTACAATACAAGGAATTCGCATTAGTTGCTTTCCTGGATATTGAGGGAGCTTTCAACAAAGTTAAACCAGAGTCGGTTATTAATGCTATGAGGCTACTGGAGATCGACCCAGAGATCATCCAATTTGTTAGTAGCATCTTGCACTTTCGGCGTATTGAATCTAACTGGGGCGCCGCAAACATTTCCAAAGTGGCTACCAGGGGCACACCACAACGAGGTGTACTCTCGCCATTACTTTGGAACCTAAATATAAATTTCCTCCTCATGGAAAAGACGTGCTGCAGAACGATTGCGTATGCGGATGACGTCGCAGTCATGGCTATGGGTAAGGATCCCAGACTACTGTCTGAACTCATGGAATTCGCACTGGATGTCCTCGTAAAATGGAGCCGGGGATGTGGTCTGGATGTGAATCCTGCCAAAACGGAACTGGTACTTTTCACTAGGAGATACAAAATTCCCAAATTTGTTACCCCAAAGCTGAATAGGTTTCCACTGAAACTATCCGATAGTGCCAAATATCTTGGAATAATACTAGATAGTAAATTGAACTGGAATATGAATATCACTTCCAGAACCACTAAGGCAGCAACTGTATTATATTATGTAAAAAAGCCATTGGCCTAAATTGAAGTATCAACCCGAAAAATTTATACTGGCTATACGAATGTGTCATTAAACCCATTCTATTCTACGGTGCAGTCGTTTGGTGGCTGGCGCTTAGGCGGAAGAGTCATCAAACTAAGTTTGAACGTATAATGACAATGATTGCAATAACAGTAACGGGTGCCATTAGAACAACTCCTTCTAAGGCACTGTTCACATTTTGGCTAAAAAGTTGGCTGCGAACACGGCAGTAAGACTAAAAGCCTCCAGAGCATGGAGAGATTACAATATCGGTCATGCCAACATCCTATATAATATAAATTGGAACATGAGCGTTGACTATGTCACACCTGAGCCAATCTTTGATCCTGGCTTCTCTGTAAGCTTTTCGGATAACGCGGTCCACCCTAATGACCTACATACACCCGTGAATGTGATTCAAATTTTCACGGACGGGTCGAAATCACTGAATGGTGTCGGTTCTGGCATTTACTCCGAGCAGCTAAACTGGTGCATTCCTCTAAGGCTGCCGGACCACTGCAGTGTCATTCAGGCTGAAATAACGGCCATCTACACAGCCGCAAAATTCATTCGGTATGGCGAAATATCTGGTAGGGATATTCAGATCATTACCGATAGTAAGGCGGCCATTAGATCCCTGGAGAATGTGTTCATCACATCAAAAATTGTCAAGGAATGCCGGATATCTCTGGACGAGATAGCGAGACATTCAACGGTTACCCTTAAGTGGGTACCAGGACACAGGGACTTACACGGAAACTGTATCGCGGACGCGTTGGCGCGTGCAGGCTCCACTTTAAATCGTAACGATTCCACACATGACATAGGCGTCTCTCTCCCAATGAGTAAAAAACTTATTGCACATAAGTTCCACCTTACTGCAATTCAGAAATGGTTAGATGAAACTACCTGTAGGGAAACTAGAAAAATCTGGCCCATAATAGATAGACTAGGCGAGCACTACAGCCATCCAGACCTCATCTCAGAAACCTAATCGCGGTAATAACTGGACACTGGCGTATTGCGAGGCACGCCCAAAGTTGGGGCTCAATTATAATGACATATGTAGAAGTTGCGGCGATGAAGAAGAGGAAGAATCGACGGAACATCTTCTCTGCCATTGTCCGGCATTCGATGATCTAAGACTTAAACTTTTCGGTCAAAGAACGCTTGGGGACAAAACTTGTCTCTCTAATATTGATTCAAAAAAGATCCACTCTATCATTGAATCAACCGGGTGGCTGCGTGAGAATATCAGCAGCCAGATAACATAGGACCCTTGGAAGACGGGACAACATGGTAGCACAACGGGAACTAATTGATGATATTTCAATGGCAAAAAACGATGAAGCGCGAACACATTCGTGGGTTGATTGATCATCCATCTGAGCATGGAGTATCAAAGCCGACACCTCAAGCAATAATTTATATGGGAGAACTTCATCAAATATTTGAAAAAGAAATTATGAGGACGGTCTTCTTATTGAAAACAAATTTGTAAAAGACTTAGGAACCAGGCTCATCACATTAAATGTGATAACAGAGTAAAAGATATTGTATTTTAAAATTGGAAAACTTAATGTAGAGCTTAAAGATAACCAACAGCATATCTTTAAAAAGAAAATAAAAAATTAAATTAAATTTTAAAGCACGTATTCATAAAAAATAATTTGTATTTTAAATTTATTTTAAGACAAATTTTTAATACAAATTTTCCTTAAAATTGATTTTTAACCCAAATTATTTTTTTATGTATACGGCATTAAACATTTACGTATTAATTTTATTTTGAGTAACAATTCAGCTGGTATTAAGAATGGTATTTTTATATTAGCCGAAATGTAAAAACTTAGTAGCCCGAGGAAACTCTTCCTCAAATACCTCAGCCCAAGCTCAAAAGTTTTACTCAACTGTATCTCTTTTCTGGCCATTTAAAATTTTGTTCGAATCGATGCACCCGTTTAGAAGTTATTTAGTTATTTCCAGTTTTGCGCCAAAAATCTCTTACACTTTTTACAAAAAGCAACCATTTGTATTCTGTGATGACGTAGATGTTCAGCAGAATTTTTTTTTCGTACGGCTGAGTGCGCAATCTGGTTTTTTGATTCATGTATTTTATTATCTAACGAACGAGAGTGTGAATAGTCTGATAAAGCATTATAATTGTAAGCACTTTCTATAATTGGTTACATTGATTTCAGTTTTAAAAGCTTTGTGGACTTAAAGTGATCATCTATGAAATGGTAGATTAGAAGACGTGCGCCTAAAAATTTTTGTGAACATTCCAAGCAAATATACATTTTAAAGTATAATTAATTATTGGTGAAGAAGTTAAGAAAACGTGTAATATTTGCAGATTTAGTGTCAAATAATTGAAAAAAATTTATGAAAGGCCATAACGATCAAGAGGCATTATTTCTAATTAAACAGTTGAAAATTTTTAAAGCACACGTCTAAACTTTCTACGAACGAATAAAGTTTATATAAAATTGTATCGAAATAAGCATAGAAATAGAAATCCATATCCGATAACCCTTCTACTAAAAGGAAAGGTTGAACAGCTAATTTAGCTGAGTAGTATTTAGTGAGTATTTCGTCGATTTGTCGTTGGTAATTATTAATTGATGTCAGTCTCAAAATAAAACTTTTCCCTGCGCCCGCTATAGTTGCCTCCTTGTTTAGTTTTCCTGAACAGTTTCTGAACCGAGTTGGGGAAAGGGTATATTCAATATGTAATCCAGATCATCTATTAACGAAAAATATTAATATTAAGTTTTACCTTGATTTATATTAGGTCTTCTTTATATTTAGTTAATTTGGCATTAGAAAATTATTGCCTACCTTAAAATCCTCCCATTTTTAATATAATAATTGTTCTGTTGATGGATGTAATAAATCAATATCGATTTTAACCTTATTAGTTAATTTACAATTATCATCAAGCAAACCACCGCCAGCTCCTTCGAAACCTTAATTCAACGTTTGTGTGTGAATGGAATGAAATGCCGCATGAAAGAAGACGAATGCAGTAATTAGATTCTTTTTATAATTAAGATGTTTTAAATATTCTATGTAATATTGCAGTATTGCCATAATTAGCATTCCGCACAGATACCAAAGGGTCAAACATCATTGGAAACGAAATGAATCGCAAATTTTACTTGGCGTTAGTGGACGAACAATAATGCGCAATACCAAATTGAAAATTGACTAGCATAGCAGATGTGTATGCAAGTGCTACATATGTATATGTATGTACATAAGTATGTACATATGTACATAATTATGTACTATTTCACTGAATTTGTCTATTTAAGGTAACCACTACATTAAATTACCCGAATGCGAGACTTTTCCCGATTTTAAGTATATACTTATGTATGTAGCTTCACACTTCGTTTCACTAGCCGATTTCTGTAGTTACAAAATGTAAAAAATTAATTGGTTGACAGCCCGCAACAACCATGTTTATTCGCTGATAGCGTTACCAGATTATAATGAATATAAACAAATTTAATACACTCGTACATAAAAACCATTTATTCTCACAACGGGTACATTTTGCACTTTAATATTTTGGAGGCTTTTCAATAAGTTTATTCAATAAGTTTATTTTCTGACTCCCTCTATACGCACAAGCATCGAAAAAGAAATCGAAAAAATATTTTGCATTCTTTGTTGTTTTATTTTCTGTATTAAAGTATTTTACACAAACTGCTTTGTGGTATTTCATTCTTATCAACACGGAATGATTGATTTTTGCATTTCCCACAAACTAATAATCATATTGGAGCTAAAAACTTGCTATTCACAAAATACACACAAACCACAATTTTTCCAAAATTTTATTACAATTTTATTTTTTCGTTTATTTTCTCTTCTTCGCTGCATTAAGTCTCTTTCTTCAACCACCGGCACTTTAGCTGATTTAGACCATTTGCAAATGTCATTTTTTACATGGCTGTTAGTAGTTTGCGCTAGAGATTAGATAAAACTCTGGGATTAACACAAACAAAACTTAAAGATTGGTGCTTTTTATGGGAATTGCTAAAATTTTAGTATTTTAAATTTTTATTCGCACTTTTTCTCAAAATTAATATATTACTTATTCAGTAAAACATTAACTATTTTGTTAAAAACAAATTGCAATTGGTTATTGAGGAGTATAGCTTGTGCCTATACGCATTTCACTGTTGCTAATGCAGATCATCAGGGAACTTTACCCAAATATTCCTTAGAACAACTGGAGATATTATATTAAACCTTCATTACAACAAATGAAAAGTTTAAAATTGTTTTTGTTTTCTTACTTTACCATTACTACCTAGGCTGACTTTTTTTCAACTCTAATTGTAATTGTAATAATCAATTGCAATTTATTTTTAACAAAATGGTTAACTTAAATATTTTGTCTTAAAAAAATTAAAACTTATTTCTTCCACTATGTACTGAGATGATAAAAACGAAATTCCTGTACATTTTAAGAACTTCATGCACAGATTTCACAATAAAGAAAAATATTTTATGCAGAAAAAATATTTAAGAAATAAATAAAGCATTCAATTTTAAATTAATTATTTTAAACAAAACTTAAATTATTTGAAAATTTAATAATATACAAGTATTTTTCATGCATCATAAAAAGAATCAGCTAAACCACACTACAGTCTTAAACCAAAACTATTTCAGAAATTTCAATTACATTAAACGGATAAAGAATGCATTTGATAAAATGCCAAATTCTGAGCCAAAGAATAAAATAGCATATTCCTGCTTAAATGCAACATAGACATATCTTAAAAACATGATCTTTGAGTTAAGAATGTAGAATTATTCATCGTATCGTTATTCAACTTGTTTAAAAAACTCGCACAAATATATGGTTTACTCACTTCTTGAAAGGATAATATATTTTTTCCATTGATGTGTGATTAAATTAAAAACTTAATATTAGTTTTTTAAAGAATGAGTTTTTTGAGATATGATTATGTTGCGATATGCACCCATTACTGCCATATACACTAAAACAAAACATATTTCTGTTTTGTCATTCACAATAGAGTAAGTTCAGGTATTGTGATATCGCCAGGTAAAGCTAGGAGCTGATGAAACCAAGCTCGATGTTTTCTAATCTATATCCCAGAATATTAATAAATAAAAGTTTGATATGGTTTTTGGAAGATATTCAAAGAGGCAGTAATATAAAACTTTACTTTGGTTGACTTTTTCTGTGTCCAGTGAAAAATGGCGCTTTAAAATTTTTTTTAGCTTCAATATATAATTTTAAATTTTAAGCATTCTTATTTATTAAGAATCAGATTTTCATTATTAAACTCGTGTTCGACTATGTGGTATGGTGTATGACATAACAATTACTTACGCTCAGACATGGCAAAGAAAGGTGAAATAAGGAAATACAAAGCAGAAAAGTGGCTATGTATTCATAAATATGGCTATTATTCATAAATAATAATTTGTATTTGAAATGTATTTTAAGACAAAAGTTTTAATAAAAACTTTCTTCAAAGTTGATGCCAGGAGCAAAATGAAGAGCTATGACAGTATTAAGCTCTGGGGCTATGTAAAGGTATTCTAAATGGAATTATAAAGGTTAGATTGTTTTAGGTATTTGATTAAAAGATTAATATTGTCATCGGTCATTGTAGTGTTAGTTAATTGGAAAAAGTCTTTGTTGTTGAGTATTGTGTTTTTGAATCTGTTCACGTTGATTTGTGTTGATTTGTCAGTTTAACTTTCAATGCTAACTCGTGTAAAGTCTGAGATCATATCTATTTTTTCCACGTCTCAACAATCATAAGTTTTAGTTCCTTTGATCTTCTATTTTTGTATTTAACGTAAAGTTTACATTTATATTTATGTATTTAACGCATGAAAATGACATATAGCTTCCTCAACAGTCTTTTCATTGGGAAAAATACCCACTTTTAATTGGCAGCAAAAAATCTTCTACGATGATATTTATCAATTCATTCCAATATTCATTTCTTAAGTTTTACTTTTATTTGTAAAATTCGATGATATGCTTTCCTTTTGATGTTTCATTTAGAATTATACTTAAATCTCTGTTCAGCAACTTTCCACAGACAGAAAAATTTGCTGATGAAGAGTTTAAGGAAGTGAATTTTGGATATTGCACATTTTGCAGCCAGTCCTCTACCATTGATGGCATGGACAAACTTCATTTCATCTATTTGAAACTATGGAAAATATCTATGTATATTTTTGTATCATTGTATATTTATCAGCGTATTTTTTACCTTTTTTCTCGCAAACCAAAAATTGTTCGCGAAATTCCACGTGCAATCCTAACTGTGGAATATTTTCCTCCATGATCTGTTTTTGCATGAATTTTAAGCTTCTATTAGTCACTTGTGCTGGTTAAATATGCCAATATAATAATACAAAAAATTTACACTTTCATAGACATATTCTGAAAGGAGTTCTTTGAAAAGTTTCCTAATCTTTATCTTAGGCACAATAAGGAAACCGTCCTGCTTCAACATCCAAAAGCTAAAATCCTTTTGGATTTTCTAATGGCACACCATAGCTTTCATTTTTAAAAGTTTGTATAGCGAAGCTCGATCCGCTTTCAGTCATTTCTTCCCCCTGAACTTGCGAACGGGCTTCTTTCCCCGGAACAACTACTTCAATTGCTACAGTCGCACAATGATTTTCAGAGTTTTCATCAAAATTAACTATACTTTAATTTTCCATTGACCACGAATTATTTTTTCACTATAACAAGCACAGACGCTGAAAGAATAGCAAAACTAAATGAAATCAACGCATACTATGTGATTTCATAACTTTAAATAATTTCGAATTAAATTAAGTATGAGTACATCAGGCTTGTTTTAAAAATTTTAAGTTTTAAAGTAAGAAATCCTTTCTCGATGTAATCTAAAATCAAGAATTTAATTTTCAAGTCAATATTTTATTTCTTCTTTTATGATTTAGATCTTATTTTTTGGATTTCCGTTCTTATTTTTATCTTCTTTTTAAAGCTGTTCAGACTTAATTTCTACAAAATTAAACAACTTCCCTGCAGCGTTTCGTTTAATGTATAATATTTTTCCCACTAAAAGAACAACATTGTTTGCTGATTTAAACTTTTCAATAGCTTTCATGGATATAGACCGAAAACGTATACCTGGTGGTCCAAATACAAGTACATTTTTAAATTTTATACTTTTAATACACTGTTAGATTTGTTCCTCTCCGAAGTATTCACTATCAGTCAGCATAGTACCTACGCGGACAAAATTGAGTCGCTTTACGCTTGCACATCGCTGGAAAATATTGTAAACTTATTATCTATCACACAACGAATTAGATCGAAAAAGCGTGTTATCTTGCCGTCTTGCCTCAACAAAATCTGGGAAATGCTAATAATTATTTTTTAAGCGACTTAACTTGTTCTACAATTATTTAAAAGCCCATTTGATTTTTTTTTTTGGACCTAGCAACAATACAAATATCAATTCAGCGGTAAGATGGAGCTATATGAAGGCCTTCCATAATGCCTTATTTATTAGATACAAGAATACCACTTACCAAACTACATGATTTTAGT
Source organism: Gymnocheta viridis (assembly GCA_956483585.1). Taxonomy (NCBI): domain Eukaryota; kingdom Metazoa; phylum Arthropoda; class Insecta; order Diptera; family Tachinidae; genus Gymnocheta; species Gymnocheta viridis. The sequence goes on along the minus strand of OY101443.1, from coordinate 40,578,104 downwards.
TTTTTTTTCTTTCTACTTGCTAAAACTTCAACCTATCGCATTGAAGCCTTAAGACATCTAAACGAGTTCTTGTTTTTTTAAATTTACTTTTTGTTTAATGCCGTCTAGTGTTTGTAACGGCTTTGCCAAGACGAGTCCGTACCAGGTGAACTCGACAGCTTAGCTGAGCCATTGTGTTTCATTATTTTTCATTGTCAAAATGTATTTTTTATAAAATTTTCCGGTCTCAAATTTGCCTTGAGCAGTCTATTTTGCTCTCCAAGAACGATATTTGGTATGCATTTACCTTGGGCTTTTGCAGTCTTTTGCAACAAAGCAAAGAAAACTACTGCCTCCTTCGCTTCCAGTACAAAGGAAAGTTTCAACTTTCTTTTAGAAGGGCAAGGTTAAGGCTTTTAGAAGCCCTTCATTGGAAGTCAACAACAAATTTTAATTTGATAAAGAAATAACTTTTTACAGGCCTTTAAGAAGGGCATAAAGGCCTTTTAAATTTTATCCCTGGAAATGAACTAATTTTTGAAAGTTAATTGGGAGGATATCTCGATTGTAATACGTTTTAAAAATTATTTGTTTAATTTTTCTTTCAATCTCCTGAAGTAAATATGTAAGTATAAGATTTTAAATAAAACTAGTCAATCTGCCAAAAAGAAGTGTGAGTAGAGTACATACTTTACATTAAATCTTTTTTAACTCCTAAATAATTAAGCAGCAAATGTAACGCTCAAGTTTTAACACCATCTTAATATTTTTTTAACTCCCTTTTAATTTAGCCTATAAGCAAAATTCTTAAGTTGTTGAATTTTGAAACAATAAAATATTTATGACCATTTGGCCTTAAAAATATTCTTTACACTCAAGGGTATGTTCGTTAGTACACAAAACTTAAATAAAATATAATTTAAGTTTAACAGGAAACATGTCATTTAAAATATGAACCACAAAAAAAGTGTCAAAAGCTTCCGGTAAATACGCGCGACGTCCTTAACGGTTTAACAACACAGATGCAGCAACAAAACAATAAAGATTTACTTAAAAAAATATGGTTTTATTTGCACATAACTTGAATACCTGTTGACGATCGTCATCATGATCTTTCTGACCAGGGCAACCAAAAATAATGGTATATGTTGTTTTTTCTGAAAGTCGTGCAGATATATTGGATAGTTATATTATCAATTTAAATTTTTTCAAAACTTTTACATTTATTTGATGTAGCATATTTTTCCATGTTTTGCTTTAACATCACAGTTAAGAGCCTGTTCAAAATTAAGTTCATATTGCACTCATTCCAAAGGTTGACTAATTGTATTAAGGTTATAAAAATATAAAAAGGATCATATCTACATTGTTTGTTGTTTTTAAAATAGATGTTTGAATTTTATTATTCGAAAACATTAAGTGTGTTTGAGTACCCAAAAGTTTTTAAAAATTTTTACTGAACTTTACTGCATTTTACAAAATTGCGTTCGTTTACTCAAGTTACAGTAAATGAGAACACAAATTGAGAGCGTAAAGTGACAGTTCTTGGCTGAGAATTTACTAATTTTTACTGCATAAATTTCTTGTAGTAAAATTTAGTAAAACCAAAAGAACATATGATTCAAAGGTAAACAAACAAAAGTAAGAAAACAAAAAGTATAAAATTTTTGAAAAAATTATTTAAAAAAAGGAAAGTCTGAAGTAAACTAATATAAAATAATAAGCAAACAATTATTTTTAAACTATTCATTCGTTAAACATATATGCATATGCCTTTTAAAATGAAATTAACGTTGTAAAAACCATTTACAGCCATTTTCGTTGTTATTTTGTTGGAGCTGCGAAAATGCTAAGTATATGGTTACTTAGTACTGCACTTGCTTTTAAGGTAGTCAAAAGCAAAAGCAAATAATCACATACTTTTGAATAAATTTAATCAGAAACAACTTAGGAAAATCAAATAAAATTGAAATAAACACATTGAAACGATTATAGAAAATAATTTGTTTATATTTTCTTAAAATATTTGTATTATAATTAAAATATTGCATCGAGTACTAACAAGAAAAAGAGTTGAGTAGTCAAAAGTGTAAATATATTTGCAAGCAGTTGTTTCCTTAATCTTACGAATTTTTACAATTTTTCCGTTCGCGTACTTTTTTGTGCTACAGATTTTTTGAGAGTAAAATCTTCAATTTACTCAGTAATTACTCATTTACTGCATTTTACTGTAAAAGTACTCGAACACACCTATTATTGGAGATTTACTGATTATCTGCAGTGCTGGACTTACGTCTAGGGCGGCATAATCTAAAGGGCGCCAAAATTTAAAGGAAAAATAATGTAATGTTAACGTACTTTAAACGAATACGAAACTTCGAATAAATTATATATGTTAAGTAATTCAATTGTTGAATTTAGTTTTTAATTAGAAAGTCGACGTAGATGGTTATCGACACTGACCACAGATTTAATAAAAAAAATAATAATATTCTGAAAAAGCCCAAGGTGTAATTAACTAGTTGACAGCATTAGGAAAACAATTACAACAACACAAGAACAACAGGCATTTTTGTTTGTGTAGTTTCATTGCGTATGTCAAAAACGTATGTGTACCTAAATTTTTATTTTGATGATAGTGATGACGGCAGAAATTTAACAAAATCCCTACATGTCGCGAAAAAATTCCACCTTTTTCCCTACACACAAAAAAAAGGTCCGTACATTTTTGCCTACTTTCAAAATTCTTTGATTTTAACAAAAACGAAGATTTTATTTGTATTTTTGAAATTTTGTACTTTAATATCGCCAGGTAAAAAATTTTATTTTAAAATAAGGATGCGTAGTTCTCACAAGGTTAATCAAATCTTAACCCTGAATGCTTAATAAAATTTTGAGCACGTTAAAAAATGGGACCCCGGAAAGAGAGAATGAACCAAGGGTTTTTTTATTTGGGTTGAAGAACGCATTTGAATAAATAAAATGTCTTAATATATAATTTTAAAAAATCTTAATTTATATATTAAACAAAACAAAAATCAAATTTGTTTTGTTTGCATTTCGTTGTCTATAGTTATTATTTACGGAAAGATGTTTTCCGTCTTTATGAAATATCTCGCGCAATACTTTAACAAAATTTTAAATTTCGAAATCGCTAGATTTGACGGGAAAATAGCAATATTTTTTGAGTATCCCTGCTACAAACTGTACAGCAGAAGGATATTTTTCCACCCTTAAAAAGGTAAAAAACTATCTACGGGCAATTATTGTCTACCGAAGCCCAATTTATGCAACAAATAAACTAAGAAGATTTCATTGATGTTTTTGTCCGAGCAAAATCCCGAAAGACTAAATTAATAAAATAGGCCCTGATTAAAAGAACTTAATTATTCATTTTTGAAAAAAAGCATTCATATTAAAAACTTATATTTAAAGTTACTTTTATTTTTCACAAAAGTTTTGTTTTTCTGTTTTAACTGCATAAATACTCGTACACTCAAAATATTCTGTACGTAAAATTAACTGAAATTGTAATATAAAATAAATGAAAGTTCACACTTAAAAACCGGTTTACTCATTTTTCATTTAAATTGAACCAAAAGTTCATTTAATTTTTAATGCTAAAAAATTTATTGACTTATTAAGCCCGTAAAAATAAAAGATTTTTCCTTTGTTTGTGTAGGAGAGGTTATCTCAAACAAATCAAATAAAGCAAGCAAAGAAAAGAAAAACAGCACTTGAAAACAACGGACAATATTGAATGTATCCGAAAATCCGTATTAATATGTCCTTAGTTTTTTGAATGAATGTTAGAATCAGTTAAAAATAAAATTGCTTACAATTGTAAATGTTTATTATTTTAAAAATGTACATATGTATTTCAATTTATTTTATTTAAAACCTCATATTGAAAAAAAATTATAAAATTCGGAATACATTTTTTAACACACCCTACCCCATTCATGTGTAAAATTTTTTCAATTTGTTGCTTGAAAATTATAAAAAAAAATATTTATGCGTGCATAAAATAATTGAGATATTTATCAAAAATAAGACTGATATGAATCTGCTTTGAATTGGCCAAAAAATTGGAATAATTATAAGCAAATTAAACATATGTTTATTTCCGAAAACGTGTTCAAATTAAAAAATCTGTCCACTATCTATAATGCCATTCATTTTTATTTTAAACTTAAATCAAGAGGATCAAAATAATATATGAAATCTATTTTTTTCCTGCACACTGACTATTAAATTGAAAATTATAAAAATTTTTTGTTCTACAATGTTAGAGGTAATAAATATTGATTCACAGTTCATGTAGAAGTCATTACATATAAAATTTAAACTTTTTTTAATTTGTATGTAAATTTCCATACAAAAACATATCATTAATTTGACCACGAGATTCGTTAGTATAAATTCGATAAGTTTTTTACAAGAGATAATTCACCATCAATAATTCACAATTCATTGGTATACAGAGAGGACAATATTGACATATTCAATAATAATAATATAAAAAAGGATACAATTAAAAAAAAATCATAACTAGTCGCCATGTTTGAAAAAAAGTATTTTAGATCAATTATAAATATTCGCAAGGAATTTGTTTCATGAGGAAAGGTTTTTCTTGAGAAAAAATGTCTCCAATTAATTCAAACTCCCTTCTGTTCTGTGGGGGAAATTTTTTTAAGGAAAACCCAAACTTAAACAAATTTAGAATAACTACTTTTAAGATTTTTTTTCTTCTTTTTATGAAAACGGACTAAAAAGTAAAATGAGGGAATTTTTATTCATAATAGGAAAAAAGGAAAAATGGAAAAATTTCATCAGGAATTTCTGTTTATAATTGGGCAGTTTATGTACTATTTACGATAACTTCCGTAAAGTAATTATAGCTTTATACAGTATCTAAATTAATAAAAATGAATACACGATAATTTAAGTATTTAAAAAATCTATGTTATTTTTTATTTATAATCACATATATAATCTAAATGGGCGGCATATTAAAGAGTGCATAGGGAGGAAGCAGGCCTGCCTAAATCCACCACTGATTATCTTGTATAATTTTGTAACCAAATGAAGACGAAAGTAACAAAAACATATTTTCTTTTTGTGATATTTTTGGGAATTGCTAAAATCTTAGTATTTTTAATTTTTCAATCGCACTTTTTCCCAAAATTAATATTTTACAAAATTATTAAAATATTAAGTTTTATTAAAAAAAATGAGATAAATTGAGACAAACTGAAATAAAAGTTTTAAACAATATCAAAGTTGTTACCAAGCATTCAATAATCAGCCAAGCATTCAATAATACTACCTAGGCTGACTTTGTTCCAAAATTTTGGGAAAAGCGCGATTAAAAAATTTAAAATATTGTAATTTTTTCATTTTTCTTTGTTTACATCGAATTTTGATTTTAATATTTTCAAAATTTGTACTCAGTACAAAGTTTGTACAAACATTAATTGAAACATACTAGCAAAACTAATATGCGAAATAATAAAATAAAACGAAAGCGTAATTTAGTAAATATTAATTAGTTTTCTTGAAAATAAAGCTTTGATAAGAAATTGTTTTTTTTTCGAGGTTATTGGTATTTGCTTAATCAGTTTTTTTGTTTCAATCATGTGAGCGTGCATTAACGTGACTATAAAAAAATTGAGCGTGAGTGAGCGTACATGAGTAGATTTTTTTAATGATTGTTTCATGATTTTTACTATTTTTTGTAAATTTTTTCATATTTTTATTATGTATAGGGTGTCTGCCGGGAAGGTTACTACCTTGTTTTGCCGCCATTTTGGTAAACGTTAGTCTTGGCAGTTCATATTTGGCAGTCGTGAAGTAGACACGTGACAAATTTATTATGGAAAAATATTCGATAAACCAACGTGTTTTAATCGTTAAAACATTTTATCAAAATCAATCATTGATTACTGTAACGATGAGAAAGTTACGTGAAATTTTTGGGAGCAACAACGTTCCATTAAAACGCACTATTTATCGTGTAGTGAATGGTTTCGAAGAAAGAGGGTCTGTAGATGATAGTCTTAAGCATGGACCGCAATGAACTGCAAGATCGGCTGAAAACATTACTGCTGCTCAAGAAGGTGTTCAAAACAATACGTGAACCTCAATTTGACGCCGTGCTCAGGAGCTTGGTCTTCAAAGAACATCTTTGGCACCATTTTGCACAAGGATTTGCATTTGTTTCCATTTAAGATTCAGTTGACACAAGAGCTTCTTCCACAAGATCACTTACGCCGCCGTACATATGCCAATAGGATGTTACAGCTCGCTCATGACAACCCCGATTTTTATTCAAATTATTCATTAGTCACCTTTGCATTCATTAAAAGTAACAGTCTGGTGTGCAATTTGGTCAGGAGGAATCATTGGACCTTACTTCTTTGAAAATGAATTCGGCGTAATGGTAACTGTGAATGGGGAGCGATATCGTGATATGATTCAAAACTTTTTACCGCCACAACTGCAAGCTTTGGGGTTGATTAACATGTGGTATCAACAAGACGGTGCCACATCGCATACATAACGTGTATCTGCAAACATTTTGTGGATTTTTGACCAATATATGTTTAATATTGAACAAAAGAATTGTAATGCTTTTAAACCAGTGGTGACCGTTTCATAGCACAATTGTGCAGAGAGTACTTACACGTATTCTTAACCTCTTTCATTTAGTCGGCGATGAGACAGCCACAAATGTATAATTATTAACCATAATTATTCAGCAAACACACGTGTATCATTTCAATATAATATATTGACATTGTTTTAAGTAATTTAATATTGATATTTTTAAACATTTAAATTAAGTTTTTAATGAATATGATATTGATTTAATTGAAAAAAAAAAAAACAAAAAATATATTCAATTAATTCTGTTGAGCTAATACAACAATTTTAAAGATTGGTTGAAAACAATTTCACTTCTTAATTGAATCTGAATTTTTCTTAATTGAATCTTGTTTTTACTTTTTCCTGTGAGCAATGAATTCTGCAATTTAAACTACATATATAATTAAAAAAATATATATTTTATTTCATATGCCTAATATACGAGTATTACCTAAGGAAATATAATGCAACATTATATTTCAAACGCTTGGCTTTGTGTTTGGTGGCAAGCTTTGTCAACTCAGTAATACTAATAAGCATCAATACAAGCACAGTTTTAGTTGTGGTCACCGCTGTTTTAAAGACATTTTGTCTAGCTTTCTACCCTTTTTACGTATATATATGTTCAATTTTAAGTATGTTTAATTAAATAAAAATACATATGTAAATTTATTATTTAAAATTATATTTAATTTAAAAAGATTATAACAATAAAATTGGTTTTTAATTTGCTAGTAAATTGTATCCAGCTTTTGGATTAAAGAATTAATTTTTCTTAAATTACTTATATGGAGCTTTTTGTCTCTCATCTGCGAAGGATAGAATCTAAAGTAATAGCGCATTCAAAATTCGAAGGTTTGAGATATATCTTTGGGATTAACAAAGCAATTACAAAACAAGGTCCAACAAATTAAAGTTATCTACAACCGAGGTAATCTCCTTTTCAAACTAATTATTTCTTACAGTTAATTTCTATACCGACTGCAATCGCGTAAAATGGCAAAAATTCACTTAGCATCATATCTTAACATGAGACTCCAAATTTTGCGTGCCCACCACGCTTTTAGAGGTATGATACCGTGTAAAATGCACTGCATAACAATTATAATTATTGAACTTTGTTCCACATTTTGAATCCAAACATTTAAACACCTTGCTATTTTGTAACATCAAAATTGACGTAATATCAAACAAGATTTTTTCAACAGGAATTTAGGCAAAATATGACCGTAAATTCTAGCAAAAGTTTTAGCGTGTACACAATCTAGCTCAGCTACAAGTGAAAGAGTTTTTTTCCACGTCAGGAAGAACACTTGAAAAGAGGTGAAGCAGAATTCACGGGACGAATGTTGACAAAAAATGTATGCAACAATTGTTGCATTAAAATAGTAACTCAAAATAAATGTACGAATATATTTATCTATTAAAGCTAAAGTACAAGATACTATTTTACACAGATTGCCTTTGAGCTACAAAATTAATGATTTTATCAAAACATTTTAAATTTCACAAAAAAACATTAAAATTTAATTTTACTACAAAATTTTAAAATCGCATGATACATACGAGAACATATTGGCAAATCCAGCGTGGTGAACGCTACACTCGAACGCGTTTTCACATTAATGTATACTAGTGTATCCAGCGCTCGGCTCAATTGACCGCATTCTAGAAATTAATATTAAACATTTACATAAATACATACGATAAAATACAAAGAACAAAAAACATTCTAAATAAACAACTTAAAGTTCTGTGTCATTTCTATGCAAAAGCAAATTGGATAAGCACACACGCACACTGTCTATTTTTCAAGTTGAAGCTGATGATTGCATGCGTAATAAATGTGCATGCATTAGTAGCAACTGTAAACGCTTATAGTTCCCTAAATATCGACCGGATTTAAATAAAATTAAGATTGTGCACATCTATGTAAAAACCCGTTTAAAGCACATAAATCATTCCAAAATCGCTTCAGTACAAAAAACGGAAGTAACATTGAAAGTTAAAGTATGTTTTCGTAATTTTTAGCGAATTTTGCATAATTAAGGACACAATATCTAGTTCCTATAGTAAATATGAGAATAATGTCGTTTTTTATAAAAAAAACGTGAAACCTTTGCGACGCACGCTCCCTGACGCAAGTTAAATTTTTTCTATTCTATTTTCTATTCTGAAATTTCATACCTAATTTCAATGTTTCCAAAATGGTAAACACAAAATTTTTTTACTAAAATTTAAGTGAATTCAATGTTTAAAAATATGGATTTCAATCGGGCCAGCTTTATTACGAATAAAGTAATGATATGAAACCTAAAACTTGTTAACATCTGGTATGAAATTAGAAGATCTGATTATTTAAATACATTTATGTTATTTCTAAAAATATTTATCTAGTCTAACATTAATTAAAAAAAGATAAGAAATAAGTTTGATCAATTTAAAAAATTTTGGTTGGTGGACTGTTTCTGGGACTTGCCCATATATCAAAATTTAAAAATAATATTTCAAAACTAACAAATTCTTTCAGAAAAATAAATTTCTCAGCTAAACATAAATTTTCTCTTTTATTGCAGAATTTTCTAATCGATTTTTCAATTTTCATTCAGAAATTTTAATGTATAAATGCTTATAGGTTGTGTTTTTTCATGAGTATTTCGTGAGCGTGAGTTTTCGTGATTGTGACTAACTTTTTTTCACTCACGCTCACGTGAGGTCATGCGTGAGTATGCATCAGTAAAATTTTCTTATCGTGAGCTTGCATGAGTCTTAGTGAAGAGTCACTCACGATTTCTTGCTGCCTATATATTGTGGCACATTCTTGAACATTGAGATTTTTACCTTTTCCCGGATTTAACTTTTTGTTACTCGAATTTGGAAATATATTGCGATTTTTCCAATTTAGTACCTTCTTCATGATTTAAAATATTTTACGAGTTTCTTTTATTTTTATATTGTAATTTATATTTTTCACGTTATTCGATTTCTGTGGATTGGCATTTCAGTCTCTTAGTTTTTCTGATTTTTGCAAAGAAGTCCAAATCTACATTTTGAAGCAAAAATTAACAAATATATAACCAAAACGGCAACCCTGATCACCTAATTCTGCCTTTACATGGCAGATTGGTTCGAGAAAAAAATGTGTAAAAACAAACCGTGTAAAAAGACTTTGATCGTATGTAAAAATAAGTGATTGGTTCCTTATTTCTAAAACCTATTAAAATTAGTGAAAAAATATAGAAAAATGTAAAAATGTAATTTTTTTTACAACAAACACAGGAAAAAAAATTCCACTAAATGTTGAATTTTTAACAAACTATAACCATGTGTAAAAAAGTCGGGATAAAAAGATGTAATTTTCCGCTTAAAACGTCAAGCGAATAAATAACCAATTAATTCACTTTTAACACTTTTATTCGGCATCTTGAATAATATTAATTATTTGCAAGAATTATTTGACAGAATGTTTGTAATGACAGTTAAAATTTTCGTACTTTTTATTTAAAAAAATACCGTTCACATCAATAAGAGTGTAATTTTTCATTTTTCCATTTTTCCAACCAAAAAAACTGTGAAATGAATGAATGTATATTTTACACAAGCATAGAAATAAAGAAAGAAATAAAGAAATAAATAAAGAAAAGATATGCACACTAAGTTCAAAGTTATGTAAAATTTCAATTTCTCTGACAAGTAAATTTGCTTGTATGCACAAAATGGGGATTCCCCTAAATTTGTGCTATACAATTACTCTGACCAGTAAATTTGGTATGTATGTAAAAGAAACCAAAAAGAAACAACTATGTACATATTCTCTTTGAGCTCTTTCTCGTTTTCGTATGGTTTCTATTTTTTATTTATTTGTGCTAAATGGAATAAAATCGTGGAAAAAAGCTAAAATGTTTTTTTCAAACCGTGTTAAAACACACCCGTGTAAAAAAGGCCGTGTGAAAACAGAATCAGGTGCATCTACATTCGATTTAGCGAATAAAGCAACTTTGCTTGTTTATATTAATTTGAAATCAATTTTCTAAGAAAGCGTTTTATTTTTAAAAATTATAATTTAGTTCAATCTTAACAACATATTTTTGGTTGCCCTGACTTACACGATCATTAACAGCAATCTTCCATTTAAAATGGACATATAAACTAAGGAATAAAACCTCCATTTGCATTTGCTGTAGTAGTTGTTTAAACTGTGAAAAGGTCTCGATACAATGGTACAGTGAACCCAACCACATGCCAACATAACAGCCACCACCCGCTTTTCTGATACATGGATGTGTATGGGAGTGTGTCTTACTTACTCTTGTTTTTTATTTATCTCCAGAGCTGCCATATTTTAATTATAAGCAGCATACTAAGTTAATTAAAAAGATATACACACAAACGAGATGATCGACACAGGTTTACCAAGCCAGCACTTAAACATTCCATCAGTATAATAAAAGTTGAGACGGACAGCTACAAAAATGAGTCATAAAATTATAATAACAGAAAAATTTATTTTATAACAGAAAACAGGGAGATAAAATATGGTAGATAAATAATAAATGTGCACTGTGGGTCAAAAAAATGTTTTTAATGAAGTTAATTTTATAAATCACTGCGATTAATACTATTACTATTTATAATATAAAAGATAAGTTAAAACAAAATTTTAAAGTGCATATTTTTATATTTCAACAAATTTAAAGTCGACTTTTTCATCGTTTATGAAATACACATTTTCACCCAAGTCAGCCTAGTTTATGTAATTGTAAAATTTAGATTAAGATTTTTCATGTTTTTTCTTCCGCTGCACTTTGCTGGTAGTTATCTAGGAGACAGCGACAGAAATAGTATAAGTTGAAATATCGTCTTGAATCTTCTACAGTATACTTCTGACGATACATTTCGAAAAAAAACTGGCGTGGTATCTTTCTGTTAACGCTAACTCTATGTACAACAATATGACAAAATATTCATAGATCTAATGTACAAAGTATTAATTACATTTTTTTGTTAACAACGATCAAAATTCGTTCTTTATTTCGAAAAATAACAGCTCGAAAACGAACTGGAAATACATACATTTTTTCATTATATTCAATAAAATTTAAACATTTATTCAATTTATGATATTTTTCACTTAAAAACTATTATACGAGTATAAATATCAATTGGTGATTTTAATAAAATACTTTTCCTATTACATTTCAGTTTTCGTTGACTCGTAGCAAAGGTATCAGAGGTCACTAATAACATGTGTAACAAGTCAGTGTTTGTTGCAACGCGTGAAATTTTTCTTGTATATTTAGCCTACAATTGCGAACATTTTAATTTTTAGCTTCCCCAGAGAGTTCACCAATAGATAGTATTGCGTGTTCAATTACTTCTAAAGCATACAAAGGGATCTTGTGTACTGATGGAGAAAGATAGAACCAAGGGTATTTTCCTATCAGCACTTTGGCAGTATCAAGCGCGTAGTTTTTAAATTTATGTAATAGCCGGATGACGTGGCTTGCAGCAATGTTGCACATCTAATAATGAGCTCCTCGTCAAGTCCTGTTATTTTAGCATCTGGTCCCGGATTACTAAAAAATCATCTTGTGGTGTTACTATCATTTGCCATCCCACAACCGTCTAGATTCGGTTTATCAACTATTACACTCATTTCCGACTTAAATTTTTCGAAAAATTTCTTTTTTCTTTTTTTTTACTAAGACATAATCTGAAAGCTTTCTTTATACTGGACTGTTCTGAAATCACGGTGATTTCAAACCACATGATTTCCAAAAATAAATTCTTATTATTGTTGTTTTTATTACTGTTTTTACGTTTTATGTGATCACAATGGAATATTTTAATCGAGCTTCGAACGTCATGAATCTTGCAATTTACAAAGCACTAAAATGAACTCTTTTAATTTTTAGAAATCACGTGATTTGAGATGTCGTGATTTACAGAACAGGCCAGATAAACTGCTTTCTGTAGGCAGGTTTCTATATCGTTCACTTGGCAAATGTAACATTTAGCGGAAGATGTTTGGCGTAATATATTACATACCTTGCCATCAATCATAGTTAATTGCAATTTGTGTTCTACAAGTATTTTCCGCTCTGAACTTAAGCACGCTGTACATTTCAACAGGTGAGTTTTTTGTTTAAAATGTTTCATCTCTTCAATACAAATTTGGGTTGTTTCTTTGATAAACTGCAGTCAAATTGGCCTGCAATAACGTGTAGAGGCATTTCGTGGTTTCGTAGATTTAGTTAATAATTGTGTATTTACATATGAAGTTACAAACAAATTGCTGTCAGTTAAGTTATCGTTAGTTAATCATTCTTATATTCGCTAAAACCAAAGCTACCGTCAAAACCCCATTTCCCACTTAAAAGAAGATTATCTGAATTTATATTACACTTGGCGTTTAGGGTTTGACACTAGAGATCTAGAATACGTAAAACTGGTCAAGTAAGTCCTGCAGCTCCCCTTCAGCTTTTTCTTTTCTAGAAACATGCAACAGGAACTCTGAATATTGAAGACATTCGCTGCGTTTTGAAAACTTGAAGCAGGTCCACCATGCCTATCGCGTTTTGAAGAATGTTCTTTAAGTGGTGAATGAACTTTTAAACAAATCGCTTCTCTTCTATCTAACCATTTCTTGTGGTTTTTTAAAACGCGTAATTCTTTACGTTGGGTTTTTCCATTTAATATCAAATTGTTAAAATAAATATTTGATATACTTCAGAAGATTGTAACATATACATATGTATGTCTTCTTGGTGTTCAGTACTGATACATACTTATAACTACTTCATTAAGCAGTTGCTGCTATTTTTATACATTTGAACCAAATTTCAGATATGCAGAGCCGTGAAATAAAAAATATATGTAAATAAATTTATTAATAAAAGAACAAAAACAGTACCCCACTCAACATTTTGCACAGCACAGAACACAATACTCAAACATATAATTAAACATGAAGGTTAATTAAGGACTTTGCATGTTACTGAAAAAATCGCAAAAAGGCGCTGCTAAATTAAACATAATCGCGAACTATTAACATTTTTTATTAGATATACAAGTGAGAAACAATATAAAATTCTTAATTTTTTTAAATTTGTATTTTTTTAAATCCGGAACATAATTAACTGACATCAAATATATTTAAAACAAAGCCAATACCATCAGTCATTATATCCATTTTTATAATAAAATATATCGCTCCTTTATTGCAACGTAGTGATAACTCAAAACAAGTCGTTCTTCAGAAAACGAGTTCAAAATCTTTAATTTACACACATATCAATTTAAAAATAAAAATATAGCCTCCCCTCAAGAGTTGAGTGAACAATATATTTAGATGAATTTTGTGCAGAAGATGAAGAACGACACGATGAATAATTCTCCATTTTTAACTAAAAAATCACGTATTTTGAGATATGAATACGATGGGATAAAGGAGCGATATATCAACAATTGAAATTAAACTTTCTTTCGTTTTTTCTTCTGCCAACTTTCTCTATGTTTGTTTGTTCTCACTTAAATTAATTATAGTATAAAAGTACCGTTAGAAATGATCAAAACAAATTCAAAGTAAAAACTTTAAATGGCTTAAGCGACTAGTTATTTCCCTACAAGATCAATATTTGAATATATTTTATATTTTTGTCGTATGTGAGCAACCACTGTCCACTGGTAACACTAAAAAGTTTAGTTGGGACCTTATGGATTTTATTTTTGTTCAAGAAATATTAATTTCCTATTTACAGCACATTATACATGTATACCTTCTATCCTTGCGTGGGCTTATCGTTGATCGTAACAGAAGCCAACTCATTATTTTTTACGAAAAAATTTAAAACACGTTACTTCCGACTTGAGACAAGTATTAAGAGAAGTGCCAAATACCTTCCTTTAAATTTTGACTCAAAGATGATTTTTAAGCTGAACGTGGCAAAGTAAAATGTAGCTTCGTTCCACTGTGCATTGTATTGATATGTTCTTGATTTCAAAATAATGTCTTGAGCATGTTTAAAATTGACCTTCAAATACTTGGATGTTTATGACTGTGATCATAAAGCTTGTGAAGAAGACTGCAAAAATTATTGTATGTGGTCGTCATTGGCTTTAATCCTGCCACAAACTTTTTTATCGCGCTTTCAGAGCAATAATTATGCTAAAAAAATTTCTCACATACTATATGGGTGCAATTTGGCCGATTTTTCATTGCATAAAACCCCAGTGTGGGATTCGCCTATTTTTATTTTTTGCATAAAAACTAATATTCTACAAAAAAATTTTTCAATCGCTGTAATAAATTCAGAAAGAATTTTTGGACAGATAACCTGACAGTAATAGTTTGTTATGTTTAATTTGCTGGTTAATGGTTAAACAATTCAGCTTAGCTAATTAGATGACGACGTGATCATTCAACTTATCTTACCTCAGCTAATTAGCCAGTTAAATGAATAATTTTATTTATGCTTAATCGTTTGCTAAGTCAGCTAATTGGGTTAGCTGGTTTAATCAAAACTTTGTATTGACTTCTGAGTGAATTTCGGGTTCCCAAAAGAAGCGAATAATACATCTTAAAACAATAAGTGGATTCTTTTTCCGCATACCATTTTTCATATTTTTGGCTTTCTGTGCTTTCTAATTAAGTTTAGTTTTTTTACGAGTTTTATTTTAAGATAATATATGTACAAATTTGTGTGAATGCTATAACAATTTTTTCAAAATGTATACGTTATTATTATTCCGTGTCGATATAAATACAAAATTTTTAACTTAAAATTGAAACAGAAAGAAATTAACACTGGGCTTAACCGTTTGCAATGCATCAAACAGAATTATGAAGAAAATAATTATATTTCGTATTCTATTTCATGATAGCACATTGTTAGTACTCCATTTTAAACTAAACTCAGGATTATATAGATTTAACATCTTCAGTAAGTCTAAGATTTAGACGGCAACGCAATAATTTTTGATTTCCTTAAACGATTTTTAAAATATTAAAATTTTCTTTTCGTTTTTGGTTTTAAGTCTTAATTAAAGATTTTTTAAGTTATTAATTATTTAAACAAACAGCCCGTTCTCACTGGGATGTTGGAAACCTTAAATTAATTAAATGCATTTTAGTGCGAAATCAAAACGTGGTAATATTTTTATTTAAATAATTTTTATAATTTGAAGATATTTATAATATTTTTCCCGAGTTGTAATTGAACGTGATATTAATTTAGTGAATAGAAATTTTATCAGAAAACAATTAAAAATGTAAAGTAAACGTTTTTCCCCAAAAATTATTATAAAACAAGATATAATAACAAACACAGTGAGATTGTTCTTGTTAAAAACAAAATTGGATTTCAAAAAGACAAATTTTTCATATCTTTTTGTTTAATATCCCAGCAAAAAACAAGGGAAGTACTGAATTTAATGTTATCAAAATGTGACTTATCACCAACATTAAATACAGACAACGTTTTAATCGTACATCGTTCAGCTTGTTGGACCACTTCCGCCCCATGACAACCACGTGTTAAATTCATTAGTGCTTCACCAGAAATATAACTTGTTAGAATTCAGTGTCTCTATAATTTTAAATAATGATTGGTGTGTTAATATTTAGTTGGGATATATCAAGTCTAGATTCTTCAATTTTAATATAGCAGTAAATGTTTTAATATTTACACATATTAAGCCCCGTCTAATGAAGTGAAAGAGGTTTTTAAACAAATTTCTATAAACAAAACAATTAGACAATAAATATAAAAGAAATTTTATCATATTTTAAGACTCAATACCAGTTTCAATAATCAAACTTGATTTAAATATAAAAACAAACGTTTATATTGCATTCAGTAATTCAATTTATAAATAATACTATAATCTAAGAGATTTTGATGCTCTATTAAAATTTAATTGTCATAAATTTCAAAATATAATTTAATTTGGCATAAGTTAAAAAAAACAAGGGAAAACAAGTTTTTGTTCAACTCAAAAATAGCCTAAATAGCCCAACTAAATTTAATAAAATAAATCTCAAAAAAAAATTTATTAATCCCGAAATACGAAATGAAATCCGAATTTCGGAGCATTTATCATAATGAAATAACACTCATGCGAAAAGATGAAATAATCTAAAATTAAGTTCAGTTATGCTTCTTTTATTTCTAAGTTTACTAACTTTCAGTTAGTCAAAACTTAATTTTAAACTGATAGTTAAACATTTTCGTTAACAACAAAAAGTTTTGTTAACTTGCTTTTATCTACTATTGTGAATCACATCATTTTTGAGAAATGCAAAAAGATGTATATAGCACCATCAACTAACCACATCTTAATACGATTTCTGCACAAAAATTTGCTTTTTTGAGATGAAAAAAGCTTCAATCACGTATTTTTCAATAATTTGTGAAAAATATTTTTGAAATTAATAAAAAATAATTAATTTTTTTACAGTTAAGAAATCAAACTCAAAAAATATTTCAGTTAATTTAAATAAAAGTTAAATTTGAACAGCGCTTTGTGTTAACGAGTTTTTACTAACTAAAGTTCAAATTTCGAGTTTTCAATTTAATTTTTTTATTTCTAACGGCCCTAAGTATGTTATGTATTCAATTAAATATTTCTGAGAAACTACAAAATTAAAGAAATTTAAAAAATTTTAAAAACATTAAACAAGTTTCCAGTACTTTTCCCGATAACACAAAACATTTTTTCTGGAATTATTTCATGTTTAGTTTTTTAACCAAATTAAATAATTCCAAAAAAGACTATTAATAAAAACTTTAAATAAATCCATAGAGTTTGGGAATTATATAATTATGAAATAAATGAAAACGTTTTGAAAATCATTTAATTTTGTAAGGGGTTTTTGTTTTGGGCGTTAGTTCCAGTGTTGCCACCTTATGTGTAATTACACATATCATGTGTAATGTTTATTTTCATGTGTAGCCCATGTGCAATTGGCTGCATGTGCAACACATATGCAATTTAAAATTTTATCGTGTTTGTGCACTACTTTTTTATTGTGATGACGACAAATAAGGATTGGCTGTGATATTATAATTTATTTATGAACCTGGTCTCAAAAAAGTGTATATATCTCCAAAAATAAAAAATTCCCTGAAGAAGTTGGAAAATACTAACGAAACGTCATAATAATATGTAATTGTCCCAAATATTGAAAATGTTCATCATCAAAAAATTTTTGGAATTACACCAAAAATGTCAAATATTTAATCTAAACCAATCAAAGCACGTTATTTTGAAAATAAAGAAAGCATTTAGTTGGTGGCATCACGCATTGTTGACAGGAGCTGGGAAAAAAGTTGCTTTTAAAAAGGCCAGAAAATGTTAAATCGACCAAAAATAAAAGCTAAAAATGGCTAAAAAATTTTTATTTATTATTCAAAGCTTTATTTAGTATTAATAAAAAATGCATAAAACATGTCAAAAATTATTTAAAAAAATTCAAATTAAGAATATAAGCAAAGAAAAACGAATAATGAATGTGCACTTATAAAACGTAACATAAAAAACATCAATTCAGTACAGCTAAAATGCCCTTTTTTACTAGTGCCTTTCACCTTAGACGCCCCAATAGAAATCAAATTTTTTTTGAACACGCATGCGAATAGTCAAAGTCCTTCAAATGCAAACATATAATTATTTACTCTTGCCAATCTTCCAGTGTGCATACCTCGTTGCCAGCTCAGGCACCTCTTTCGTCAATCCCTTTTGTATATAATTATTCTGTTTCTCCTGATCCATGTTTTTATCGTGTTAACAAACAATCGACCTTTCAACATAATAATTCACTTCTGTCACCTAGTGCTGGTTCAATAGTAATATACCAGTATGAACCTTTTAACAATCATATGTAACATCTGATCTAACATTGTATTCCTTACAATTTTCAAACCGTAATGCAATAAGTAAAAATTTACCAATTTTTAGGTTATGGTTATCACTATGGCGTTATGGCAAGTCACGTATAATCAATTACAGTGTTGTCCAAGAGGTTGGTTTGAACAGTTATTTTATATAGTTATAGTACGTCTAAGTGAACCTTTAGTGGCGATCAATTAGTAGATAAACTATGTGCAATCTATAGAGAAAATATTGTCAAGTTAAGTTCTATACACATAGACGACAGCAGACTTCACAACGTCACAGCTGCCAACTTCAAATGCTGCTCTGAAGTCAGCTTCATAATTATTTTATTCCTGCTATTTTTTCTTTAAATTTTTGTAGCTGGTGTGGCCAAATCAAACAAAATTGTGCGCATCTCTTCAGTTAATTGTTCATCTACGTCCATACTATTCCTATGCAAAATTGTACAAACGTATTGAAAATAACAACAGAAAATCAAACAAATACTTACTACCATCATCTTAAAACGAAAAATGAAATAAAATATGACAAAAATTAACTAAAACGAAAAACAAAATATTATGAAATTAAAAACGAACAGCAGTGTATTTTAGCAATACAAGTTTCAGGGATACCACATAATATTTTATAATCAATAAAATTAAAGTTATTGATAAAAAATTTAATAATATCACGAAAAACTATAAAAACACATAAATTTATTTCTATGTTGTATTTTTGTAATGTTATTTTATGTTTAATATTAAAAAAAGTTTTTGTTCTTATTTTTCCAATTTATATATATAATGGCAACAATATATTTGTTTATTGCTGTCCGTCAAAATAGAAAATAGCCTAAGTTGGCAGCAGCAGCAAATGCTGCTGTGCAGTCCTGCTGTTGTGCTGCCGTCAAAATAATCGTTTTCATTTAAACACATGGATTTTATTTTTGACATATTGCTGGTTGCTGTCTGCTGTCGTGAAAGTGTTTAGAGCTTTAGAAGTTTGCCTAGAAAAGATATGCCTCATTTCATTTTTGTTTGTCTGGTGAAAGTGAGAGCGATTAATTTTTACAACTCTGATATTGCGGGTTGTGTTAGCTTTTTAGATCAGTGTTGTGATGTCAAGTAGGCGCATTAAATCTGTTTTAAGCTGTGGATCCATGTTTTTATTAATTATTTTACTTCGCCGGCGATTTTTGTACAATATTGACGAAGGAGGGCGCTGTGATGTCCACTAGCATACACCAGTATCAATTGCTGTCGGTACTCTTCAGTGACCAGTGGTATGCCTTCGTCACTTAAAGAGTCCAATAACAACAAATACATTGGCATACTAATGGACATCTGAAAAATGGATGTTATGACTTGCCTGAAGATGGGCTCGAACCCACGTTATTAGACAATCTCTGCTTTGTATTCAACGCGCTAGCTACTTCAGCCAACAGCATGCAACAGATGTGCGGATCTGACACCTTTTTGCTTATTTTTTGGTAGAAGTTTTGTTGACTCTCAATTTACAGATGGTTGCGTTACACAATATGATGATGCCTATGCCAGGTGGAAATCCGTAAATTGTTTCACCTTTCACGCATTAGTCGCTCACCAAAGACTTTTTATGTACCAAATTTTAGCTCTCTGGCTACAGTGGAGTGCCATATGCTTCGGAGGGCCTTAAATAAAAATAAGGGCGAACTTAGGCATATCGATATGTCTCGTTTTTATTTCCTGACCCATCTGCATACCAAGTTTCAGTTCTGTAGCTGTAGTGGAAGTGCCACATGTTTTGAATGGGTTTAAATAAAAGTAAAAGGGGAACCTTGAAGCCCCCGATGAAAACGTCTCTCGAATAGGTCAAATGTTCGGCAGTCGACGTTATTTTTTTAGTTTGAGAGTTAATGGGATTTTGGACTCCTTCGAATTAATAGTGTAATACTTACAAAAATCGACTGCGTTAAGTTATGTTAAGTCGGCATAAAAAACTGAGAAACTAAACATTTTCGGCCAAGCGGTTTTTAAAAGTTAATTATAATTATTGAAACAATTATCTGAATGAGGTTAATGCATATAACTTTAAAAGACACGGAAAATTAGAAAATTTATGGCGAAAATAAGGAACTCCGAGGAACTTAAACATTCCAACAAGGTGATCCTCACTTCGAACAGCGATATAGCAATGATTTTTCCATTTGACAATCCATATGTACATATTTAGGAAATCAATAAAACTTGAAGCAATACAGTAATAAATAAATAAAATGTCGGATTTTTCATCAAACGTTGGAACGAAATTTGCAATCATTCACAAAAACTTAAGTTATTCGTATCATTATTTCGAAATATAATCAAATATTTAAATCTTAAACTTAAGACTGTCGACACGTATGCTCTTTGCAGTCATTAATAACTCGTTTTAAAAGAATAAGTTATTCATTTTTATGGAGCTTTTAAGGAAATTTGATATTTATTGTGAATGCTTTTTCATTTCTTGTTTTTCATTTCAAATTAAAAATAATTGCGGTAATCTGCGGATTGTTATAAAATAATTATTTACGATCTAAACGTCTGTTTTTAAATTTGGTTGGCTTTATTCGCTGTTGAATTTTTTGTTGATTTTTTTTTAATTTTGTTCTCAAATATTGCTCCTTAAATTTATGATTTACACGTTATTTCACCCCAGCCATTGAACTTCAGTTAACAAGGGTTTTTGATTTCACTGGTTTTATAATTAAAATTTTATTTCATTCAATTCTGCGTTTTTTAATTAATATTGCGGTCATGATTTGGTTTTAATTCCTTTAAGGTTACGAAAAAATTTTTACCACACTGTTAGTAATATTTATTTATTTTTAATAATATATTTTATTGTAGATGATGACTCGCGTTGCATTCTTTTGTGTCATCATAATTTCGCCATAATCTATTAAATTGGAATTAATTTTGTTCTCTCAATGGTTTGAGTAGGTTTTTCTCTGGGTCGAGAAACTTCACATGTTTATTAGCTTTTTTAATACGTATGTATGTATAACTTAAAACAATTTCTAAAAACGAAATCTCATTTAATTTAAACTATAATTTAATGTTTTTTTATTGATGTTTGACACTTTGTACTGGTTGTCAATATAATTTTGGCTTTATTGAAAGTTAAAAATCAATACAATTGGTTAATTAAATCATGAATCAAATAACATCTTTATCAGAAACTCAACAATTGTGGGCTGTTACTACGTTTGGTATTGTGTTTGAGATTTATGCGATTTTTTTAAATATTTTTCGAATGATATTTTAGTATTAACTGCGTACTTAATGATTCAGTTTAAATATAAAAAATAGGTTTTTTTATATGATCAAAGATCTGCGTAAAATATTTTAATAACAAATTAGCCGTTTCTAAGTGGTCTGTCTGATTAGCATAATAGAGAACTATTTGAGTTGGAACTTTGAGAAGGAACTACTGAGAAGTGATAAATTGGGGCTCTATCTGCCAAATATATATATTTTTAATTTATTGCTTCCAACCGGATTCAAAAAAATTTAATGTATGCTTAATCAGTTAAAATTTAAATAGGAAGACCACAAGAGTATTTGTATTAAAACTAATACGAACCATCCCTTCTCCAAATGTAACCGATGATAACAAATTAACATTATGAAATGTTAATGGGTTCAGTACAGGTAAATATTCCAAAGATTATCAGATAAAAGTAATTTTAAAGTATTATGTTTTGTGAAGTTATTGATATAATATATATATACGAGGGCGGATTGATATTGAAGCTACCTAAGTATTTATTTCTCAACATAGTGTCCTTTTAGTTCAATACACTTAGTAAGACGATATTCCAACTTTTTTATACCATCTGAATAATACGATTTTGGGAACCCCTCAAAATACGCGTTAGTTTCGGTAATCACTTCTTCGTTTGAGATGAATATTTTTCATGCGAGCCATTTTTTCAAGTTTGGAAACAGGAAAAAGTCACTAGGAGCTAAATCTGGACTATAAGGTGGATGATCAACCCATTCGAAGTGTATTTCACGTAATTTTAGTATCGTATCTAATGCTGTGTGAACCGGTGCGTTGTCTTGAAGTAAGAGCCTTTTTTTCTTTAAATGAGGCCGTTTTTTTCTTGATTGCATCAATCAATTGTTCCAATAATGCACGATAATACTTTCCTTTTTCAAAGTAATCGATGAGCAATATTCCGTGTGCATCCCAAAATACAGTGGGCATAACCTTGCCAGCCGATTTCACAGTCTTCGCCGTCTTCGGAGCACTTCCACCAGCTTCCACCCATTGTTTCAATTGATTTTTGGTTTCAGGTGTGTAGTGGTGGACCCACGTTTCATCAAAAGTTATTAATCGACCCCAAAAATCAACAGGATTACGCTTTATCATGTCCAAACACCGCCGTGAAGTGGTCTATCGAATTCGTTTTTGTTCGACACTGAGCAAACGCGGCACTCATCTTGCCGATAGCTTTTTCATATGCAAATGTTCATGCAAAATGTTGAACACACGTTCATATGATATGTTTACCATTTCAACAATCTCACGTAACTTGACTCGGCGATCATTCATAACGGTATCGAGGATTTTCTTGATATTTTCTTCAGTAACCACTTCTTTTGGCCTTCCTTTTGGTGGTATTGTTGCAGTGCTTGTGCGGCTGCGTTTAAATTCAGCAGTCCAATATTTTACCATGTAATCTGACGGAGCAGACTCACCGTAATGTTTATCGAGCTTTTTTTCTTTTGTTTCTTTCGCCGTTTTCCCTCTCAAATAATAGCGTTTAATCACCGCACGAAATTCACTTTTTTCCATTTTTCAAGAAACACAAAAGTTGCTTACTTCAAACGACTACAACAAATAAATTAATCGATGAATTTGGATGAAATTTTAACAGCTAACGTTTGACAGATCATTATTTCTAAAAAAAGAAGTTTTTGTGTTTGTGATGCCATCAAGCGCTAGGTAGCTTCAATATCAATCCGCCCTCGTA
Organism: Gymnocheta viridis; assembly: GCA_956483585.1. NCBI lineage: Eukaryota > Metazoa > Arthropoda > Insecta > Diptera > Tachinidae > Gymnocheta > Gymnocheta viridis. The sequence continues at coordinate 40,554,601 of OY101443.1, read as the reverse complement.
TGTGGACAAATTGGTACTTACATTGTTGATAAATGCAATACCGAATGATTGGGTTAGGTTAGAATTTAGTTGGTACATGGGTTGAATTGGTAACCTATTTAGGGAAATACCAATTTTTTAATTTATAATTTCTCATGTACCTGTAAGATTATAGGAAACTTGCATAAATAGTAGTGATGCAGGGAAAAAGGGGAAATCTTTTATTTTAGTTTATAGTTGGAGAATAGTTCGATTTAATAACCATACATTTTGTATTGCCTGCATTGATTCGTAGGCCATAGCTCTATTTCGTTGAATTCTTCTGTATGTCATCTTTGCTCATTGTCATCAGAACTAGGTCATCGGCATAATCTAGATTCCCGAGTTGTTCGTTGATTCTTCACTGTATTCGTCTACCTCCACCTGTTGTTGTCAACGTTATTTCATTTAATAGTATAATAAATAGGACTGGAGACAGCAAACATCCTTGCTTAACACCGCTTATTGTACTAAATGGTTCACTTAGTTTTTTCGCAATGTTTGTTTGCGTTGAGATGGTCAGGGGCTGTATAAGTGTAAGCCTGATACAGTAACTCAATAATTTTCTATTGCGGAAACTATTTTTTCTTTTACTTTATTCCTCTAAAATTAGTTCTTTCAAGTCTTATTAGTTAATACGAATGCTCTTTGCAGTAAGTTTTTGAGGTAAGTTAGACAACACTAAAATGCATCCATTTATTATGAAATATTCCACAAGATTTATAGAAATCTTCGGGGATACCTATTATTCATCATGAATTGCAAAAACTATATGATTGCGCTTATTCTCCAGTTAAGTATAACTTTCGTATATCCTAGCTAAAGGCAGAATTAGTTTGTACGTTCTGTTCTGTTACGAATCTGCTGTTTTGTTTCTGTTCAATTGAAAAACTTTATGTGTGGTTTGTTGTTACTTTTGCGTTCTGTTCTGTTGCGAACAATTCTGTAGAAAATAGAATTCAACGTTAAGTGACAGCCAAGAGTTTGTATGTATTAATTTTTGTAGTGTGAAATATTACATATTTTGTATTAAAAGACAGAAAATTTTATTTTAATTAAAATTTTTAAAGATTTATATATTTTTGTCAAATAAAAAACATTTTGCAAACATTTACAAAATTCAATCCGATAATACATCGTCCACATTTGAAAGTCCAAACACAGAACAAGTAATTAAGAAATATTTTCTACAGAAAAGAACGGCACAGAACGGCAAGTTAAAACTTTATACATATCAATTTGATTATTTTATAATTTTTAGTAAGTAAATTAATCGTGTTTTTTTTTCTTTTTTAGACATTATTCTCTCACTAGTCTTGATAAATAATAGTCACTTTTCAAGAATACTAGCGAGTGTTCTACATACGTAAGACTTTTCATTTTAATCTACCCTTCTTTATATTAACAGCCAAGAAGTGTAATGTATGAAAAAGACGTAATAAGTATGGAACTTCTACTGATTCGCTTTGTGTGAAAATTTAGTAAAATTTTTAGAATCATGCCTTGATAAGGATCGAAATTTAAATACTTCTTGCGGCTTATAACTTTATTAAATACCTACCAATTTTAAAGATATACTGTGTTTTAGGATCTGATAACAAAAAAAAACAGAAAAAAAACATTCGGGGTTTTGTTTCTTCGTGGGCTTAATTTAAACCTAAAAATGGTACTCAAAACTGTTAATATTTTCAGTTCTATATGTTTGCGGCAATACCCAAGAATAGATTTCAAAACGATCGAAATATTTATTATTTCTATGATTCGTTTTATATATCATTCCCCTCAAAAAGCAGCATGTGTTAGTTAGTAATGACATTTAAAGCCCTTGAACTATGGCAACCACCAGACATAAAAAACTGCAGCGTCGCGAAGTGGTTAAAAAGCTTGACATGACAAATAAAAAGGTTAGTTTTTTCCAGATACTTGAAAAAAAATAATATTTGCATTCTAATGTAAAATTTGCAAATGCACTTGTCTGTATAAGTGTGAATGCATTCCAGTTTTTGGCTTGAAAATAGATAAAACTCTGCTTTTAATAAAAGTGAAGAATAAATTTATATATTCTTCTCTTTTTATAACTTGTATTTATTATTACTTAAAAAATGGAAATAAATGAAAACAAAATATTTTAGAAGGAAATAGGAATTATAAAGAGCTACAGTCTTTATAATTAGGAGTTTACTATTTAAAAATTCAATGTCAAATTATTTTTATAGAACACCCGTTAGAAATCAATTTTAATATTTATTTTCTTAACATTGTTTCATTACCATTCATATATAACAATACCTGTCCAAAGGACTGGTATTCAAAAAGTGTTTTCTCAGCGAAGGCATTTTTCGATATATCCGAAGGAAAAACCTTTGAACGTTTTGTGTATGTAGGAGAAAAACTACTTTTACTGATCGAAATCGTTATTGAATGTACGCAGAGGACAAAATCATTAGGCATTGCCGAGGGCAGAATATTTTTAGTCAGCGAAGCCGAAGCGAGATGGGCACCGCTCATGTGATTAGCGTGAATTATGCGTGATTGTGATTAGTTTTTTGTTTCAATCACGTGAGCGTGCATGAACGTGAGTATAAAAAATGGACCGTGAGTGCGCGTGCATGAATAGATTTTTGTCAAGATTGTTTTGTGACTTTTACTATATTGTAATTTTTTCATATACGTTTTTAGTTAATGTTTGTACGTAAGTACTTCAATTGGTTTAGGTTTATGTTGAAAGGAATTGTTTTTCTCAAGTTCAAATATAACTAAGCATTTCTTTATTAATTTTAGGATATTTTTTAATAAATTAACTGCCAGTCCCACGATGTCACACGTGTTTTTGTTTTAAATGTAATTGTACGAAAGAACGAATGCGTGTGACATCGTGGGACAGGCAGTAAGATTATTTTTATTAAGAAAGTAATGTTGGAACAGTTATCTATCAGACTAGCAGAGCAGATCAGTACTGATTTCGAGGTCGCTACATCACCTTATCTGCGCTGTTTGTTCGAATTCACCACTTTTGAAGGTGGATACTAGTGACTAGGAATATCAACTATTTAACCGTACTACTAAACGAATTAGAATAAAAAATTCTATGAATTTCCACAAGTTAAATAACTTCCGGTTAGTACGAAACTCAAATCTCTGGTGATTAATTATTCTCGCTTTTTTCAGCGACATAGGCTGATGAGGTCAAGCTGTTTTCCATTTACATATGTTTACTTGAATTTTTTATTTTGCAGTTGAATTACTTACTAATTGAACCAACTGTGACAATGTAAACATGGAGTTTGACGTATGCCATCATTTTTAATAATTAATATGTTTATGTAAATATTTGAACTACTTTTCATTTATATTGAAAGGAATTTGTTGGCTTAAGTTCAAATCTGACTTTACCCATTTCTATTTTAATTAAGAAATTTTTTTGCTAAATAAAATTTATTTATATTAATAAAGTATTATTGGAACAAAATATTCAAATATTCATCACACTAGTAGAACGGATCAGTAATAACAGTAATATTTTTTTATTCATTTAAAATTTTTTTTCGTTAGTATTTCGTGAGCGTGAGTTTTCGTGATTGTGAGTAACTTTTTTTTCCACTTACGTGAGCGTGCATGAGCGTGAGCCAAAAATATAAGGTCGTGCAAGAGCGTGCATGAGCACAATTTTTTTATCGTGAGCGTGCATGAGCTTGAGTGAAAAGTCACTCACGATCCCATCTGTAGTACATACCATAGCGACAAAATTTTGATACCCGAATACATTCGTTAGCAAACTTATGGTCTTGGACCAAGGTTAAGCAAAACATGCTAAACAAGCGAAGGCATTGCTCTTAACAGATTTATATATTTTGACAAATTGAATAATGACCCCATAGATGATCGGTTGTTAATTTTGTTGCATGGGCTTATCCACTAAATTTTGGGTGACTTGGACACTTTTTTAATTTTGAATGAGAAATCCAAAAAATGGACAAGTGTACATTTATTTTATGCAGAACGATAAATATATGTACAATCGTCAAAAATTTTTTTAGTTGCTTTTGACATTTCGGCGAGCGTTCATAATAACAGGGTCACCAGAGATGAAACTTTGAGGTTATGTTTTGGCCTAAATCAGCTTTTTTTCCACGATTTTTTCGTTGAAAAGAGACAGAAATATCATGTAAGAATAAGGGAAAATAAACAAAACAAAAATAAAGCACTTTGCAAGTAACTGAATCACAAAGGAGAAAAATATAACAAATTATAAAACTTTTTACAATTTAATATATAAAATAATTAACATAAAACACAGGAATTATTAATTTGTTGTCTTGTTGAAATGTGTCGTAGTAGTAGTTGTTTAGTATAATTTATATTCAAAGCCTATATGAAATATTTTAATAATATGTGACATGAACAATTTTAATTCTCCCGTAAATAAAATAATAATTTATCTGCTAATAAAACAAAGTTTTTAGGAAATAAGAGTTAAATGTTTTTTGCGGCAGAAAATGGAGCAAAACAAAACAAGAAAAAATCTTTGTTTAACTTTTTTAGTGTGACAGATTCAGCAAAACAACAACAATAGCATGCCTTTCTCGCGTCACCTCTGGTGTTCTTTTTGTTCATAATGAACAATCACGGAAAGTAGAAATTATGTCAAAAGACCCAAATGCAATGAATAAACAGCTTAATGCGATCATATTGGACCACTGCAAAATATTGATGGAATAGTGAGGAAAGCAGAATATATGCATATTTCGCAAGCTCATATTCCAGATTTCTTAGATAAGAGCATCCATCCTGTGGAAGAAGAGAATCTGTTTTCAATAGTGAAAAGACGGTTGTGTTTTAGAAAAATTAGTGAAAAGTATGTCAAAACGTGTACAAAATGTTTTACATAATAATTAGATATGCACTAAGTACTACAACAGCGCGAATGCCAATAATATAAATTACATTGATATAAGCAATATATAGTGGCAATCAGTGGTTACTTTTTCATTTATTTTCTCACTAAGTTTGAGCATAAAAGTAAGCTCTCACTTAGAAAGTGAGCCACGATATCATTAGGTGTCGCTATCAAGATGGACCTGTTAAATTTGTAACGTAAAGACAGTGCGTGGTACCCCTAGTCCTACTGATTTTGTAATTGAATGAATAATGCATTTTAATTTTTCTTGGTGCGATATACACCTACATACAAAGAAACGCCACTTTTTTGTGCATTAAAAACTTAAAAAAGGCAACAAACGCTTAAATAGTACATTATATATCGAATTACATTTGCATTATAATCTAAGTACTTTAACTCTTCGCTTACGATGTCATACTAACATCATTGATATTTATATAATTATTTCGCTTCTCTAATTTTGCAAGGCTCAAAATTGATTGCATGCGCATCGTTTTTGTTTTATGTATATGGCTTTCCATTTTTCGTTTTGTATTATGTACTGGTTTTACAGTGTTTTCTTATCTAAAAAAATATGATATAATTTGCACGCTTTTATTAAAAAAAATATTTTTAGGATTTCCATCACAGAAGGGTCTATATTTCATGAGTCCCAATAATCAGACACTAGAAATTTGCACTAGATATGAATTATTATGGTCGCTGTAATAAAAAATTAAATGCTCTATAGACAAGCTGCGTTATTTATAATATAGAACAGCAACCTATGAACCGCAATAGGATAAACATTTGAAATGGTGCGTACCAGAGAACTGCATGGTTGCGCATCAAATGGCATAATTTTGCATTAGCACTTATTATTAAAAAAAATAAAAGATGCTAATGCATCAAGATTCATATCAACGAGAATATTGTTAGTAAGTGCATGTCGCTGCTTGCAATTTCTGTTTATTCTTATGATTCACAAAAGCAATGCATCAGTATGATTGTTTTGAAAACTTCTTAAAAAACCTTCTGACAAATAAGTTTTATGGGATATTTTTAAGGGAGCATAGCTGTTTTCTTTTATTATATTGTATTTTAATAAGAGAAAAATTATTAATTAGCACAAAATAAGAAATAGGGTTTTTCATATTATCATTTTATTATTATTTATATGTATGTGTTTGGGAAGAAAATAATAGTTTTATTATCTTAAGACTTCATTTAGTTAGCGTGCTTTTGTGAGTTATTTGATTACTAAACAGCTCAATTAAACAACAGTAAGATTTTTTTATATATTTTTACTAACGGCACTTAAGCAACAAGAGTGAGTTAATGGCAGTCATTTGATAGAGAGTTAACACTGAAAGCAATATCACTAGTACATATTGATGATTGTAAATGTGAGTGTGAGTGTTAAGCGAAAGCGAATCAACTCATGCAGTTCTCTGGTGCGTTTTACTGTGGGCTTCATAACAACGAATAGTAAAAATTAAACTAGGTCAAGCATTAAAGGGTACATAGACAAGAACTGTTATTTTCGATACATAGATTGTATATCTTGTGAACCACAATAGACGCTGGAAATTCTCAGCGAGTGGGCATTTCCTGTTTTGTTTCAAATTGGTTGACCTTAATTGAAAATTAAGGGGTGTCTGAACAAAAGGTTTTGTTTTTGCAATATTGCTATATTATATTTGAAATAGTGCTGAATTTTATGAACTATAATAGACACAGAAAATTATCATAGATTGTGTGATAACATTGTTATTTTAACGAAAATCATAACTTATTTTAAAATTAAAGGGTATGTATACAAGAAGTGTGAGCTAAATTAGCTACATTAAAACAAGAAGAAGTTAATGGTATTATTAATCTTAAACTTCCTATTAAACGAATATCCTGAGTATTATATATATTATGAATAATATACCCTGCACATATAAATAATAATGCTTTAAATAAAGCATGAGTTAATAAATGAAAAAAAGCTAACTCATAATATCCTATAGATAAAATTCTTATTATTAATCCTAGTTGACTTAAAGTTGATAATAGTTTAAACTGTAATAGGCAGTGGAATTTCTCTGTTGACGATTCAACACAAAATAAAACTCAGTTAAACAGAATTCAATTATATAAAAGAGGTATTATTATTGACAGAGGGTCTGCATTGCTGTTGAACTCAGCGTTATTTTTTAAATAGAACTGTACCTTGCGAACCATAACAGACATTGTAAATTCTTAGAAGATGTGTATTGCCGCTTTAACAATATACTAGTGTAACCAGCGGTCGACGGCGAATTGACCGCATTCTAGTAATTAAATATTAATAAGCATTTACATAAATATCAGCGTTGCCACTTTCTGCATTATAGCACAAAAACTGTACTATTTAAAAATGTTTGCATTATTTTTGTACCATGTAATAACTGCAGAAAAATAAAAAAAATGAAAACAGCAAATCTACCAAAGTATATTTAGGATTCCTTTCGTATTCTCTTGGTATTTCAACTGATTTCAATTTAATTTTCCAATCAGAATCTCCAATGTTATACAAACAAAAAAATTAAGTTATAAAAATGCTTTTTTTATATAAAACAGATATTATAAAACAAAAAGATTTAATTTTGATTAATCACGCAAATGATTTTTTTGTAGAACAAAATAATATGCTGCACAAACAACAAAAAATTTATATCGATTTCAAACATTTTTACATTGATACATTAAAAAAGATTCAATTTTAATGATGACCTTTAGAGATATAGGAAGTCCAAAATTTACACAATCATTTGAAATAAAGTCGTTATAAACTTTTAAAACCAGGATTCCTTCCGTTAAAATAGATTACCAAAAATTATACAATGAGTGGCGCGAACATGTACTTTTGGACCACAAAGACTTAAATCTTTCTTATGACTTAGATGACTAAATTTATTTGACAAAAGTTTTTAGAATAAAGAATTGTATTGGTGAAGCGCTCTTCCCAAATTTAGAAACTTTTATAAAATTTCTTCTAATATTACCATTATCAAATTCTTCCGTAGAAAGGGTTTTTAGTAAGTTAAACAATATTAAAACGGATTCGAGAGCTAAATTGTCAACTGACACAATTGAATCTATCATTTTTACGAAAGAGGGTATTAAAAAAATGGAGTTGCAAATTTAAAACCTACTGAAAAAAATTTTTACTTTTTATTTTAGAACAAAAATCTATTGATATTTTGACGGTATAAAAAACAGTGACCACTGAAATACATACATACATATGTATTTTTATTAGTGTGACCGCAAGTTATATGGACAATTTTTTTTCGTATTTTCACTTGGCAAACCCCTTAGATTGATTCCAAATTAGAAAAAATATAGTATCAAGTATCAGGATATCTTTAACCATTCCAAAATAAATTTAGCAAAGGACGCTCAACTGCGATAAATCTTTCGGAGATTATATACTATATATAAAGGGACTTCAGCAAGGCATTTGATTAGGTAAATCAAGAACTTTTTTCTGATTAAGTTAGGCAAAATCTTCTGTTCTGTTTTCCATATCTTAGGGTGTCTCAAAAGGTAGCCTGTTGTGTCCGCTTCTATACCTTTCCAGTCTGCATCAGACATTCTAAATTAATAATGTGTAATGACGATGCACAGCGGAGTGAAATTGAGAAAATTGTAATAAATCCATAACTTCTGAGCTGCGTAGCCGATTTGCTTGAATCGAATTATTATGCAAAGATTAAGTTATAATATTTTCAAATATTGTATTGTGAAGCTCGCAGTTGCAAAACAGGATGGGTCTAAAAGACGATAAAGTTTACAAACCCGTGTCAAAAACTTTTCAGCAGTTGTAACTTCTGTAAATCATAACCGATTTCAGTGATTTATTGTACAGAGTATCATTTGTCGCGTCTTATGAACGCTGTTGTGCAACCGTTGAGTGTTAAACGCAGAGTTGAGTAGTTCCACTCCACACAACAGTTGAGTATCTTCTGAAATTTTTTCCATCGTAATTTTTTTGCTACATTTAGTCAACATGTTGTGTTTAGCTCCACAGCTGATCAAGAGAGTTATGCACTTTAATCTTCTAATGCAACGCTGTTATGTGGCGACTACAAATGAATTAGTTAAATTTGGCTTTACAAAAGCGATAAAGAAACGAAAATAAGGGAATAAAATTAAAATACAAATTTCATTAAATGTACGGCGTTTTATTATAGTGTCTGTTTATATTAATTACATAACTAGTTCAATATAAGGTTCAAAGATTTTTTGAACACAGTGCTGGCTTAACGTTGAAATTTAAATACCATCGGCGCAGGTTTATCATTTTACTGGAGTATTTTGCTGTGTATTTTTAGCTTGTGAATATTAAATATGTGGAGCAGATTTTAAGTTAAAGTGGAAAATTCCTGCCAATAAAAACTCCACTGCAAATTCTATGTTGTCCATACTTTTTGGTATAAGCCAAAATAATTAATTTAGCAAATTTAAATTATTTCTTATGCAGCATTTTTATTTATTTTTAATTGTTTGCATTAATTAGCTGTTCATTATCTAATTATTCATCAAGCCGCTTCTAAGACGTAACTGTTGGGCTCAACAGTTGACGACAGTTTCACAACAGTTGAGCTGAAGGACTACGTCTTATGAATGCGACCGGTGTAGCTCTTAGAGTTTTAAAGTAATTTGACGTACCCATGTCTTAGTTTATATAAAATTGTGTAGCTACTAGATTATTTTAAAAAAATCAACAATGTTTATGACAGATTATAAAAAGTACATGCAGCTATTAAAAAAGTATAAAAACACGAAAATTTTTAAGTTTTTTCCTGTCTTTTAGCCTCGAAATTTTTGTTTTAACTTCGTGGCTTTTTTTAGCCTTTTTTATTTTAAATTTAGCCTCAAAAAGGCTAAATTTTTATTTTCGACTCAACCAATAAAATCAACTTGAAGCATTAAATGTACAAAGGTAAGTGCACTGAAGGCAATATTACATTGATTGAAATCCAATGGCGAAAGGACAAATGTTGAGTCAACAGCTGAGTTTTGAATGAAGGTGTGACAATTTAAGAATGCGCTGCAAGAAGATTCATTTATTCATTTGGTTAATCTAGTAGGATCTTCCAACAAGTGGTTTCATTTTGATATGTAAAAATTTAGTATTTAATTGCAAAGAGGAAGGTATACCATTCACAATGAAAAGCAATAGCAATATCAATTCGTGCATTTTCTGCTGACTGTCCTCGCTAACTTCACTGTTCCGTACTTGAGGTATTGAATCGATTGTGGGCCATTGGTATATACATATATTTTAAGTAGACCCAATTAAAAAAATCTAAAGATTTAAATTAGAAGATCTCGGAGGACAATTGTGATCGCCTCTTCGAGAATTCACACGGTCAGGAAACTTATCATCTAAAAGAGCGATGATATCATCACTAGTGTGGCACGTAGCGCCAGCTTGTTGAAAATAGACGTCATCCATCAATATTTTTATTCAAAATACGGTTTGGTGTCGTATTTGGAAAGCCCAATTCCAAAGATCAATGAAAAATGGACAAATCTGGGGATTCCCCAACACTATGGGCTACAACAGTAATATTCTCAGTTTCACAACTACTCACCGAGGAGGTGCTTCACGACGACGCAAAAATGCTTTAATTTTGTATTTCAATGTAGTTACAGGTGGATAACTGTTAAAATGACTGGCTATTATCTTTCAGTAGAATTAAAATGCTTAAATCTTTATTATACATTTAATGCTCTTTGTAAAGATTACATAAATGTTGCGAGGATATAGTAGTTTCCGGTGATTTAGTAAAATTATTAGACTCTCGTGATATTTTTGCAAATGTGTTCCGATTTATCTGACGATGAGGAAATTATGATGCCTGTTCGCCATTTCGTAAATAAGAATTGCACATAAAAGTATATAACATATTATAGTCGTCCCAAAGTTATCTTCACGTATATCACAACAAAAAAATGAGATTAGACCGCTTCTTTAAGATCTATCGATCTGCGCCATCCGCAGGGCCCTATCTCTTATGGGTTTTAACATATTACCGGAGGCATTTTATTGTATATTCGCTTGTGATAAGAATTTAATGCATTATAATACCGCATGTAACATTATTGTGGATATTCGATAAAAAGTATATGTAGTGCTGGATTTACGCCTAGGCCCTTGAGGCCGCGGCCTAGGGCGGCATAATTTAAAGGGCACCAAAGCTTATAGGAAAACTATTGTAAGGGCAATTCAAATTCGAAAATTAATTTGGCCAAGTTTCGAATACGAAATTTCTATTATATTCTATACATTAAGTAATTCAATTGTTGAATTTACTTTTTAATTAGTAAGTCGACTTAAATGGTTATCGATTTACAAATTTAATAAAAAATAATATAATATTCTCCAAAAGCCTGTGTATGTAACTTTTTATTTAGATGATACATATACACAGTGATGCCAGCAGAAATTTAACAAAATCCCTACATGCCTCGAAAAAATTCCCCCTTTTTCCCTACACACACAAAAAAAGTTTTCTACATTTTTCCCTACTTTAGAAATTCATTGATTTTTACAAAAACGAACATTTTATTTACATTTTTGAAATCAAATCTTAATTCTGAACGCTTAATAAAATTTTGACCACGTTAAAAAATGTGGGACCCCGGAAAGATAGAATGGGCCAAGGTGTTTTTTGTGTCGAAGAACGCATTTGAATAACTAAAATAGCTTAATATATAATTTTAAAGTCTTAATTTATATATTAAACATAACAAAAATCAAATTTGTTTTTGTGTTTTCATACAAAATCTATTCCCAGGAAAATCAGGCATTTCTTTGCCTTTCGTTGTCTCTAGTTATTATTTACCGAAAGATGTTTTCTGTCTGTATGAAATATCTTGAGTAATACTGTAACAAAATTTGAAATTTAAATTTTTATGTGTATAATATTTACGCTTTTGTATGGTGTTTGACGCAATTACAACGTAATAAAAAAGAAAAAAGCAGAGTATTTAAAATTCCTTGCATTATCCTCAAAATGAAAAATTTGTCCTCTTTTCCCTTCGCTTGGAATTTTGCAATAAATTCCCTACAAAAAGGGAAAATTCCCTACACTTGGTACCACTGCATATACATATAGCTAAAATAATTTTTTCCACTGCTTTCAAAATCGCTATATTTGGCGGGAAAATAGCAAATCCCCATCACTGCTCAAAATAATTGTTTTTTGAGTTTCCCTACTACAAACTGTTCAGCAGAAGGATCTTTTCCCACCCTGAAAATGGCAAAAAGCTATATACGGGCAAGTGTAGGCCAAGATAGATTTAATGCTCTTGTATTATTGTCTATAGAAGCCCAATTTATGCAAGAAAGAAATTATGAAGATTTAATTTATGTTTTTGCCCGAGCCAAGTCCCAAAAGACTAAATTTATAAAATAGGCCCTGATTAAAAAACTTTATTATTATTTATTTTTGAAAGATAGTATTTATATTAAAAACTTATATATAAAGTTACTTTTATTTTTTACAAAAGTTTTTTTTCTGTACATATGTATTTTAATTTATTTTATTTAAAACCTCAAATTTTGAAAGAAAATTATAAAATTCGGAATATATTTTTTTGTTGCTTGAATATTATAAAATTATAAAAAAATTTGTGTGCACGCATAAAATAATTTAAATATTTATGAAAAATAAGACCGATATGAATCTGCTTTGAATTGGCCAAAAGATTGGAATAATTATAAGTAAATTAAAAAAACATATATTTCGTGTTCAAATTAAAAAATCGGTCCATTAGCTAAAATGTTGTTAAGAAAAAGGTAAAATAACTCATATTTTATGAAAAGTCCCCAGGATAACGTTATTCTTCCAGGAATGATTATGCCTTTCATTTTTATTTTTATGTATTTACGATAACTTACGTAAAGTAATTACTACGCCTAGTGGTCCAAATTCGACCTCCAGTTTAAACGTGTACCTATTTTAGTTGCATTCATTTAAAGAGAAAAAACTACCTAATTACTTATTCCCTTCCCTATTGAAAATACAATAAACGAAATGTTATAACTCATACACATATGTATTTAGGTACTCTTAAGCCCTCTCATTGCTTTGCTTATGTTTTTACTTTAACCAATATTTGCATAAATGAATACGTGCACGTGTGTATTCTTAGCATTTGTAGTGGTGTCAATTTTATAGTCGGGTCACTAAAGCTCAATAATGTTTACCATTTGGTAAAAGAATCGGTTGGCAAACAAAGGAGAAAAAGGTATCTAAAAATTTGTCTTTGCCTATTTATATATATGTAGATGAATACAAACGATAATTTAAGTATTTATAAAACCTAAGTTTTTTTGGTAATCACTTATATATAATCTAAAAGGGCGCCATATTAAAGAGTGCCTAGGGAGGAAGCAGGCCTAAGTTCGCCACTGAGTATATGGAATGTTTTATTTAAAAAAAACATGGGATACCTTAACGCACGTTTGAGAAAATTAAAAGTTAAAAATCTTTATTATAATATAAATTCCCCTTCCTCGACCATTTTCTGGAATAGTTACAGTATATAATTGTTATTTTGTGTTTATATAGATGTAAAGTACAATAGATTCTTAAAGGATACAGGTCAGTTTTGCTTAAATTTAGTTTATTGTAATAGAATAAAAGTATAATTCTACAACAACAATATTTTTTTTTAAATTTCAGCACCTAAAAATACTTAAGATTAATGTAAAAAAATGTAGAAAATACAATGTAAGGTATCATTCGAGCATAATTTTTCGTTCTCAAAATTTAGCTGAATGCACTATTTTCAAACTTAAATGAATAAATAAAAAAAAAAATCTCTCTATTTATCTTCAGAAATAGTTATCTCTGTGTTTTTCTTCAAAATGCTTTCTAAATGCTGATCTGTTTTTTTAAGTTTGTTGACTGAAATCCATCTTCACTCGCAGGTTATTTGTATTGTAAAGATAAGAAACTGAATTGATTATATAATATTCCTTTTATTTTGGTGAGCGGAATATTTTGAAAATGCTAAAGAAATTCTTGATCTACTCGACAGCACCTACAAGAAAATGATATCACATCCCAGGTATTTCGACTTCGTTCATTTTTGTAACACAGAGTAATCTTTAAAGTTATCATTCTAGATTAATAGTTTTTTAGAGTTTTTATCAAATCTAAGTAAATTTTGTTTTTAATATTATAACGGATAAAAATTTTAAAAACATGGAATAAAAGGGGCGGGGGGTGAGCATCTAATGGGAGCGAAAACTGATTTCGTATAAACACATCAAATAATAAATAACGATAATACGAACAAAATTGCATAACGAATACCAAAGACAGGTTTGTTTAAGTGCTTACAGAAGTGCAATTTTCGAGAATACATTGGCGGTATTCAGTGTTTGGTGCAAATGCTCTTGCGAAAAAGCAAATGCAAAATATCATACTTTTTTTTGTGAAATTTAACGGCAACTCTGTGTATTTTGTTGTTGGATTTTACGAAAAAGCTACGATATTTTGCATTTGCTTTTTCGCAAGAGCATTTGCACCAAACACTGAATACCGCCATTGTATTGTTTATTCCAATTGGAATGTGCAGGTGAAGGAAACAAAAAAATAATTTAGGATATTTGCCAAACATAAATGCAAGGTGGACTCTAAAAAAACATTAAAATTAGTTTGAAAAATATGGTTAATCAATGTTTATCGATAAAATATACTTATGAAATAATGATCGCCATTAGTAGGCAGCCAACATAATTAATTCTTACCTACTAAATAATTAAAATTAAAATTACATACTCGTACATATAAGAATTAAAACGAAATTAAATCTTTTGTATTCTTTGGATTTGCGAAAATCTGTATTCCTTCTATAAGACAATGATTTTGCATTTTAAGGTAAAAATATTCTTATGGTGGGAAAAAACGTCGTGACAAATATTAAGCTCATACTAATTTAATTAATACAAATGAAATTAATTTTTGGTATTTATTTTTTTAGCTGTTACTTTTTTTTGTTGAAAATGATTCAAATTTTATTGAATTCAATACTGAAACAAATTACAGGCCAATGACAGAAAATAAAGCAATATTTTCAAATAAAGAGTAAAATAAATTCATACATGTAATTTGCTCTACTAAATGTTGCAGAGCGAAGTTCAACACAAGAGAATTTAATACAAGTAAAACTTTAAAAAACTTCTTAACACAATAAAATGACTTGTGTTAATGAGTCCAAAAGATGAGAATAAACAAATTGAAATGTACTAAATGAAATACTGATATGTGCACACTGGCACACTTGCAAACAAATGGATTTTGATTTATACAAATACATATGTATATTTTTTATATGTACACACATACGGTATGTACAATACATTTTGCATTTGCATGGGATTTTAGCAGTGATTTTGCATGTATTTGTACCCAAAACTCGAAATAAAATTAAACTGATTTTTAGGTTTCAACACAAATCAGGGCTTTTATATAAATGCGACTTGTTAAGAACAAACAACAAACATTCCTGCTGTAGCAATCAAAGCTTAAGGACTAGAACGATTTTGAAATTCGGCATTTAGAAAATAATTTTTTTGTGATCACAATAAAACGAATTTTTTTATTTTACAAAGTTTTTTCAAGTGTTAAATAGAAAATAAATAAACTAAAAATGAATAAATTTATTGTATGTTTAACAATAGTGGTGAGTAAAAAAATACTGGAAGAAAATAACAATATATAAAATTTATTGCGAATAAAATTACTGTGCCAAAAACATCACAACAATATAAATAATACGTGCAGTAGTGCAATTTGTATTATTTGAGCAATAAAAGTGAAACTATAATCCAAATAAAAAGCGTGTAATAAATCATAAAAACTCTTAAAAGAATAAAAATGTTAAAACAAGCTTGTGCTAAAAATTAATAGTATAATTTTGAACTCAAAATTTTCTAAGATCTACATACATATGTTCGTAAGGCCTTCTTCAATCTGAAAATATAAAAACTTTGCGGCCGAAAAAAAGTGGAGGTGCATCAACATAATATCTGAATAATTGTTAATATCTTTTTAGATTTGAAATGAAAATATAATGCCAGTTTATATGAAATTTAATTTTTAACTGATGAACACAATAAATTTATAAAAATTACTTAAAACTTAATTATTCGATTTATTAAATCGATGACAAGTAATGGATCGTTCATTTAGTACTGACACTAGATTTGTATTCCTATTTTAATAATGATCGGTGATCGGTTTTAAAGTAAAATTTTATAGTGCTCTTTGTCTTTAAGAACAAATAATTTTTTAATTTTTACCATAAGAGTTTTATCTAATTTCTTAAAAAACATATTATTATGTACATCTTATTAAATTACTACACAATATACATGCGATAATATAAAACTTAGCTAACTAATCAATAATACGATTAATAATTCAATCGATGCATTTTTTATTTTATGGAAATATTACAATAATTGTATTGTTTTCCTACTGTGCTTTATGTATCATACTTTTTTGGGGGCTCTGAAGTAATTTTATTTAATTCTATACTGAATGCTTTAGTAAGAAAAGCCGGTTTTAGCAATACTTCAGAGGAAAAAATCTTTGCGTTTGGCCAAGAGCCATCAATACAGAAATGTTCTACGAAGTAAAGTCAGATTTGGATGTACATCAGAGTTAAAATTCTTGAGGAAAGAAGAATGCCAACGCAAAGTTTTGGTAAGCAAAGCTGGTTTTGAACATACTTTAGTAGAGAAAATCTTTGCATCTGGCCGAAGGTCAGTAATACCGAATGTTTTAGAAAGCGAAGCCCTTTTAGAACATACGACAGCAAAACTGAAAGGTTTAACTAAGCGAATCCTTATATTAGAAACGGCTTGAACCCTAACGAACGTCGGCATTGCTTTTAAGCTTAACTAAGCAATGCCAGTTTTGACCATACCTCTGTAAAACATACCTAATGCAAGAAAGTTTTAATAAGAATCGACTGTTTTTCATTAGAACATCCGAATTCTTTGAAAAGCAATTTTAGAAGAAAATAAATAGTTCCCAATAAAATGAATTAAGTTCCAACCAAATATGAAACAATTTATCATTTCAATATATCCCCAATTTAAAAATCCTGAAAAAGCCCCTAACAACCTTATTTCCTTAAGAACTCTGCCATTTGTGGCTTGTGGAAAGAATTAGGTGTTATATAATATTTTAACGTTATTTTGTTGTGATACCGCAAATTTTGTTTATTTTATAAACAACATTTTCAGCTATAAACATATATAATTGATATTCATTACTTAATTACTGCTTCAGTTTTTTGTGTAATCGATTGTAACATTCATTCATATTTTTTTTTTGTATGATTTCTTTTCATCTTGGTTCATCGGCTGCAGGATTATTCCATTAATTTTTCAGAATGTGTTTAAAATATTAAACAAAAGTAGAAATTAATGTATAAATAAGTTCTCAGTTAATATATTTATTTCTAAAGTGAAGCTCGGACGTCACAAATATTTTATAAAAGAAGTACTTTATACTCTTTTTGGCAATATAACTACAGCAGTTTCCCGGATAAAGTAATTTTTTTTATTAAAAATTGCATTTGATGCTTACTTTAACGAACAAATAAATACATTTGTACAACAATTTTTGAAATACGTTCAAGATTCTTAGTGCACGACAAAACAAAATTCATGATCGAAAGAAATGTCAAGTAACAGGCTTATACAAAAATTATTACTTGAGTAATGTACGATTTTGGTATCATTAGACAATTTTTATAATGATGGCAAAATAGAAAACCAATAAAGAATTCCGATTTTTCAAAAATGTGTAATAAGTTTTTTTTAGTTCCACAACTAGCGATACAAGATATGCAACATGATAAAAGATAAAAAAAGAGGGCATCCTTAAAAAGCTATAAAAAGCACATTCAAATCCAAGTCGCGGATGATTGATTTGATTAATAAAAGTCTTTGAAGACCGATTCTTAAGCGAATATAAAACAAATTTTCGGTTGATTTAAATACTTTATTAAATATGGCATTTTATATGTAGATAGAACGATGTATGTATGTATGTACTCTGCTCAAATACCCTATTATAAAAAATTTTCATTACAAATCAATAGAAAAGAGTAAATCAAATTATTAAGAATAATTTTTGGATTTTCCGAATAAATAGCTCTTTTAATTATTTTCCTATTTTTGTCACATTCTACAAAGAAATTTTTTATAAGAGTTACTTTATATAACAGGTAGTAAGAAAGGTTAAGGTACCTACTATCTATATCGTACTTCTCGGTTTAAGAAACAAACTGGGCACCTTAGAGGTTCTCGATTTTTAAAATATTAAACTTTATTTTATATAATTATATCTTAAATGTGACATGTATGATTACATAAAATTTTTCAAGAAATTGTGTTTTCACTTATTATTTCAACTAATTTCCAGGTGTGACCCCGACTTAAAATATTTAAATTTATATTAATTTTTGGCATTCCTTGCTATCTGAAACTGAAAGTTATTAAAACAAATAACTAAATTTTAGCTAAAAACTTAAAACAAATTTATGACTTTGCAAATTTTATGGGACACTAAAGCAATCATTAACATTTATCAGCTCACGATCGGTAAATAAAGAACAAAAGCAGAACAAGCAAAAATAACATTTAAGACCCAAAATTCAAGATCAAAGTGTATCACCATACGAACATTAAACATTTAGAACATGATTAAAACTAAAATTAAAAAAAAAAGACTGAACAGACAAACAAAGAAATTAAAAAAAAGAAGATTCGTCATTAATGAAGAAAGATCAAAACACAAAATAAAAACGAATTGTTTGCCAATGTTTTAAAAACACAATTAAAAGTAGGGTTTATATATTCAGCAATAGCATTAACTTTCATACGTTTTGCTACAATAAATATTTGTACTACATGTTCGTAATATAGTCGTACTATTAAAATTGTAACTCGTATTACCAATTTCTAGTAGCATTACAATAATCAAACTACAAATGCTTTTATTAAATATAGTAGAAAATGCACATAACTTTTGTAACTAATATCGCAAATAGTAATTAAATTTTCTTGTGCTACGAATGTTTCTAGCAACATTATTTGATAGTCGTACTTTTTAGCAATTTTGTGCTATTTGTTTATTAATATTTTTATGTATTGAAAACTATGAGAAATACCATTTTCACTTTTTCGCAAGCGCCAAAAAAAGTTCACGCACCAACAGCGATAAAGTTTAAAATTTGTATTTGTGTGCAATTAAATGGATGGTGTTGCAATTTGCAGTTAAATAGGTTTTTAAACTTTTTTTGTTTATAATTTGGAAATGAATTTGGCGCGTAAAGTTTTTTTTGCAACAACCCAAGATAATATTTTTGGTTTACAGAACAACATTGTCCACCTTGTCGTACTTTGCGAAAAATTTGGTTATAGTCCTAACCTTTTTAAAATGCAAAGTAATGCATTTTGAACCAGGTAGTCGTAAGAGAACGATTCAAAAAATATTTCAAAAAAACGCATGTTGACAATGACAATGAGAAAGCACAATAAGTCAGCTGAGCTGTTAAGTTTACCTGTCATGAATTCGACTTGATTAATATGAATAAACAAATAGCGGTACCAATATTGCTCAACAAAAAAATTCAAACTTCTCCCACAAATATTCATAACGAAAGGAAATAAAATTAATAATTTAAATTTATTCGATATTAGTTCAACAAAATTTGTCTATATGCTACGATAGAACAGTAATTTTTAGCCGCAGTGTTTTTTACTGTAATATACTAATATGGCGACTGATAAAAAAAGTTAATATGTGCTTGATATTTTAACTAATACAGTAGTATTTTTAAGCCCTGCTCAAGAGCAAGCAGCATAATTAAAATGTCTTAAGTTAATAAATTAATTAATATTTATAAATAACAACAGCTACAATACTACACTGATTTAACATAAATAACAGTTACCAAATATAAAGTAACACAAAAAGACAACTTCCTTCATAAAGTTCATTAACCCTGTGGTCATACCTTTGGCCAACCTCACCTATCAATTAAAGAAACATCCATTCATACAACTGATCGTAAATGATAACAATATATAGCTAAAAATATAAATGCTTGATTGATGTTTTGACAACAGAAAGTGAAATCCAACAGTAACAAAATTACACTCGCCGACTCATTATAAATAAACAGCAATAAAATAATTTAACCTTTAGTTGTTTAATGTTAAAAATAACTCCAAAGATAGGTAGAAACTAATTTAAAACCAAAGAGCGATAACGACATACAATTTTAGATTTGTTGAAGATGTTTATGCATTTCAACAATTTACCATAGTTACGCTTACTTAATACTTAAATGTATATTTTGTTTCTATGATTTCATAAGTTAACAGTGGAATCTAAATTATGCTTAAAAGAAATGGCTCATATACAATTTTTAATATGTTTAGCAACTCACCATTAATACTAAATTTACAGTCTCCAAATTATTTTGCCGCAAGTCTGATTTTGTCGTGAAAAATAATAGAGAAAAAATAAAATAGGAGTATAGAAAAAAATTTTATTTTCTATTTTTAAGGCGTTGTGTATTAGAAAATTTTTTCGATACAAATCAAATTACAAAAGTAATTATTATTAATTATAGTTAAGATGTTAAACCAATAACATATCTCTTGTAGAATCTATATGCATGTGTCTCTTTGGTAGTTTGAACAAAACATATATATATATTTTCTGTGTCGCTACACACTTCATCATTATTCGTTACCTTTTCTACTTGGATTTTGTTGATAACCAAACCGATATTGACTACTATTAAGCTCAAATAATCAATTAGTATTTGAAAAAAAGTTGCCCTATGTAATAATGGTAAAATAAGAAAGTAAAAACAAATGATTGGTTATTGAGTTCTGGTTTCCTTTTTGATATTGCTTAAACTTTTCATTTGTTTTAGTGAAGGTTCAATACAATATATCTAGTTTTTGCTACGAAATATGTTGGGTGAAGGTTTACAGATTTGCATTAGCAACAGAGAAATGCGCAAAGGAGCTAGCTGTATCTTCCAACAATCAATTTCAATGTGTTTTTCATAAAACTATTAATATTTTACTGAATATGCAAAATATTAATTTTGGGGTAAAAAAGATTATAAATTTAAAAATATTTTTATTTTAGTGTTCTTTTTTTTGGAAAATACGCGATTGTTAACTTGTAGCGTTACAAAGTTGACAACGCTGACATTAAGTTACTCAATATACTGCAGTAGACGTATGCAGAACAAAATGCTACTTTTGAAAAAACAAAATGAAAACGCGGCAGATATTTCATTTTTAATAAAAGAATATTAACTTTCAACTACATTCATGAAACTTCACAAAACTGTAAATTTTTGTTTCCGGTATATAACAGTGGTGTAAAAATATCGGGTACATATTTAGAAAACTTCATGAAAACCTTTTGCCATTTTTCTCCATTCCAATTTTTTTTTGGCATATGCGATCACTGTGTAACTGCATTGCTGAGTTGATATAACATGATTACTTACTTTAAGGCTTTCGCCAAAATAAAATGTATTTTAAATACAATTCAAATTTAAAAAATTATTAAATAAACACACCTTATGACAAATCTTTAAATAAGTTTTTTTCTTTCAAACTTAGCACCAAACAATAAAAAATATTGATCATTTTATTAACAAGCAACTTAAAGGCATATTATTATATCTTGCCAATAGCTAAAGTTAGGATGTCATCGGACACATAAGTGGTTTTTCGTAAACTTTAAGCAAAAAGTGCCCGATAAGCTAAAGGGAAGATAATTTTACCTTTAACTTTTAACGTAATGTTTATGTATTTAATTTTAATTTAAATTTGGAAACGAAAAAATAAAAATTTAAAGCAGAACACGTTCGTTTTTATATTAACATAATGTAAAATATACACAAAAATGTAATTGTTTGTTGTGCAAAAACAAATAAATTAAACCATTTCATGGCTACTACTTAATTTAATTTGTTAAAAGTAATCGGTTTTTGCTATGGTACTGCCATATTTTTGTATATTAATTTTATTTTACAAGGGAGTTGTAGTAACGAAATATTTTAAAAGATACTTTATTCCTCACTTTAGATAATGTTAACTTTTACTAATACGTACTGTTAAGGCTGATATTACTGTTAAAATAATTGCCCTAAATTTCATAATTTATAATAATGTTTTATTTTTTTGTCATTTCAGGCTGGTATTGCTTTGTGTAAAGCTGCCCCAGCTCCACAAAACGATGGCAAGTATCATCAGCAAAATGATGGCAAATATCAGCACCGATCTCAGAATGAAGGTATTTCGTTACGAAATTTATTTTCAACAAATGCTTTTTAATAATTCTTATTGTATTTTCAATATTTTTGTTATATATACATATTTAATGCATGTTTTGTTCATACATAGTATGCTGTTTGTATGTACAGTACAAATGAAGTATTACAATAACGTTTTATTTGTATTCGTAGAGTAATCGTATTTGCTGGAATGAATGCTGGATGCTAAATTTTTATACTATTTAGAAAAAAATCTTTATTATTATTTTTTATTATTTTAAAAAATCAAGAGAAAAATGTAGAATAAAAGATCTAAATTTCAAGCTGAGTTATTATTATAAATACAAAAAAAAAATCAATTACATAATTCAATGTTTATAACATCTCTTGATTTTGTCATTGTCTATCAAAAACATTTAAAAAAATTTTACTAATACTCCCATTCCATAAAAGTATTTGTATATTGCTGTTAAATATCTCTCGGACCTTATAAAATATTTTAAAAAAGTTCTTTTCCTTAACAACAGACATTTTTAGTTGAAGAAAAACCAAAACTGAGATTTTTTCATTTATTTAATTTGACATGAACTGTGCAAATACATATATCACAGTTTTTAAGCGAAAATCTCTCTTTCAATCACATTCAAATTTTAAATGTGTTTTGCATATTTGAGGCTTCTAGAAGTTAATATTCTTCCACTAAGTCCTGTAATATAAAATCATTAACAAAATTTAAATCGCACTTTGCAGCGTTTAAATTCTTTCTTTAAATTTTATCAGTTTGTCTTAAGGCGTAATAAATACAAAACAGTTATTAACCCAAAACATAATACTTAACAACTTCCTTTCCTCTTTCCTTATTATTGATAAAGATGTTTCTGATGGCAAATTCATAATCGTTCAAATTTTGATAAACTATAAAATTTTATATCTTTCATAGGTCAACGCTACGGTTATACAGATGCTGCTGGTAAACATAACATTTTATAAAAAATTAAGTTTTTATCATATCCCATTAATTATGGCACACGCTTTCATTTCTAAAATTTATTATAAAAAGCCATACAAATAATTTTTCTTATTAATAATATACGAGTACATACATATGTTTCTAATATAAATCATTGAACTTAAACTCATCAGCAGACAGTCATTAATGTTATCAAAAATTTTAACCCCAAGCACCGAAGAATTAAATTATTGGCTTAATAATTGAAAACGAAAGCAATATTTTATAAAAATTACAAATATATAAATGAGATTAAAAATTTTGGGGTTGCATTACATACCAGTATGTCGTCAACACTTCGGGTTTGCCGATCTATTAGTATGGGCGCTATTTTTACTGTTAATGCAACGTACTTTTCAAATTTCGATAACGTGCACCGGTACACGAACATCTTCCCCGGTCTCAACAATTTCGTCTTAATATTTAATAACTACGGTTATAGCGTTTAAAACGAAATCATTTTTAAGTGCTCAAAATAAATATATGTATATGCAAACTTTTACGCTTATAAAGAACAACAAAAAATTAAAACATTGAAATAATTCTTTGACAGGCGATTATAAAAACAAATAAAAATAATTGAAATTGTTTAATAGGTATCGGAAAGTAGCAAAACTATATATGCATTACTTATATTTCTTGGAAGAAAAAATATTTATCCAAGTGCGTTTTACATATTGTTCCAGGAGTTAAAACTTGTTTTATTACACTTATGGAAACTATGTCTATGTGATACTTGAAATCCTTTTTTGTATCACTTTTTTGCTGGATAAATAATGTAATATTTCAAATGTGTTTAGAAAATTTGCATAGTTTTTTCATCAGTTCAAGAACTAAAGCTTTATTAAAATTTACGATGGCAATATAAATGCATTCAAAGAAACAAGCGCTTCAGATATCAAGGAAATACTACTTCATTGTTCATTTATCGTTTGGTGGTATTGTAATAATAGCTTATGCTATACTCTTGTACAAGGTGGCGCAAAAATAACCTTCCCATGTTTTTTGGCTGTAATTTAAAAAAAATATGAAAAACTTTGATTCTTCTTGTGGATTATTTTTATTTGGTCTTTTAATTTTTTTACATCAAGTCGAGAATATGATGTCATGTAAATGGCCGCCGCCACAGTTGATTGTCATTTGAGCCCTTTTTATGGCATTTTCCATCACTTTGGCCAAAACTTCCGGCGATAAGTCCTCACACGCGGATTTTCAGTGCCCCAGAAGCGTAAATTTTGCTTATTTACGTACCCGCTAAGATGGAAATGGGCCTCATCACTCATGATTATTTTTGATGAAAAATCATCTTCCTGTTGGTGGTGATTAAGGATGGCTTGAGCGTATGTTAGACGCGATTGGCGGTCAGCAGCTAACAGCTGATGCACCGTCTGGACTTTGTACGGAAACATCTTCAAATCTTGTACCAAAATTCGCTGTAAAGACCGTCGACTGATACCCATTTGCGTGGCACGTCGTCTGGTCGATGTTGACGGCGCTTCCATGACATCCTCGGCTACAGCAGCAATATTCTCTGCAGAACGGCTACTCCGGGTTCTGCCACGCCTGGCAGCATCTCGTGTTTTGCCAGTCTCTTCGAGGCGAGACGGCCAGGAAATCTGCGACGAAATTCACGTTGTGCCAAAGTCACCGACCGATTATTGGTCAAATAAATAGTCACCAATATTCCGCGTTCTGGAGCAGTGTAGCGTAACATTGTTTATTAACGTGTATTTCGCATGTGTTTACTACACAAATGTCAAAACAGAACTGACATTAGGGGCCAATAGCAAAATTTATAGCATTTTCTGATAGGAGGATTACTTTTGCGCCACCTTGTATAATGATAAAAAATAGGACGACTTGTGTTTTATTAATATGACCTTCAATTTTAATTTACTAAGACTATCGTTATCGCAATATTTTTTAATGAGCATATCGATGCAACCTGATTAAGATTCGTGCTGCCTTTTAAAGCATTTTAACTGACCTGTAAAAACTTATAGATATCCTAAGTAGTTATTATTAAAACATTAATGCCCACAGCGATTTAAACTAAGTAGTTCAATGAAATTTTAAACAGCAAGTAGGTCTGGCTTAAAAAATTATTTTAATAAAAAAAAAATTTCGTATTTGCGCCAGAGTGAGTTTTAGAAGCTGTTCGACCTTTAATTTTTCAATTAAAACTTATATTGCATATACAAAACTTAACAAAAACTTAAAATTATTAATAAAAAAAATAGATACAAACTTTTTTTATTAATATTTTCATAGTTTGTTGAAAAAAGTGGTATTTCTCAAAGCATTTGATGCGTAAACCAAAATTACATTTTTTACACATGGAAGTAGGATATGAACGGCAGTGTGAACCTGCACAACGACGTCTTTTCTTTTCCCTTGTTTCAACAACAAAGTGATTCCGTCATATCGGGTTGAGTATTCTTGTTCGTCTGTACCTAAACGACGATAACTTTGAGGTGGTTTTTTGCTTCCATACGATTTGCAATATCGAGTAAGAATTGCCCGGCGAAAGCTTAACTGTGGCATATCCTCTCCTGCTTGACGATGTAGAAGCCAAGCATTTTGTATGGAAACATCTACTAGCCATGTAAATATGGAAAACCATCAAACATTTCATTAATTAAATGCCCCAGCGCAGTATTTAAACTTCACATTTTGTAATCAAAACGCAGAGGTTTTCCCCTTATGAACTGTTTACAGTCGTGACGGCCATTGTACAGGATGGAAGTGCTTTAGAAAACGTTTCCAGATTTTATCATCTATTTGTTGGTTTGCATTATCAATACAATGTATATTTCAAAATATTGTGTCAAAACGACTTCTACGCTTTGACCCTTTTTGAAGGAACTGACGCATAACATGTAATAATCAGAATACCAAGAAAAACGGGCATGTCATTCATTGTTAATTTTAGGTTGCCCTGCCTACTATATACCGCATAATTGTTACTTTAATCGCACAGCATTTGTACCAACTCATAGTCAAAAAACTTTCAAATTGCTCATGGGGTGGGTGGCAAGTCAGTGCAAGCAAAAAAATCCTGTTCAGGAAATATACGTTGACATCATTATCTTCCACCTAGTTACTCGCATCTTTAGATATTGATTTGGTAAACTGCGATTTTCTAAATTTTGACTCTATCTTTGTAGAACTCGAGGCCGAATCTAACGGCTGTAAACGAGGAATCTTCGGAGGGGTCCTTACCCTATTTTCCAATGATTTTCTTTTGAGAGAATCTTCAGGAGATTGAGCACTACATGGCGTGGTAGCAATAGATCTAATGTAGTCAATATCTAAATTAGTGGACGAATTATTCGTAACATCTTGCAATGCTTGTTCGATCATGAAATCTTCATCGTCAACTATACTTTGGTGTTCATTATCATCACATGTTCTGGACTTGCGAATTGTAATTTCACAAGGTTGTACAATTAGAGCTTTCGGCAAATATTTGAGAAGTCCACTGCCATCTTCATCTCCAGAGTCTTCATCAGATGGCAAATGATTTGCACTGGGTGGCTCAATGACCACTTGTTCAATTACATTTCCCTGGCTTTCGTCTGACAGAAGCTCCTCAAGGTACTGTGTGGCTTCTTCTAATGTTAAAAGCCCGTATCTGTAAAAAACTTGCTCTTAAAAAATATCTTATGCCAAATGAGTTGATATTTATCAATTTTTGTAACGTAAAAAAATTTGGTATAAAAAGTACTGAGAGCTGCCCAGTGTTACACATACGTAACACCAACTTTGGTTTCTTTCTACCGTACACTATAAGCCTGGAATATTTTTTTACACTTGGATAATCAAAACTTTACAATATTTTTTATTTGTTTGTCTATATAAATTTTTTTGAGATAATTAATATATAAATATTTAAGATATTCACTTCTTTTAAAAAGTATTATTAACCCGAAAGGTGCGGAACGCTTTATTCAAATTAATTAAAAGTACACAGAACCAAAAAGTTTTTTAAACAAAATATTTTTATTATTGTAGTATAATACAAAGTGTGTATAGAGAATTTTGAAAGTTTCCCTCTTAATTATATATACATATAGGCCTAGTTGTAGCATATATACATACATATTTTTATATCGTAAAACGTTCAATTCTATTTTAAGAATATTTTATTTATGGTTTTGAAATAATTAATTGTGCGTTAGTTTTTTCATAATCATCCCATTATAGATTTATAATTTCCAAATTATGTCATCATTTCCTACGTAATGATGTGGATAACAATCGAACCTTAGTTGGGTTTTCAGTTGTTGAAACCGATATTAAAGAGAGATCTCAAGTTCATCAACTAAGGAATATTATTTGACAGATGATAATGCAACTAGAGTTCAGTTGCTATCCATAATCCATTATTTATTTTAACAAAATTTGTTTTTTAAACCAAATCAGGTGTCTACCATCATACAGTTGAACCCTACCGACACGTTCATGACAATCGTGAATTGGGCAAATATGTGCACATACCCAATCCATATGACGGTGGCTATGGGCCATACGCTGGTAGCAATTTACCATACAATCACGATGCCAGACCTTATGTACATGATGTCAAACCTTATGAGTAAGTTTAACTATTTAAAAAAAACAACATTTACAAATAATTCATAATTTGTTTCTAAATTCCAGCCACAATTTGTACACAGTAAGTAATGCTGATTTTAAAGTGCCTGAATTACAATTGCAATATGGGTTTCCCGATCATGAACCTCAACTCAATAGCGAAGAATGGGTATCATTAGAAGATCAAAACTAATGTGCATGCCAATAAAGATAAAACCAACATCTTAATTTATTTTAGCATTTTAAAACATACAACTCATTTGGCTTTGAAAAACATATAAACATACTTCATAAAAAAGCTGTTAGCATTCCTTCCCCAAAATGAAAAAATTTTTAAAACTATTAAATATGTTTAAATTTGTTGCTCTCAATAAACAAAACAAAGGAAAATACTTATAAATTACGCAGTTGCTTAAACATTTAATTGACACTGCCCCATCCAAACAAACAAACATACATATTTATATTTCGCATAATCATAAAAGTATTTTAAGTCACAAACGAAGATATTTCACAATTAACTGCATGCTGAATTTTTGCTTAACCGAAACAACAAAAAAACCTCGCATCCTGCCCAACACTACTTCCACACAAGTGTTAACAAACTTCTTAAACTAAAAATTTCTTATAATAAATCTTTTTACACAAATATTAAAAACAACATAGACCACAACCACCAAGAAACCTACCACTACTACAGAACGTACTACTACTACTACAACCACAACCACAACTACACCACGAAGTATTCTATTCAATTACGATGATGAAGGACGCCACAAGATTTTACATCAAGAAAATGCTCGCAAGCACGATAAATATGATCATGCGTAAGTTTATTCTACTTCAATTATACTAAAATCTAAGATATTTCTGTATCCTCATCACATACTTATCACAGCTTCTTAACCGAAAACGGCATTTATGGCGAAGAACAAGCCAAACTTCATCATGAGGGAGGTACGCATGCTCAGGGGTATTACGAATACACAGGTGATGATGGTAAACTTTATCGTGTCAACTACAAGAGTACCCATGAAGGTTTTGTGCCCGAAGGTGATCACATTCCCACACCACCACCAATTCCTGCTGCCATTGCTCGTGCTCTTAAGTATGTCGATGAAAAACGTAAGGAAAATGGCGAAAAACCTTTGTTTGACGAACGTGGTTTCCGTATTGATCACATGAGCAAGAATATGGTTAAGTCTATTAAGTCTATACACATTGAAAATATGCCCGAGGATATTGCTGAACAAATTCACGAATTGCAATTGGAAATGGAAGCACTGTATGGTCCAAATGAAGAACGCGCCGAAGATGAATCATCAGAAGAACTAGAATCAGAAGAAGATAAAAATTAAATTAAATGATTTGCTAAGAGAACTCCATTTCAATTTCTTTAGTTAGAAGATACTGAACAATCATGTTATAATAACTCATCATGTGCTTGCATCTCAATTCCTGATACTCTCACATAATCAAAATACTCCATCACTACACTCAATGGTCCTAATCCTATCACCAAATCCAATTCTCATGTAATCCATTTGCTCCCTGTACTTCATTACAAATTGCCATTTATTTAAAACAAATCCTTAAATAATGCTTAAACAAAAAGATTTTTATGTTGAAATTATGTTGAATTATTTTTAGTTATTAGTTATTTATCGAAAAACAAACAAAAAAAGCTACATCACTGACAAAATATTGTTACCGCCTTATTCTTAAAAAATATTTTATATTTATAAAAGGTTTATAACACAGATTGCCATACAAAATTTGTTTGATAGCCCCTTTCTAACTCCAAAATACTTTTCATGAATAAGGTAGTTAGACTTTAATTTATTTAAATAAACTTAATTTAAACACTCTAACAAGTCAATTTACTTTTAATAAAAACCAAAAACAAAAGCTTACTTAATTTTTTCATTGATATTAAATAGAAATTATGTACATACATATATCGAAAGGAATGTTTAGCTTGCGCTTAAATTTGAGTTTACTCACTTATTTGAAATTTAAGAATTTTTTTTATATTTCATTATTTTATTAAGAAAGTAATATTGGAATAATTTATTCATCAGATTATATTTGAATAAGAACATATGTACCAACTAATATGCATTTTGGCAATATGTACGACTATAACGGTACTACGAATATCATATAAAATGAAGAAAATAAATTTTGTGTATTTCGCTTGAAAAATTGCTTATGTTTGGAAGTCAATTTACAAGTTGTCTGTGCAATTTAGTTAATTAGTTCTTTTTTTACTGAGACTGGTATTATCTTTAGAGTAAACGCGGTGGATTTTTCAGGAAAGGAAATATTTTTTATTGGCAATTATATCAGGAAGGCTGTAAATAATTTTTTTTTAAATGAAAATAAAACTTTGAAGACAAATACTTTTTTCTTCTATATACTTCCATGATCTTATTAATTGCTCAGTAAAATATAGACTTTGGACTAATAGAAAATAAAAAAATTTTTGCCCGAAAGTGTCCATGCCGAACAAAATTTAAAAAAAACCGCATAGAGTCTACTACAATTTTTCGCTAAGATCTTTTTCAAATATGGTTGTCCATTTCACAAAATTTTGTCAACATTTTTCGGGACAGATGGGAAAAGGCTCGTAGAACAAAGTTGCGTTTTTGCGCGATAATAACGACTGGCTAGCCGTTCCAATAGATCTTTCGCATTTTACAAATAATTCTGCGGAACAAAACTCTACTAGAGGCAGACCAACAAAAAGTCTTGAAAATTGTAGTCAAAGAAGCAAAAGAAGGAAAATTAAAGAGTTGACAATGTAGTAACTGATGATCAATTAATAATGGCAGTTGAAACACAGATTCAATCGTCTGGAAAACGCGATTCAGCCGGACTGGTAAAAGAATTGCCGCTGGCTTCTCCACAAAGAGGAACCTAAATAAAAAAGATTAGGTCAAAAACCGATCAAGACATCGGTATCTCAGCATATAAGGCCCTTGCTTTGGTTTTGGATTTAGATCTGTCAATTAATAAATACCGAATGTTAAAGCAACATACAAAGTATTTTAATCGCAACTTATATCCCTGGTATGAATTAGTTCAGGCCGCAAAAGAGTTGTGCTATCCAGAAGACAACAGTTACTGAAAAATACCTAGAAATTAAATTGCAGTCTCTAGTATATCATACAATATTAACGTTGAGTGCTTCTTACAATGAAGTTATTAAGAGTCATATGGAAACATGTAAGGAAATTTTTGCGTTGTTCGAATGGGGATGTGATGAAGCTAATCAAAATTTTTACAAGCAAAAGGAGGAAGGCAACAGTGATGAAAACTTATTTAGCATTTCTTTTGTTCCAATTACAATGTATTCAATTAATGAAAATGGAGAATATCTGCAAAAGATAGTACCAATTTAATAACAAAAGAATTTGTATTTGTATTTTATGCCCGTCAGTGTACTCAAAGTCCTCTGGTATGGGAAAATAATAATTCAGCTCTGTATTCTTCCCATTGGACAGCTATCTGAGGAGGCCCAAGAGTCAAGAAATCAGGACATTAGACGATATAGATTACAATTCACCAGAAGAACTTTACGGATCCAAACACAAAAGGATTTAGTAAGAAGACTGTTAATATCTTCAGATCCATATATTTGCAGTTTAAGAAAAACGTTTAAAATTAAACGCAGAGATTTAACTTAGATATTTTGAATTTGTTGGAAAATACTGATACCAATACAGAAGACTCTGAAACCGAAAATGATATATATAGTACTGATTCTGAATAAATGAATGCATTCCATAATAAGTTTACAAGCTGAAGTGTTACAAAATAAGCTTACAAGTTTGTGCAAAACAAATAACTTTATATCCTTTTTATTTTGGAAGTTATTAATAAAGAACTAATGTATTAAAAGTATAATATCATTTTACATGTGGGCGTGTCTGTGGGCACAGCAATTAATATTTCTGCAATAGTTTTAAGTAATATGCTTCCAGTACTCATTCAAGAAATTTGCGTTATAAGCCTCTTATATCTAAAGATATCAACAAAAGAGAAATGCTTTAAAAATCTCATATTTTTACATTAGAAAAGTAAGCGTGTCTGTAGGCAGATTTAACCATTTTTTCAGTGGTTTTAAATAGAGGATTTAAAGTTTTTGTTAAAAAAAATTAAATTAATATCCATCTAATTTTCAAAGTTATAAACACCAGAGGAATGCTTTAAAAATGTAATATTGTTTACATGATAAAAGTGGGCGGATTTTTAAAATTTTTTGTCCACATTTTACTAAAGAGGTAAGCAGTCCTCGTGCAAAAAATACTATAGTTATTAATTTTGGCCAGTTAGATTTAAGAATCGAACACTGTGTGCCGGTGTAATATGTATGCATAAGCGGAATAAAAATTCATACTATGTGTATAATACGGGTATGTACATGTTAAACGTAGTACCATTCTTTGGTTTTTCTTCGTAGAATACTTTTTAAATAATTCTAGAATAATTTGTTCCAATTTACGTTTTGTTTTTATTTCCTTCGGCAGGTGTTAAACCGCCGAACATTTGCATGACAAGCGCTCACTCTTCTACTGCCCCACTCAGAGCATAATGTTACTAGTTAATAAATAGGATATATAATAATTGTAAAGCAGACTATAGAGTATCCACTCGATTAATATTTGTTCGGTTAATCGAGTAAAGTTTTTCCAGTATTTTATTGAATAATGAAAATAGTTAATTTCGGTTAACGATTAACTCGAACAATTGACGTCAATAAATCGAGTATAATAAATTTCTTAGTAAACTTGTCTTTTTTCAGTAGAAAAATATTTTTTTTAATTCTAACTGCCTGTTTTTGTAAAATGATAACAAGATTTTGAGTGAGAATTAATATTGAAAACAACAATAAGATACGAAAATTTGTTTTTGTTTTCAATATAAATTCTCACTCACAATTTTGTTTTCATTTTATACAAACAGGCAGTAAATACTTTAAGACTAAGTAAAATGTTATTACACTATATATTTTAGTCGCAAATTTGTATACCCTTCACCAAAAATTTGGAAACTAGATACATATATAGGTTTGTCATTCTTCATTATTCATTTAAGACCCCATAAAGTATATATATTCTGGATAGAAAAGTCGGACGAGCTTTGTCGGTCTGTTCGACTGCTATATTTTGGTGTAAGTAGAATTAAGGCAAAAACACAACATAGAGAAATAAATTTTATACCATTCTCTTGGAATTTTTCATAAATTTATTCGGTTTGAAAATAACAAAACTCGGTTCTATAATTAATGAGATATAGCCAAAAGACTTTTTTGTTATATTTCCTATTCTGTTGTTTTTTTTATGGCCCCAACTGTCCTACGGTCAATTTTATGAAGCAGATCTCTTGTATGGAGTTCTTCGAAGGTTTAGAATTAAAATAATTGAAGTCGGTCCATTAACGACTAAAATATGAGCAAAAAAAATGGCATTCGAAATAATTTTACTTTTAAAATTTTTTTTAAAAAGTTCCGTGGAGATTCAATCACACAACCTACTGGTTTGTAGTCACAACCGCTTCTTGTACACCACAGAGCAGTTGTATTTCTCATACTAGTTTACGCGTTTAAGACCATAATATATCTTATTTATTATAAAATACTAAAATTTCAAATTCTTTATGGAAATTGGTGTAGTTGTTGTAAATCTTCCCTTTTTGTCACACATATATCTCTGAAATGCGTTCAGGGGCACATGTACACATTGTATACATGTGTATATTTAAACAGTCGAAAAGCAAAGATTTGTTTTTTTTTTGTTTCTTTCTTTAAACTTATTTTTGTACGTTTATTAGTATAATATTATGCATTAAGTATTAAATTAAATTACATATCCCAAAAATTTAAAAATGTGCAGTAATTTTTCAACTACAAATAAACATAAAACAACAGAAAATTGTTAGTGCTGTTTTTCATTTCGACTTTTGTCAACACAAATCGATGGGTCGTCAAGACACTATATAAATACATTTACAATATCAATGAAATTGAATTTTAGCTTTGTTTTAAAAATGTATTAACATTTCATTTGTTTTATGACTATTTGTTATTTCAGAAGAAAGGCAAAATTTATGCTATATCCTGTTTTATACTTGTGTGCACAGAATAATAACTTTAATTTTTTTCTATATTCATGTGCAGAGCGTACTTGCAATATTTCAGAGCCCGGTATTATTATTGTAATTGTACAATGTGATCTCTTGACAATTAAAATGTTGTTTGAATACTTAGTTACACATAACAAAGCAGAAAAATGTCTTCCCGGCTAGAATTTGATAAGAAATGTTTTTTTCATTCTGAAACATCAGTGAGTTAATATTCAAAAGCACTTCAATTAATTGCCTTTTCTATAAAATAAAAACAAAGTTTGATGTAAGAATTTAATTTAATATCAAGCTCCAAAATGTAATTAGCAAAGAAACTAAAAAATTGAAAACTCCGCGAAAATAGCGCATATTCTAAAAATTGCAACTGCAATATAAATAATTAGTCCCAAAATTTATTTAAAAAAATCATATAATTGTGCCGATTGCCAAAAGTCTTGAAAAAATCTCTAAAATGGCATAAATTCTTAAAAATATGCGAACATCAGAAAAATTGCATGATTCAATCAATATTGATTAAAAACGGCAAAATTATAGAGTAAAGAAACTTACAAAATATCATTTCCATTGTGAAAATTAAACGTTTATTAAAAACTATTTTGTATTTGGAATAAAAAAATTAAAATGCATTTGTATTTTGAATAAAAGTATTGCAAATACATACTTTCCACAAATTTATATTTAGTTTCTAGATTGGATTATCCAATTGAATAATTTAATGTGGGCTTAATTAAAATGTATTCTAAGAATAGTTCGCAATTCATCAAATATTTTTCAAGCAATCAGTTAGATCGGAATCTTTGAGGATAATTTCAAAAAAAATTTATAGGGCGTAACGATGGTAGTTCGCGGAGCTGTGCCGTGTCTAAAAATAGTATATGCAATGCAATACATAATTGTATTTTGTTTGTATATTTTCGTATTTTCCCCAATTCAACATATACAAAATGATAAGTTAAGATCTTAAGAGATAAAAAATTTTTTTCTTCATATTCATAAAAATGAACTGGTCTTACATTCATTAAAAACACCTAAGAAATCATAATTTTGCAGAATATCGCATTGTCGATAGCACGCACTATGGAATTAGACGCGGCTTAATGGCAAAATATTTCGAAAATAAGCCGAATTATGGGTTGGATTTGAGAACAAAAAGCTTTCTATTTGCGATTTGATCGTAATCATATGTATTTATTTCTCTGTCATATAAAAAATGTTTTTCATTAAATCAATCTGTTTTCTTAGCAGGCTGAATATGAATTACGTATTCGCATTTTTTAAATCACTTGTGGTTGAAATTCCATTGTGTTTCTATATCAGAAATATACAGGTTATATTGAGCCAAAACCTTTATCGTCTGGCCCAACCGCAATACAGATAGTAAATGGAAAAATTAACAAAATTTATAAACACAACTATCAGAATACCACTAGTTTACATACATACGTACATCATACGAATTTCAAAGAAAAAATTATATTAAAATAATGAGTTAAAATATGTTGTTATATTTTAGAATTTAAAATTTTTTCTTACACTGTCAAGTTAGTTTTATTTTTGTTATTATTATCATTATATTATATCAAATAAAAACGTCGACAACTTACCGAATTCATTACATAATTAGTTTATCACTGTACAAAATCCTATCTGATAACATATTGGATATTTTTAAAAAATAAACCTTTTATCGTTCATAAAATTGGAAAAAACGCAAAAATTAAATGAAAAAATTTTATAAATGAGATTGTGCCCTGGTTTTTTAAATAAATTGTGGAACAAACTTTCTAAAATTAAAAGTAAAAGTAATAAAAACAACTAAAATGTATTGAAAATTCTAAAAAAAAATAGCATTGTGTTGTGTTCAGGATTCGAAACCGTGCCACCGGGTAAGAAGGTACGGTTTCAAATCCTGACCAACCATTTATTAATTTTCTTTGTTAATTTTTAATACAATTTAGTTATTTTTATTACTTTTACTTTTTATTTGAAAAATTTAGTTTTTTAAAGAATTTTTGATTGCTTTAAGTTATTTTCAATATGAAGATATTATTGGAACATTTTAATCATTAGACTAACAGATTTATGTAATAGTTGGCGATATTTTTTATTTATTTTGGGAGAATTTCTTCATTATTAAACCTTCTCTTACGTTTCAAATCATTTCTGTTTAGTCAAAGATCACTGGCTTTTTGATAAAGACGTTGAAACACTTCTTGGATATGTGAAAACTAATTTAAGTGCTAATAAAGGGATGTTCATATTTTTATAATGCACTCTAGGCAAGAAAGGGTTACAGTTTTTTTACGAAATTCATAATTTATGGCTGACTTCATAAACGCAGTTTGCAAAGCAACACTAGAATGAATGCCTTGTAATCTCATGCTTCCAGTGTTGCTTTGCAAGCTTTGTTTATGAAATCAGCCTAGAACCAATAATGCGTGATCGTTGTTAATCTTTTGTTTACGTCACGTGAGGGTGCGTCCGTGAGATGGTGAGTGGCAATTTTTTGCTTTAATGTAATTTTTTCCATATAAATTTTTATTTTTTTTAATTTTTTTTCGTATTTTGTGAGCGTGAATTTTCGTGATTGTGACTTCTTTCGTCACTCCATACTATGGTGAAGGGTATATAAGATTCAGCACATCCGAATATATATATACGTTTATTGTACAAAACTTATCAGTTTTATGCCTAAGGTCCGTTAAACTTATATAAAACGAGACATATTTAATTTTTATTTCGTTTTATTTTGTGTGTAGTTTTTTTACAAAATATCTAGCACAAACTGTATTAGAATAATAGATGATTTCAAATATTTAGATAAAACAAATAAAATATTAGAAAAACTAGAAAATCTTTGTAATGCAGTCCTATCGCTATCACCAGCATCTAATTTACGTGAAATGTTCTTTTCAACGTCAAGTTTTATTAAAACAAATCAATGTTTAAGAAGCAAACATCTAAACTGTATACTATTTTTTAAAGACTGTTTTAAAAAATGTGATTCAAATTTCGTCAAAAACTTATCTTTAAACATAATTTTTGATATACTATTAATTTTTAATAGTTTAAGAACTTTATGTATAGCACAAATGAATTGTTATTTTATTGTTTGTTTTTAACTACTTGTTTGTTTCATTTATTTATATTTTTGTTTAATATTATAATAAAAGAATCAAATCAAACATTAATGTATATTTCTTCCATTGGATACAATATTTGAATTTTTTTTAATTATTTGAACTATTTGAGTTATTCGAATAATTTAAAACCTCTACTCGAATAATCGAGCAATTTTAAAATCCCAAAATCGATCAATTCCTTACTCGAACAAAATCAAAAGTCAAATAAATGGATATTTTAGTAGTTTGTGTGAAAAAGTATTTTGTTCTTAAAAGTAGACATTTTTAAGTTTTTTTCTGGGTAAAGAACTACATTAGTAATTCTTATGAAGTGTGAAACATACATAGATCGCTAAGGTGATCACTCGAAAAATTTTAGCCAAATGATATCCAATCAATTTAAACATACAGCGGTTATTATATAATTCGATTCGGAGCGGAAAAAAATTCGAATTCTTAAAAATTGCATTACTTAGCACGAATATTCATTTCCAAACGTTCGTAAACATTTATAATGTGGGATTTTTTTTGCCCTCTTTCAGAAG
This sequence comes from Gymnocheta viridis, assembly GCA_956483585.1. Classification (NCBI taxonomy): domain Eukaryota; kingdom Metazoa; phylum Arthropoda; class Insecta; order Diptera; family Tachinidae; genus Gymnocheta; species Gymnocheta viridis. The sequence continues at coordinate 40,516,900 of OY101443.1, read as the reverse complement.
AAAAAAATTTCTTTCGAAAATGCCACTATGTAGTACGAAAGCAAGTTTCAATACTATTTGTAACGTACCTATTAAATTCAAATGTCATATTCATTGCAGAAATATACACACCTTGTAATAAAATTTTTTAAAACGAAACCGTAAAAAAATATGTACACAAAACAAAGGCAGTATGAGATCATGGTCGAATTGATGATACTGAATCCGGATTTGGCGAAAAACTCTTTAATGATGCAAGTGCAAAAAGTAAATCAAGGGAATTGGTGCAAAGGTTATCGCAAGATTTAAATGCTGCAGGTGCATCTTTACATGATGTAGATAAGTGAAAAAATTTATGTACTTGTATGTTTTAATTCATAATTAAAGCCTTATTACAAGTCATTACATTCAAAGTTGTAGGCCGGCTGTAAGCAGACTATAAGGAAAAATTTTTGAAGTATTTGCTATTAATGAAGAGATGAATAAAATGTCTAGAAAAGGCTCTTACTACGAGTAGTGGAGAAAAAGATAAGCAAATAGATGATGACGTAATAAAGGAAGACATTCAAATATATATTAAAGACTATATGGCTGCATGAACGTGATCATCAATGAACATATTCATATTTATATGCCAAAAAGTATTAAGCAATTTATAAAAAAATTAAGGTAAATACCCAAAATATAATTTAAAATTTTTGCTTCAAAATGAATAAAGGACTTGAGATCAAATAGGAGAATTTATTAATATATTAATTAAAATAAAATTACATTTCATTTATACATACATATAAATGGTACATAGACATTAGGTACATACATTAATAAAAATAAAAAAATAAAATAATTTGTTTATAAAAAACTCCTTTATTGCGCCGTAGTCATTTATAAAAAATGAAATATTAAAAATGTTAGCAGTTATGTAGGTTATTGACATTTCGTTTGGATTAAGCATATGTACATATATACTACTACTGTTGACATATAATGAAATACCTTCAACATAATTTTTTTCTAAAGAACTTTAAAGTTTTTTTTTAATATGATCACGTTGCATTAAAGGAGCGACATGTAGCATTCAAATTTCTGTATATTGTTAGTAATACGGCATCGATTAAAAAAGGGAATTCAAAGTCGAATGAAATTTATGATACTCGTAGCATTTCAATCGATTGTTATTTCATTTTCGTTTATTTTTCTATCAAAAATATCCATTTCGTCTTCACAATCAGGCCACAAAACAGTTGTAATAAAATATTGAGATTTTTGGTATGATTCGTTTGAAATTTATTTTCCTACAAACATTTAAAGGCAGTTGAAAATTGCTACAACATGCATTTTCAAATTTTAAGCCGTATTTAATAAGAAGTAACGCATTTACTGAATTTAAAAATAACCGGCACCTAATTTTTGTTTTAAACATATGTTCTTTCAACGTCATTGGAAAAAATGCATGGTTACTTAAAAAGGTACTATTTGCGCTTAAAAGAAGTAACCAATTTTTGTAAAGTGTTGTGTTTTTCTTCCGACGTGGTTTGATGCAATTTGGAATGAATTTCCGTCATCCCACGTCAAATTTGGTTGATAAACAGACCGGTTTCGGCTATGTGCCATCTTCAGTGTTCTCTCAGTAACTGATCGTTTTTTGTGTTGTCCCTTGTCTTTTGTATAGTTTCCTTGTGTACCTAACCTCTTTTCCTCTCTTTCTCTCTTGTTCGTGTCTGCATCTCTCTCGTTCGTATATATTCGTGTGTGGCTCTCTCTCGTTCGTATATATTCCTGTGTGCTCTATATCTACCTGCTTCTTGTTCGTTTAATTTTTCTCTTGTTAGTCTCTTGTGTTTACCGTTACAGTTTATTATTTGAGTGATCATTTGCTAGGTGTTTTATCTTTGTGTAGGTAGTAGTCTGTGATTGTACATTTTTGGGATTCTTTTTGGTTTTGTTCGTTTGTTGTGTTGTCTGGTTTTCTTGGGTTATTGTTTTCTTTTGTGTAAAAATGTTTTAGCGGTTCAAATATTATGTCTGACGCAGTGTTTATTTGTTCGTTTATAATTCTTCCGTCAAACGTTTTTTGTTTGTATATTTCCATGTTTTCTAATACGTTCAGTCGCCGTCCTTTGTGCTGTAAATGCAGTAATTCAACTGTTTGTCTGATGTGTCTTGGTGTACATTTGTTGTTGAATATGTGGTTCGCGAAATTTGATTCTGGCGTTGCTCCTGGTTGTTTCAGTTTCTTGTTGTAGTCTCTTATGTGCTCCCGAAATCTTGTTTTTATTTTCCGTCCTGTTTGTCCGATGTAGCTATGTTTGCATGAGCAAGTCAATTTGTAAACTCCTTGCTTATCTAGGGGGTCCGTTTCGTTTGTGCTATTTCGTAGTATTCTACCCAAATTGTTTTTTGTTCGGAATGCTGTGTTAATATTGTGTTTTCTAAAAAATTTTGCTAGTTTGTATGTTGATTTGCCCATATACGTTAAAGTAGCCCAAGTTCCATTTTCTTGCTCCTGTTCTCTGTTCCGTTCTTTATTTGTTTTGATATCATTTCGGATTTTGTCTACTAGTTCTTTTTTGTATCCATTGTTTTCTGCTATGTCATATATTGTTTTTATCTCTTTCTTATAGGCCTCACGTGTTAGTGGTATTCGTTCAAGTCTTGTTACTAATTGTCTAATTGCCGCGTTCTTGTGTTGTTGAGGATGGTTCGATGAATTATGTATTATTGTGTCTGTGGCCGTTGGTTTTCTGTATATTTCGTATTCAACTCTATTTAAACTCTTATTTGCTTTAATTGTTAGGTCTAGGTAATTTATTTTGTCGTCTTCTTCTACTTCCATTGTGAATTTAATACTTTTATGTTGCTTATTCAGGAGCTCCAGAACTTGTTCTTCTCTATTTCCTTCCAGTATACATATAATATCGTCGACATATCTTGCTAGAATGTTACCCCGAAATTGGTTTTTAGATCATCTACGTATTTCTCTTCTAGATTTTGCATAAACACCTCCATGAGGATTGCTGATGTTGGATTTCCCATTCCTAGTCCGTTAGTTTGTCTGTATATGCTATTGTTAAATTTAAAGTAATTCTGTTCTAGTGTGGCTTTCAGTGTGTTTACGAGTTGATTGGAAAATTCTACGTTTTCTGTTTTGTTGAGTAGTGTTTTATGTACAATGTTTATTGTCTCCGTTGTTGGAATTGATGGATATAAATCTTTTACGTCAAATGAGACTAGTTTACTATTTTTCGTTATTTCTACATTATCTAGCTTTGTAACTAATTCCGTGGTGTTGGCTATTGTGTGTTTGTTTTTTAGGCTCAAGGTATCTTTCAGTATTGTTTTTTAGATATTTCGATAATTTGTAACTTGGAGCAGATTTGTAGTTAATTATGGGTCTCATAGGTGTGTTCATTTTATGTATTTTCGGTAGTGCGATCATAGATGGGGCTGATGGGTTCATGAGTGTTAACGTGTGTGCTATGTTTGGTTTTATTACTTTGGTTGCCTTTTTTATTAGTTCTTTCACTTTGGCTTGGTACTCATCCGTAGGATCCTTTCTAATTTTCCTGCATTTAGTATCCCGTATTAGCTGTTCCGTTTTTGTGATGTAATCCTCTTTTTTTATTAATACCGTTGTGTTTCCTTTATCTGCTTTTGTTGTTATGATATTGTTAGACCTTAGTTTCTGTTTTAAGTTTTTAACTGTTTCATGTTCCTTGTTTTGATTCCTTTTAGATTTAACTTCCTTCTCTATTATCCGTTTGCAGATGTATCTGGCTTCCTCCTGCTCTTCGTTTGGTAGCATCGATATTGCAACTTCTGTGTCCACAATGGTTTGCTCTATTTCCTTCTTTTTGTTATTTTCCCGGATATTGTGTTTTAAACCCTTCTCCAGTAATCGACCCTCCTCATTATTGATAGCAACTTCAGTCAGGTTTATGAATCTAGTGTGGAAGTTGTGCTTTTTGTATGTTTGTTTGTTTGTTGATCGTGTTAGTTTACCGAGTTTTTTGTTCAACTTCTTGTATTTCTGTTCTATTGTTAGTGTGTTTGTTGTATTTATTTGGTCAAATATGTCCATCAGTATGTTGGTTGGGATTCGTTCAGCCAATTGTAAATGAATGTCTAGGATTTCAGAGTTCGTCATTTCTTTTTTGGCATACAAGCTCTGGATTTCGAATTTTACGAAATTCTTTTCGGCCCTTTTTGCAGTCTTCCTACTTGCTACTGTGTCGGTCTTCAGTTGTATGATATCGTATTTTGGTGTGACATTCAATGCGAGACATTGTTAGTTGAACCAAATGTTTGCTTTTATTGTAAGTATCTTCAGTTGACGTAGTTTGAAAGCATTTATAAGTCCAATAGTGTCTAAATTGTAAGCCTGACAGGCATTTGTTAAGTGTTGTGTTTTTCTTCCGACGGGGTTTGATGCAATTTGGAATGAATTTCCGTCATCCCACGTCAACAACAAATGTACACGAAGACACATCAGACAAACAGTTGAATTACTGCATTTACAGCACAAAGGACGGCGACTGAACGTATTAGAAAACATGGAAATATACAAACAAAAAACGTTTGACGGAAGAATTATAAATGAACAAATAAACACTGCGTCAGACATAATATTTGAACAGGTAAAATATTTTTACACAAAAGAAAACAATAACCCAAGAAAACCAGACAACACAACAAACGAACAAAACCAAAAAGAAACCCAAAAACGTACAATCACAGACTACTACCTACACAAAGATAAAACACCTAGCAAATGATCACTCAAATAATAAACTGTAACGGTAAACACAAGAGACTAACAAGAGAAAAATTAAACGAACAAGAAGCAGGTAGATATAGAGCACACAGGAATATATACGAACGAGAGAGAGCCACACACGAATATATACGAACGAGAGAGATGCAGACACGAACAAGAGAGAAAGAGAGGAAAAGAGGTTAGGTACACAAGGAAACTATACAAAAGACAAGGGACAACACAAAAAACGATCAGTTACTGAGAGAACACTGAAGATGGCACATAGCCGAAACCGGTCTGTTTATCAACCAAATTTGACGTGGGAAGACGGAAATTCATTCCAAATTTTTGTAACTAAAAAAATTTATCAGTTTTACAAAAAAGCGCAAAAGGCACTGTGAGAAATTGCGAAAAGCACTGTAAATCATTCACCTCACAACTGTCGGCTGTGAATGACGTGTCTTTTTCTTCGTTTCAGTGAAAAAAAATTAAGAATTATCTCTTTAATAAATAACGATAAAAATTAATAAACGAAGAGCACCAGCTAAATCTGAGGACTTAAGGTCCTCAGAAAATTCTTCTGGCAGTAAAATGCGAAAGTCTAATTATTGTTCACCTTTGCAAGCATCGGACGAAAATGATTCTGAAAATGCTGAAAACACAGACACTAAAGTGCAAAACATTAAAAAATAATTGTTTTCACCCATAAAACATCTTTCGCATAATAGTGAGTCATTCCATAAAATGTATAAAAATGCCGTTATAACTAAATACTGCATTAAGAAGATTTCAATTGGAATTAAAAAAAATTTGTTAAACCAAAGACACTCAACATTATTGTTACTATTTTAAAAGAACATAATTGCCAATTTTTACTCATGAATCAAAGCATAATAGTATAATATAATAAAATATAATATGTTTTTTTTGCAAACGGAACGGTTAAACTTCATGATTTAAAACAAAACGGCAAACCCATTTTTCATATGATAATACTATGGGATTACCAAAGAAAGATTGAAAACACACCAATTCAATGTCACAATTGTGAAATGTTTGGACACGATGAAAAAGGTTGCTGTATTAAAACAAAATGTGCTCATTGCTCTGGTAGACACAAAACCAACTACACAACTATATATACTCTTTTGGAATTGTAGAAGCAGTAGAAATAAATATTTAGAACTTTTTTGAATACCAACGATATAGATTTATGTTTTCTAACAGAAACTTGGTTAACTAACAGTGTAAATATTCCCCAAATGGGATTCTATTGTGTTCGTTGTTTATTTATTTTATTTATTTATTTTTTTGTCTATGGGAAATAATCCTTACAGACAGTTTAAATAGTATACATATGTATATTTTTACATACTAGTGATATAAACGTAAAATTAAACATCTACAAAAATTTTGGACATATACAAAAATTATGGGCTTAAATAGATTAATATATCGCTTTTTATTGTAGTGGGGCACGAGGAAAAAATCAATAAATGTATAAAATTTGTTAAAGTCGTTGCACATTGTTCTCAAAGGGTCAGCATTAGCATAATAAGCTCTAAAAAATGTAACTGATAACGGTGAAAAATAACGTGAAGGCCGCTGAGGGACATTAAAAGTTATATCATTGATTAAGGAACGAGAGCTTACTTCGCCAATAATATTGAAAACAAACGATATGTTAAGCACAGTTCTGCGGCATTTTTGAATTGGCTGCTTGAGAAGGAAAAGCCTAGCAGAATATTATGGTAAATTCCTTGGGTTAAAGTCAAACCCACGAAGACAAAACATAAGGAACTATTTTTGCACGTATTAAATAGCGTCAGAATGTTTTTTTTATATATATGGTCCCATATTACAGATCCATACTCCAACACAGGTCTTACAAGTGATATATATATATATATATATATATATATATATATAGACTTTTCGTAACATAAGGATCATTGAACTCTTTAGCCCAGCGTTTTACAAAACCAAGTACACCTCTAGCTTTATTTGTTGTCATTGTTATATGAGCAATAAAATTAAGTTTTGAATCAAGCAGGATTCCAAGATCTAAGAAATTATCAACCGAGTCCAACTGATAATCTTTAAAAACATAGCATGCAGGAATCGGACTTTTTCTAACAAAACGCGTGTATTTACATTTCTTAAAATTAAGTTCCATACGATTTATCTTGCACCAAGTGTAAAACGAATTTAAGTCTCCTTAAATTTTCATAGAAGAAGGGAAGCCAGTTGTTTTCCTCTTAGAATTAACAAATTTGAATTACGCTTAAAATTATATTTCATTCTGTTTAAATAGTTGTCATAACATGATTTATTAAGCGAAATGTATTTAGATAGTCAACGGATTAACCAGATTGTTTAAATTTCTTGTAGCACTTATTCTTTTTATTTTTAGCATGAGTCAAGTGATTATTATTCCCGCGTAGACCAGTTATTTCTTTAGATTTTATTTTTGGGACACACAAATCCATAAAAGAGTAAACCTTATTGTAGAAGGCTTTAGACATCTGATCAACGTCAGTATAACACGATAAAATGTTGCACCAATTTGTGTCAGCGAAAAGCTCATTTAACATATTGTAGTTAGTATGTTTAAACGAGTAGACCTTTTCATTTTTGATAAACGAAGGCATAACTGATTCCGATGGAATTGAAGCCACTGCTTCAATTGAAGGATGGTAACAATCTTCAGGAGTTGTAACGGGGAATGAGCGCCTAATGAAACATTCAGTTACATCATTGACGAATATTAAATCTAATATTCTATTATAATTGTTAGAAATGCCATTAATTTGGTATAGGCTAACGTCATATAAAACATTGAAAAATTCATCACGATTCGATCGTACTGATAGGGGTGTAGCAATACTTATAAAAAAAAATATCAAATTTTAAGTCCTTATTTGTTAAAACAAATAAAATTGAAAATGTGGGAATATGTTTAAAAACTACAGATCGGATGGATATAAATTTGTTTTCAGTTTTTTTTCCTGGAGGCGAGTCAAATTCTCAATCCCGGGATATTTATAGAAGATTTATTAGAAAACTACTTAAAACCGATAAAAATGTTATAATCTGCGGCGATCTAAACAGCAGACACAGAGATTGGATGTGTAATAGTACAAATACTTGGGGAAATATTTTATCCAATACAGTGTCTATACTTCCACATACATTCCTACTTCTAGAAACAAAATACCTTCAATTTTAGACATAGTTATTTCAAATGTTCCACAATATATTACGAATCCAAAAACCATAAATTCGTTAGGTTCTGATCACTGATTTTTCAATTACAAAAAAGCAAATTGGGAACTTTTTAGAAATTTTAACTAACAGCATTTTAGATGCAGCGGATTTTAAGGCTGATTTAAAAACACCCCATATAAAACAACTAATAATTATTCTAAATTATTATAGACGGCAATGGATGAGATATCGACACACCGCAGACCTTGCCAATATGAAAAAATATTGTGCAAAAATTCGCTATGAAATATCTAAACTCAGAAATTTAACATGAAATAATAAAATAAAAGATCTAGATAAGGCATCAAAACTATTTTTGAACATAGCGATTTCGCCATGTCTCAGGAAGAAAAAATATTTCTACCAGCATTAGTAGAAAACGCAACTATAGCGTCAACCAACTGGCTCTTAATTTTTTTAAAAACCATCAAATCTCAAAGGATTTAGGGGATCTAGCATATGCTTCAATGGTTGATAGTGCTAATCAACAATTTTCCTCTATTGCTATTACAACAGATTCAAGGAACTAAAACCCCGAAAAGCAGCTGGTATTGATGGGGTACAAAATTTAATGATAAAGCAATTACTTAATTTAACTGTTGCGTATTTCTGCTTTATAATAAATTTCTGTTTAAAGTAATTCCGATTATAAAGCCAAGTGAAGCACCAAATTAAGCTACTAGTTACCGCCCAATAAGTTTACTTAGCAGCCTTAGTAAAGTTCTTGAAAAGGTTTTAACAAATAATATCTCAAAATTTGTGGATCAACATAGCATTATTCAGTTTGGTTTCAGACCATTTCACAGTACAACCCATCAAATAAAGCGGTTATAAACCACATAAATACCGGGTTTAAAAGTAAAAATTCTACAATTTTAGTTACCTTGGACATCGAAAAAGCATTCGATTCCGTATGGTACAACGGTTTATTGTACAACATTATTCAATTTAGTTTTCCGCTTTATCTTATAAAAATTATCGAATCAGTTGTGAAAAATAAACTTTTTCGTGTTAGTCTAAATGACAAGTATTCTGATCTCTTAGAAATCCCAGCTGGAGTTCCACAAGGTTCACAATGCGCATTAGAAAAATTGGGAGCTTATTTCCAAAAATGGAAAATCAAAATTAATGAGGAAAAAACTCAAGCTGTGTTTTTTACTCGAAAAGGCAAAACTTGTTTTTATCCCAATACCCAATTGAAAATTAATGGCACATTTATACCATGGAGTGATAATGTTAAGTATTTAGGAGTGTACATGGATAGAAAACTTATATTTGAACTATATATAAAAAACAAATTGAAAAATGCAACTTAGCTAGAAATATGTTATACCTACTCATAAAGCGTGGTTCACCTTTAAGCCATGACAACAATATTATTTTAGCCACGGTAGTTTCTCAATCTATTATTCTATACGCATGTCCAGTATGGGGTGTTTGCGCTGCATCGCATGTTAAAAAGTTTGCCAAAACAAACTGCTAAAAATGATGCTAAATCTACCATGGCACTTCTCCACCAGAATACTTCACAACAGCAACAATATTAGGCTAGTACGTGATAGAATTATCACTGTCACCGAACGATTTAAATTTTTAAGTGGTTTGTCTGAAAACCGTTAAAATGTGTCCGTATAAAAGGGCTGTCCGGCCAAGAGAAAATTAAAAATTTAAATCAACAAAATTTGTCTAAGATTGTTAGTTTTTATTTAAACATACTTTTATTAAAAAAATAAAAAAAAACTTTATTAAAAAAAATAAAAAACAATTAAATTGGGTTTAATAACAAAAAAAATCATTAAATGTAGCTCTATATGTAATAAAAGTTTAAAATGTTTTATGAGTACGCACATTTCTGTTATTTGGGGAATCCCCTAAACCGCGCAAGTAATACCATAGATTACAACCTGTTGATCATATAAGTTTGTTTATTTGCAAGATTTAGTATTGTCAACTCTCCGAAGCAGAAGCGTAAATTGTAGAAAAACGTTAGAATGAAAACATTATGTGACAGAGAAAATGTTTACAATACCCCCAGATTTACCAGATTTGATGTAGTAAATATGATAAACCGTGCCCTTTTAAAGCGAACAAATTAAAAGAGTCTTCGTAAGATTATTTTTTAAATTATGACATGAAAAAATCGGAAAAATAAGCTATATGTCCGTCCAAGAGAATTTTTCTTGTCAAGCGGATGTACGTGTCCGCTCATGAGAAGCGTCCGTTCAAGGGAAAGCGACTGCAATGCTTTTCTTATGGAGCGCTGCCGGGACCTGGCAACAATGCCCGTCTAATAAGGGTGTCCGCTTATGGCAAGTGTCCGTTAAGGGAGATTCCACTGTATCTAACTTATATGAATGAATGTCCGTATTACATGTATACAAATAACCCTTGATTGTTTGTACGCATGTGTGGGGATTTCGTTCAACACTTACTTTTATATTATAAAACTGAATGTGTTTACTTACTAAAATAATTATATCTAAATTTATATAATAGACAAATACTTTGATCTCCAAAATACATAAATCAGAGGTTTTTTTACAACACAATTTCCTCTGATATTCATACTTTTCCTTTTTCAAATTCTATATTCTGTTATATAAAACATTATTTTTTAAGATGAAAAGTTAAGTAAATAACTAAAACTCTGCAAATTGTGTGATAACAGTAGGTTAAGATATTAATTTTAGTAAATAAATACATAGAAAAAAAGCACTGTAAATACCCGCTTTTTAAAAACGGGCATTTAACAAAATTTCGCGCTAATGAAGAGGCAAAAAGCACAAAAAAATACCCGCAAAGCAGCAAAATGCCGTCATTGTTGAAGACATTGTGCATTGAAACGATTTTTATTTCGTACGCATCTCTCTTCTTAGTACGCAATTGCCAATTTTGTGAAATCAAATTTAAGTGCAGGTACAGAATTGAACTGGAAAAATAATTTGTATATGGTTTTAAGGAATAGTGACAGAAATGAATAGTTGTAGCCAGTTAAATCAAAAGAGCGTTTAAACAAAAGCCAGTTAAATCAAGTATGTAGTACATTGTCCACCTGGTGATATATTAAGAACTTCGTTATGCCCTCTTGTGCAAATACAAAATTTCAAAAATTGATAACATTGCAATAATTATTAAATTAACAATTCTAAACAATTTCATGATAGCGGGAGGTACTATAGAATAAATATTTTATCTAAATGAGATATTTTAGCAAATGAAATCTTTTATGAAATTCTTAAACTTTAAATTCTTTACAGTTTTTTAAGTTCTTTCTTTTTGCGATTTAGTTCATTGTGTATGTTTTAAGAATTTCTTATATCATTTTCCTTTTTCCTAAAACTGGCAACACTGATTTTTAAAAGCATATTATTTTTGCATGAACTTTATTCATATTTATTCAAGTCTTCTTCTGTTTCACATTTGTAAATGTTAGTACGCTCTTGTGTAAGTGAACAAACAAACTTCATTACACTTGTCTTCTAACTATCGAGTGTTGATTGTTAAGTTTTCATACTTATTCATCTGTATTGAATAGAAACGAATGAATAAAAAATAATGATGAAGGTTTCATAAACATCATTATTTAGTTTCATGCAGATGTTTACTAAAGACATTGAGGTAAACCGTAAAAAGTGCAAATAATATTTTAAATCTCCCTAATCCTTCAGTACAACTCTTAAGTCCCTGTTCAGACTATGAAAGTTTTCTTTCTGAAATTTTCTATAATTCTCTTTTGAACTTTCATTAATGTCTACACATTGAAATTTATTTGTAATGAAATTCAAGATTTTTGCATGTTTATCTTCACATTCCTTTTTTTGTACGCACAATTTTGCTCTCACCACCATGAAAGAAAAGAAAAGTAAAATAAAATCAAAAATAAAGCTGTAGCCATTTCCAGGTTGACAGTTACGAATAACAAAACACAAGAGAATTTCAAATTACATGAATCTTCTCTCCCCGTACACCCATAAACTAACACTTTCAGAAAAAAAATTTCATTGTGTGAACAGTGACTAAGCAAATGTAATGATACCAGAAAAGCATTATAGTAGAATTGAAAGATGCAAATATGAACATTTCAACAGCAAATAAATAAATAAAACGTAATAGTGATTCAAAACGACGTATCTTCAAGTTTGAAAAAGAAAAAATTTAGTAGTTTTTTAATCCAGTGATTATTATTTTGTCTAATGTTCGTAAAATTTTTAGTCAGAAAGAATTGGACATGCGACAATATTCCAAAGGAACAAGGGAAAATTTTAACATCAATTAATTTAAACTTACACGGCAGAACAGAAACAACCTGGAGCCGCTACACTCCCATCATCAGTGTTCATGTGTGTTTCCATGTATCCGAAATTAAAACACTCTCTTCTTTAGCAGCTCCTTTCATAATGATGGCTTTTATATTATTACTGACCAGCTGTATAATACGAAGTCTAGTGCTGTTGAAACAGTCTGGCTGCATCAAGGTTTCACATCAGCAGAACTGGAACACCAACTTTAAGCCCCAGCTTATGGGACGGCACTCCCGTTAACCCCAGGGAGCTGAGAAATCCAATGGGGTAGGCAGTAGTATCGTCATTAGCAATCACAGCGTCTATAGATGTGCGTACTTTTAAATCGCCGACGATCATGTTTAACAATTTTTGTTTATTTTGCAGACCAACTCGATCTTTGGAGACAGCACTGCCCTCTCACACAACCAATCTTTGTTATATGTATTTACCTCCAAATTGGGAAAATCTTTCATGATAAGTTCAACCTCTGTAGCTGCTGGATCTGAAAATTCGTCGGAGAATAGAATTTTCCCATCTGCGTCTAATTCTACACGACCCGCTCCAATTTGCTGAAGCTTGTTCGCAAATATACTTGATTGACCCTCTCGATCATGTACCAATGTTCTGTAACTTTCGCTAGTATTTCTCGCGCCGAATAGATATGAAACAAAATATTCCATCGTTTCTCGAAAAGTGAGAAAAAAGTGTGTCTGTAACTCATGTCCAAAACTATCAAAAGAGCTTATGTCATAACGTTAGAAATGTCATTATATACAACTCCAAGCTGAAGTGAAATTTTATACGTTGAGAACGCTAGTCACAAATATTATAAACGGCGACCAAAATATACGAACATTAAAAAAAATTCAACGACGGCCACGAAAATACAATCTTCGGCTGTACAAAATAATGTTTTTTGCGACTTTCATGTTTTTTTTACGAAATATCATGAATAAATCAGTTAAGAACAAGATACTTATCTTTTCCGTATTATTATTCATAACATTTTCCATTTTGAATATGTTTTGTATTTTTACAATTTTATATTTGACAGTTGAAAGCGGCAGCTTTTCTCGCAAAAATTTTACAGACACACTGTTTCTGTAAATTGGCGAGTAATTTACTTACGTAACAGCTTAAAAAAATTACAGACACTTTGTAGTTAGAAAAACAGCTGTTTCTATCATTATATGGCATTTTTGTTTCAACTCACACATTTCAATTGAGATGTTTCCCGACGCGGGAGTTATAGAACATGGGTACTGGACCACAGTGGCGACGCTTTGAGACGTGCATTTATCTTATCAGCTAATGCGTCTCTTTTTAACTGGCAGTGTCTGTCTAAAATCGCCTGTGAGCAAAACGACAACGAAACCCATTAGCGACTCGTTGCCGCGGTTGTCCTGCAGGGAGCGGTTTAATCCCTCTAATGCATTCTTGTGCGACATTGTGCACTTACTTACATTGTCGCATACTATATACTTTCACTGCTGCAAAAGGACTCCCCGTCCGCTGTTTTTGCATGTTGGGTTATCTTCGCTTGCAAGTTTTAGGGGCAATTTGAAAACGTAATGTGCAGTACTGCCACCGTTAAGCAAAGTTGCAGTGATGTCCGAAGAAGCCGCAGCCAGAGCTCCCACTCCTCTATTGACTTGAAGCAGAATCGTTTTGTAGACTTGACGCTGCTTCGGAAGTAATCGTGGTGCCATTTCATTGGCCTACTAAAACGGCAGTATCGTAACTTAGCTCCATCACAAAATCGCTTGACAATTCCCCGCTTCGTTGCGGTGTGGGTAGACCAAAATCAGCAAGACGTTTCCACGATATGAAAGTAATTTTTATCCTCAATCAATATTGAAGCTTCATTAATGATGAAGTCATTATGAGCGCCATCCTGCTTATGCGCGATATCTACTGTACTTATCCCACAGCTGGAGGGGATTGGATAGTCCGCAAGCATTCAGGTTTTTAACTTTGGTTGCTAAGCGACAAAGAACGGCTTCCGCCATAGTCGCTTCCCAGTGGTTGCCATTTTCTAATAGCCTACAGGCCTCACATGCTCCCCTGAAAGTTACTTGTTCTACGTTTTTAAGAATCTGGACACTTGAAGAGCCTTGAACCTCATTAGCAACATTCGCAAGCAGTAGCAGTCAAAGTTACTCACGTGCACAGTATGTATCCTACCCCATGCATTTTGTGAATTCACACCAGGCCAGATAGAGACTTTTAAAGATAAAAGGCCGAGCGAAGGTTATTTCGAAAAAACCATAAATAAACACATCACGCAAATTATAACTACACTAAGTACAATGTACTTAAATCTGTAGGTACAGAATATTTAACTAACCTTAAAAAAATTGTATGATCTCATATTCTTCTCAAGAAAATCTTGGTTTCTAGTGGCAAAGTGTTAGGACCGAATTCTTTCTGTTTAACCAGAAGGAATAAAACATTATCGGAATCCTGTAGATAGCTTGGCAGGTTTCCAGTAAAAAAGAAGAAAGTAAGTGTACCAGCCTACTTGGGTCCAAAGTAATTGTGATCCCTTTACGTTCACCTCAGGAAAGAATGAAAAAGAAGACATAAGAGATTGAAAAATATTAAATTGAAGTGATAGAAATGGTGTAGAGGAGAGCAGAGCCGGGAAGTCAATGATGAAGCTGTAGAGAGGTAGATGCATTGGTATCATATGAAATTGCAAAAATTGCGACTCTAATGTACATGCATTTCATTGGTGCTTATGCCAAATCATCTTAAACATTGTGACTAATTAAATTATTCAATAAAAGTTTTAAAGGAAATAAAATAAAATCATATCAAATATAATTTGTGTGTTATGTTTTTTGCATAAGTTTCAAAGCTTATTATGGAAATGTACATGCAAAATGTTGAACACACGTTCATAAGATATGTTTATCATTTCAACAATCTCACGTAACTTGACCCGCCGATCATTCATAACGATATCGAGGATTTTCTTGATATTTGATGGTATTGTTGCAGTGCTTGTTCGGCCGCGTTTAAATTCAGCAATCCAATATTTTACCATGTAATCTGACGGAGCAGACCCACCGTAATGTTTATCGATCTTTTCTTTTGTCTCTTCTGCCATTTTCCCTTTCAAATAATAATGTTTAATCATTGCACGAAATTCACTTTTTTCCATTTTTCAAGAAACACAAAAGTTGCTGGCTTCAAACGACTACAAAAAATAAACTAATCGATGAATTTGGGTGAAATTTTAACACCTGACATTTGACAGATCGCAATGTCTAAAAAAAGGTTTTTGTGTTTGTGCTGCCATCTAGCGCTAGGTAGCTTTAATATCAATCCATCCACCTATTATGGCGTGAAAATCAAAATCAACTTATATGTGAATTTAGTTAGGCTAGCTACAGTTACATATGGAACATCGTCAGCTCCCTTTTTTGTTCAAAAGAAAGCATTAGAAATATTATTGTCGACGATTTTTACATGAATGACTTGATGACAGGAGCAGATTCTAAAGATGAATGTAAATATATTCGGGAAGAAACGTCAACGCATTTAAGAAAATTTGAATTTCCGTTGCGTAAATGGATGTGAAATAATCCCGAGATGTTGGAAGTAATTAGTGAAAAAACAATACTCGAAGTAATGCCGATAAGCAATAATGAAACGATTAAGATACTAGGTCTACAATGGCAGCCAAGAAAAGACGTATTCATGTTCGTGATTAAAGCTGATCTTGCAGAAAAGGTTAAGAAAAGACGTGCTTTGTCTGTACTGGCGAAAATCTTCGATCCACTGGGTTGGCTTTCGCCGTTCACAGCTCGTATTAAACTGTTCATTCAAACATTAAATTTAGAAAATCCGATTGGGATGAATGTCTGGATGATGAATTACAATCAGAATGGAATAAAATACTATAAGAACTGCCATTTTGCAAAAAATAGAAATTTCTCGGTGTTATTATACTTCTTTATCTACAAATATAATAGTTCATGGGTTTGCAGATGCATCTCAAAAGGCGTATGCGGCAGTTGTGTATTTTAAAGTGGGTACGACAATTAGTTTGGTAGCAGGAAAAAGTAAAGTGAACCCTGTTAAGAACAGAAAAACATTACCGAAATTGGAGCTTTGTGCAGGGCATCTTTTGTCGAAACTAATAAGTAGAATTTTATTAGCAGTTCATCAACCAATTGAAATCAATACCTGGAGTGATTCTACGATTACATTAGCCTGGATAACCAACAACAAAAGTAAAGATCGATATATTAAGAGCAGAGTAGAAGAAGTTAAGTCAAATACACCTACTGCTATTTGGAAATATGTTGACACAAAAAATAACCCTGTAGATGCTGCATCAAGAGGTGTGGCCGCAAATAAAATTTGCAAATTATGGTGGGATGGGCCCGCGTGGCTGAATACTGAAGAAGCAATCTGGTCAACGAAAAATAAGCAAACGATCAGTTTAGCAGCAAGCGAATTTGGAAGTAAGTCTTAGCTAAATGAACTTTTTTCTTTTTAGAACGAGTAATTGAATATGTTAAACGATTTATAGGTAAATTAAAACGAAAATTCTATGTTAGATGGCTTACATCAAAAGAACTCAACGAAGCAAAAAATATAATAATTTGTCAACATCAGAAAGAGAATTTTGCTGCAGAAATACAAAATTTAAAACGCGGAAAAGATATACCTCATAAAAGTAAAATTTGTACTCTGCACCCTTTTTTGGATGAAAGCGGAGTTCTTCGAGTCGGAGGTCGAATCCAACATTCTGATCTACGTTATGGGCAAAAGCATACCATCATACTAGAGAAAGCTTGGTTGGCTGAATTAATAATAAGAGAAGTCCACTTATCGACACTACATCTATGTAATATGCTGATTACATCTATAATTCGCCGTGAATGTAACAAAAAAGGTAGTGAAAAATTGTGTTCGACGATATTGAAAAACAAAAACTATGCTAAGTTTTCAAGTCCATTCGTGCATACAGGTGTTGATTATGAAGGTCCAACATGGATGAGGTGTTCAAAAGGAAGAGGGCGAAAATCTCACAAGGGTTATATAGCCGCTTTTGTGTGTATGGCAACAAAAGCCATTCACTTAGAAGCCGTAAGTGACCTCACCACCGATGCATTTTTAGCGGTAGAAGGAGTAAGGCGAACGCTGGATAAAGAATTCGGAGAAGCTGTTAAAAACAATTCGCCTATGAGTGAGATCCTTGCAAGTGAAAAAATTTAATGGCATTTTATTATTTATTTAATCCGGCAAGCCCCATTTTGGGGGAATCTGGGAGGCCGGCGTGAAGTCTGTCAAATATCATCTCAAAAGAGTGATTGGAGTGTGCTGACCTTTGAAGAGATGTCGACGCTATTGTTTCAAATAGTTCTCATTATAGTTCAAAAGATATGTCCGATTACCCGATTAGGTCGCCCACCTCAACTTCGGCGTGACATATAAACAATATTTAACATGGACTATTACGAATTTCATAGATTATAACACACGAAAATGGTTAATTTCAGTAGATTTTAAAGTATTGATAATTTTGAATGGCATGTAAGATTCTAATACAAAGTTTCCATGAAATGTGAATGAAGCAGCCCAGCAACTGATAAATTTTATATTCAAAAAGATTGGGTTACTCCGTACATTATTTGTTGTTAGTTAAAAGAATTCCACAAGTTTTAAGAATGGAATAGAGTTATTTTGGAAAAATTACAGCTTCCAAACTGCTGGTCTCTGAAGCGAGGTACATAATAGCACCAATGCAAAGTATACGCGAGCATTTATAAAATAAAAACAAAAAACTTAATTCATTATGTTTATAACAGATTTTTTTGCACTTTGGTGTCTCTGCCATAAAAATTATGTTTAAAAATACACCCAACGATCAACTTTGAGTGTGCAAAAAAGGTTTGTTGTAATAAGAGCTTCTTTTAACTTAAACGACTATAAAACATGCGATTTTGAATTTTTCTGTTAGAAATTTTTAAAGTCGGATGCATAACAACAGAATTAAGATTTTTTTTGTGCTATAACTGTATGACCAATGAAAAATAATAAACGAAGTAATCTGGGAAATCTGTAAGTATATCTGTACTCTACGGTCTCAAATAAAAGAGAATTGCTAAATGTGAATCCGTGCATATTTTTTTTCTTTCAATCAAATGGTCAACTGATGAATATAGACTAGCTGAAAGCCATAAAAAACAATACTTTTTTAATTAAAACTTCTAGGCATATCTCAAATAATAAATTTATTAAAATCCGTTTAATTCAAATAGACTCACTCATATACAGAAAATTGTGCCACAATGAGGTCGCAAGAATTCTACTCTCAAGCCTTCAAAACTAATTTCTGCTTTAAAATAAACCATGTTTACAAACTTTATGAAATAATGGAGAATACTTGTGTTTCTAAGTATTTTACCTGTATAAAATAAATATTTGAAAATTTATATTGTGTGTTCTTGCAAAATCTTAAAAAAACTGTATGTTCAAGTTGACCGTGAAATCTCTCAATTATAAATCAAAATAGTTTATTCTTATTTTTTTTGTGATTTGTTAATAACATTAGAAGTTATGTTCACATATTGTTTTATTGAAAATAAATAGTAATGTAGACATAAAATGCTATGTTGTGAGATTGGTATTTCATAGTTTCCGATAACTAATGCTCAATACATCAAATTAAATATATAATAATAATAAAAAAAAGAAACATTTAAAAATAAAACCAATCAAACTTAGTAAAAAACTCAATTAAAGTACATGGAAGCACTCTCCCTTAAATAAAAATTAAAAACACATGTTTTGATATAATTGTATGAGTATTTGGTTTAAATATAAAAAAAAAAGTATTTATAATAATGACAGGTGAACTAAAGTTTAAAAATCTTCATACGGTTTTTTGTAAAAATTAGATAATTGTTAATTTATAATTAAAATTAGTGTATTCATTGGTAATGTGGCATATATTTGCCTAAAGCGGAGATTAAGGTCAGCGGACATTCCAAACCAGTAAGTAGTACGTTCAGGGCAATGAACTTTTAAATGTGAAGCTTGGAAATACTTCTTTACAGCGTCATTGAAGAACACTAAAACAATTTTCTTCATAGACGCAATGAACGTTGATTAGGGATCAATACAATGACTAATGAAATGATAGATTAATCCAGTTTTAAATAAACAATATTATGGTTACTCAAATGTATTTACGTTTGACTATTCATATTTAAAAAGCCTTATTTAGAAAATATACATATCTGTATTTGAAAGAAAATGCAAGTAATACACATAATAAATTTGTTTAGCAACTTTCTTTTTGGTAGGACTGTTTTAGCAGCTCAGCTGTTTTCGTGTAACATGTTGATGTTAAACATGTTCAGTTTGTTATATAATTTAACCATGAATCGACTTACAAACGAACAAAGTTTGCAGATTATTGAATTTTAATAACAAAATTCATGATCGGTTAAGAAAGTTCAATTTATTGTCGGTTTAGGCGACCTTCTGAGGCGGCTAATGGGAATATTGTGACTAAATTACGCACCAAATATATATGTATATATAAATAGGCAAAAAAAATGTTTAGATCCATTTTTCTCCTTTGTTTGCCAACTGATTTTCTTCATTCTTTTACCAAATGGTATACATTGTGTAATTATTGGTTCAAGTAAAAACATAAGCAAAGCAATAATAGTGTTTAAGGATACCTACATACTCATATGAGTAATAAGATTTTTTTATAAATGTGTGTGTTTATATGCAATTTTATTTCGTTTATTGCTACTAAAATAGGTATACGTTGAAACTTCCGGTCGAATTTCGACCACTAGGCGTACTCTAGTTTATATTATTAGACATTAAACCACCAACACGCATACGTAGAGTGCGGACATAGAAAAAATATCGCAGCTGTATCCGCCAGTATTATGGATATGTGCCAGATGCCACGCAGCACGCGAAACAATGGCCTAAAGCAAACCATACACTACTCCACCATACTGGCACCAACAAGTGATGTTGAATCGTGCTCGAGACACATACCATACAAACCTACTGGTGCAATATTCATTTCTTTAAAAATTTTGTACGGATGAGTTGTTGCAACTGGTGCGCACCTCATTTATTATTGATATTGTCTTGAAACTACAAATTAATGAAAATGCGTATACTTTTATTAAAAATGTATTAGAAATGATTTGTTTTATTTTTCCCAACTGAGCTAAATTCACCATACACAATACCACAAACTGGCGCCATCAGCAAAATATCAAAATCTGTTTGATATCGCTACA
Source organism: Gymnocheta viridis (assembly GCA_956483585.1). Lineage (NCBI taxonomy): Eukaryota > Metazoa > Arthropoda > Insecta > Diptera > Tachinidae > Gymnocheta > Gymnocheta viridis. The sequence continues at coordinate 40,496,321 of OY101443.1, read as the reverse complement.
GCAAAGCTACCAATCACACAAAATTCCCACATAGTGTATGGGGCCCTTAATTGAAGGGCGAGTTCGGTGAACAGTTTATTTCACGTTTGGGGCCTGTCAATTGGCACATCGTGCGATTTAACGCCTTTAAATTTTTTTTGTGGACTATGCTAAGGTTCATGTGTATAGAGATATGCCCATAACGTTTGTCGTACTGGTAGCCAATTTCGAAAAATTCATTCCTGAAATACCGGTTGGAGAGAGTATACCGAAATTGGACCCAGCGTATGAACCATTTGAGGATTAGTCGCGGTCAATATTTACATGAAATCAAATATTGAATTATTCTATCGACTCAAATTAAGGTTTCATACATATCTCTAAATTTTAAGTTTTTTTTAATCAAATCCGAATTTTAGTACCATGAAAATAAATAAAACTAAAAGAAGAAATCGCACTAGAATTAAAATACTTTATTATACATTCGATGCTCTTTAAAAAGGTTACAGAAACGTTGTCATTAATTCGCAATTGTCTATCATTTCATAAAATTATTAGACTCTCCTCTCATGATATTTATGCAAATGCTAATTCGGATTCTACTGGCGATGACGAAATTGTGATACCTGTTAGGTGAATAAATAACGTACATATGTAAATAAAAATATATAATTTATTTATATAATTTCTTTTTTTTAATTCTCGATTGATATTTAAAAGTTGTTTTATAAGGTAAGATGTTTGAAATTTTTCAAATATATGGTTTAAAGTCTACACCGAAAGAAAAACGCCGTACTAAATTCGAGTATTTTCTACTTACTTTTAGTACGAGTCGTACTCAAAATTTTGAGTGCAAATAGCACTAAAAAGTTCTTTAATCAAGCAGAAACCGGGATTCCTTTAAATCAGCGATCGGTAACAGACATGTAAAAAATTACATTTTCAAAGGGTCCAAATCAGCTAAATTGCTGATGGTTGAAAAAAGAGACAACTATATCAACTTAATGCTGCGAAGAAGGGAAAATAAACAAAACAAAATAATAAAATTGTTATAAAATTTTGGAAAAATTGTTGTAGCTCCAATATGCTTATTAGTTTGTTGGAAATGCAAAAATCAATCGTTCCATATTGGGATATGCTTTGTAGAATAAAATGCTTTGTGGTCTAGCTTGAGCATTCGAAAAGGTAGTTTGTGTATCGCGTTTTTTCAAATAAGTGTTGCCAGGTTAAATAATTCTTTCCCATAAGATTTTTATACAAAAGCTGCAAAATATGTTCCATGAGCAATATGAAAAACATTTTTTTATTTTGGCAAACCGGAATGTTTCGTTTGTCAACGTGTGTTGCCACTTATGAAAATACATGACATGAAAGTGCATTTTCAACCAGTGGGATAGATTTCTTGAAAAATATTTCCGCAGATACATATCCAAAATTGAAAAAAATAAATTTTAAAATTATATTCCATGTTTGGCGACCTACATACGAGTATGTGAGTCAAGTTTTTCTATATTGCCACATATTCACAATAAGAATAGAAATCGTTTAAATGATAAGCACTTAGAAAGCTTATTATTCATACAATATTGTCCATACGAAATAAACATTGATAATGCTATACAATTCCTAGGATAATTTTATACTTTTTTTAGAACATGCTTTATACATTGCAAACCAACGTGTCACAATATTTTTATTTGGCTATACAACTCAATTTGACTGGCAACACCGTTTCGTTGTGAGAGGGAGAATAAATAACCAAACCTAGAGTTTCTTAAAAAAAGTACAAAATTCTTTAATCACGTGAAAAATCTTGAATCATCTAGAAAATTAAATTGGGCACTTAATAGTCCGTACTTAAATCAATGTTTCTGTACTTGATTTTAGCAAATCTGGGATTGATTTATGTACAGATGGATTGATTTTTCTTTTGATTGTAGTAATGATTTTGCATGTATGTAAGTATATAGTAGAACAACCCCCAACAAACAAAACTTTTTCATATATATGTACATATTTATAGTGCGAGCTCAATTTGTCAACGATCGATTATTGCAACTCCCCGATTACCGAAACAGGTAATTTTTACATTAGCGATATTCAGTGTTCAGTGCATTTCGCATCACAACTCCTTGCAAGTGCAACTATTTCGTCATTGATAGTGAGCCCTATTTTTAATCAACATTGCAAAGTTTACTTTGACAAGTCTTTTCAATTTTCCTTTAAACTTTGTTTCGCTTCTACACACGCTGTTTACTTTGAAAAAAACATTTTGTGTTCGTTTGTTGGATGAGCATACATGCAACCAAATACAAGGATGTGTAAACGACGAACAAACTTTGCAAACTGTGCATTCTTCCAAATAATTTAAAATTAAAAATATGTCATTAGTGGTCCACTTTTTATTTGATTTTTCTCTTTTTGTATTTTTATTGCATCCGTCCCTTGCTTTTAAATATTTTAGTAAATAATTTTTTTCTTCACAAATGACAGCTTTAAAAGTGAGTGATGACAACGCATGCATGTGCATTACATATCACAGTGTTGTTAAATTGCAATAACGTGGCAATTGCAAATTCAAATATTTTGTTGCTGGATTGCAAAGAAAAGCCACGATATTATGCATCAAACACTGAATACTGCTATTGTATTCTTTTTTAGTGCAACTTCAAAAAACGATCACGATAAGTGAATATTTTTCTGCTTTATAAAATTGTACACAATTTCCTTTCTGTATTTATGTATTCCTTAATAAAAACTTAATGTTAAACCAAAGAACCCATTTTGAAAACATTTTTCACAATTTAGTGTTGATAAGTTTTATCCGACAGAGATGATGTTACCAATTCGTCTGTATTTTTTTATGTTTTTAAATGCATAGCTCGTTTGTTAATTAATTTTCAAAATTATTTGTTTGCAAAAGCATGCAGTTTAATTTCATAATTTCTTTTTTTATCGGACGCAGAATTCGCATGCCCGAAATATTGATTCTCGCATAACTTTACCTTTAATGAGCCGATATTAAAAAAAATTTTGTTTGAAAGTGTATGCTTGAAATTTTCACCATCGAAATTTAAGTGGAATTTCGGTGGAAGTATTGGTTATCGCATAAAACCGCCATTCAACAGGTTAACAAAATTTCAAATGTGAAATTAAAAAGCACAAAAACTTAAAGTAGATAACGCGTCAAAGCGCTAAACATTTCCATAGAATATGCAACAGAAAATAAAATTTCATATAAAACTTGGTTGCTATTAAAATAAGGTAGCTCAAATTTAACAAAAAATTTAAAATTCTAAAACTCAAACCAAAACTTCAGCATTTTTCTTATTCATGCCAAAGCATTAATTTTTTAGCTTTGTTAAGTAAATAAATTTTGTACGTTAAAATTAATAAAAATAAATGAATTTAATTTTAATAGTGTGATATTTTTATGTCAAGTTTTTCAAAATCTGTTATAGCAACTTTTCAGTGAAAGTAGCAACCCCGATTTATTTTCGGTAGTCCAAATCGAGCTCGTACTATATAGTATATATACATATTTTTATATTTTTTTGAAGACTAAATAAAGGGTTTTCTAACGTAACATCGTAACTCGATTTCCTACGATTTTTTGTTTTAACCGGAAAAATAATAAGTAAATACAGCCTCACAATGTGAAAAGTAATACTTTTTGCTAGTTTATGTGTTGAAAAAATAAACGGTTACGTTAAGTTCTGGCAAAACGATGGCATAATAATATTGCGTAATTAAAATACAACTATGTGTAGGACAACTTGGCATTACCATACTTTGGAATGTATATATGTAAATATTTTAACTGTAGCTTGTGAGATTTTATTTTATTCTGGAATAAACACTAGAACTGAACAGTTGATTTTCTATTGCGTTTTAAAGAGAAAGTGGTAAGGAAAACACTAACATTATATTTTGTTCAATATTATTCAAACTCGTATCTCACCTGGTGACAATCTGACATGCATAACCTTGTATCTTAAAGTGATAGATGGCGAACAGTGATGTAAAACTAATTTTGTCTTAGTGATCTTCCTATGGTCAGGGATGCCAAACGTGACGATTTTACGTAATTTTTATAGCGAATTTCACAAAATGACGTTTGACGATTTTTGTTAGTATCCTCCCTTATACTTTTACAATTTTTTGACTTCGCTACTTTTTGCTCAACATAACCTCTACGTATGGGAAAATGTCAAGCTCTAAAAATATATTTTTGTTTTGGGGCCAATGTCGATGATATTGATAGTGCTAAAGAAATATTTAAAAATTTGAATGACATTAACGAGCTTTACTTATGTTTTTTAAAATATGTGGTTAATTTGATGAATAATCTAAACAAAATTGAAGGAATTCAAATTCACAACATGCATTATGAAATGACGAAACTTTTTTAAAATGTTTTAATAAATTTTTTAGTTGATGATTGTAACCGTAAAATTTTTTTAAAAAAGGAAGAAGCTTATATTGAAGTGTATATAAAAGAAATGTTAAGACAATATACATTTGATGTTGAAACTTTCAATCAATCTATTGATAATTGTGTATCATTTTACGTTGAATTGTGTTCCCAAATAAAAAAAGATTTGATTTCGTTGGCAAAACTATAAAAAATTTAAATTTAATTACACCATCTGAGATTTTGAAAAATGAACTCCGGAATTCTTCCTTTATTAAAAGGTTTTCCTAACCTAGTCTCTAAAGAATAATATCAAGATATTGATTTTTGAATTTTGGAGACAAAATTAATTCGAATCTACACATGAATTGCAAGTTTATGAAAAACTGTATAATAGTATATTCTATGAATTTCTATTTAAATTAAAATATAAAACATATCATATAAAAAATCATCGTTTATTTTGGAAAGTATATAACCTGTTTCGACATAAAATCTCTTAAAACTTTGTTTTGAATTGAATAAAATGTTTAAAGATTTTATTGTTTTTAAGAAACTTGTTGAATTGTTTATTTTTAAATGAAAGATTGTTGTATAAAACAGAACAGATTTTTGAGTGACGACTTTTTTTAAATACTAACGATTTTGACGATTTTATTTTAAAAATTTTACTGGCAGCCCTACTTATGGTTTCAGCAATTGGTGATTGCATACTAGTTTTATTATTAGTCGCATAAAAAGTCTGCTCGTAACAACGCATTCAGCTTATTGATTAATCTTATCCTACAGTCAAGTCCATCCATTCACTTATTTCTTAAACGCGTACATTCAACAATAAGTTGTTATATTTGCAAATAATATTATTTCGGTAAATAGCGAAAATTAATTCCAACCTATCATTCTAATGTTTTATTCCTCTAGAAAATGTTTTTACACTAAAAGAAAGTGAGAATTTTTCAATAGTTTACTTCAAAAAAATTTATGTCATCTATTTAATTCATGATTTTTTAGAACAGATGAATTAAAGAATTTATTTACTACTATATAATAAAAAGAAAAATAGCACATTAAGATTTTAACAACTTAAAAAAGAACAAAAATTAAAAACACTTCAATATTTTCCTGTCAAGAAATTCTTTTTACATTTTTAGGTGAACTGTATAAAATAACGAAACTTTGCGGTTTAGTACTTTGTATGGCCTCCGTTGGTGTTTGCAACGGCTTGTAGTCTCTTTTTCATTGAACTGATTAATTTCAAAAGGTCATATTCACTCGGGATTTTATTCCATTCCTCCAATATTGCACTTTTCAATTCATTACGGTTTTTAGGATGCCTCTTTGCTACTTTTTTCTTCAGATATGCCCATAAATTTTCTATCGGGTTCAAGTCTGGACTCTGAGCTGGCGTATCCAATACTTTTTTGCAATTGTACAGCAGCCACGTCCGCACTGTATGCTCTTTGTGCTTCGGATCGTTGTCTTGATAAAATTTGAATATTGGCTGGATGCCGTTCATTAACCCGAATTTATTTGCACTTTGTATTAAGTGCGCCCTCAATATATTCAAATATTGTTGCGCATCCATGGTGCTTTCGATGAAAACCAAATCTCCAACTCCTTTGCTGGAAATACAGCCCCATACCATAACCGAAATTTTTCCAAATTTTACTGTGGGAATAATGTTTTGATTTTCTAAGGCTTTAAGAGGTTGACGCCATACTCTGCTTGGACCATCATTATAATATAGCATGATTTTAGTCTCGTCACAAAATATGACGTCGTTCCAATAATCATCAGGCTTATCTGCATACATGATAGCGAAAGACAATCGTTTTTCAACATTTTGAACAGAAAGAAGTGGTTTTTTCTCGCAGCTCTTGATGTATACTTGTTTTTGTTTAGTGTTTTCCTTATTGTTTCGTGTGATACAGTAACATGGCATTCTTCCTGAAGTTCTTTTGCAAGGGTTCTGGTAGATGTTGATGGATTTTCTTTAACTTTTCGTAATATTAAGCGTTCTCCTCTGCCGGATATTTTACGCGGACGACCACTTGCAGATTTTAGCTCCAACCTTTTTTCAAGTTTAGCCCGATTTAATATATTATAAACAGTTTGCCTTTGTAAAGAAAACATGTCTGCAATTTCTCGCACACTTTTGCCGATGTGGTGGTTATAATAAACCAATTGGATTACATCCATTGAAGTTCTTTTGCCTGGCATGTTTCAAATATAGGAAGTCAATCAAAATTGACAGACATTTACAGACTAAAACGTATAATTTTGAGTTATGTGCTTGTAAGCATGATAATGAAGACGATTAACTGTAAATAAAACTTAAAAATTCCAATTGTGCAAAGAAATTGCAACAAAAATGATTTTGTAAAAACAATTTCTTGACAGTTAAATAAATGAGTATTTGTTGTTTTTGTTCTATATTATTCTTAATTACAACCGTTATCGCATTGTTTTTGCAAATCTCTTTAGAAAAGAATGAAAGCAATAAAATTAAATGGAAAACATTTTTGGAAATTTTGAAACATTTCGCAATTTTTGCACAATTTTTAAAAAAATAGATTTTATTTTCATTGTAAAAACAATATATTGACATACGTACATACATACATCTATATTGTCAGAAGAGCCTTTTATCAAAAACAAATTAATAAAAAAAATATAAAAGAAACAAATGGACGATAAAAATAGGAACTGTAATATTTTGAGTGAAAATAAATTTGACCAACCGAATATAGTACTTTATCAAACATATGGTATTTTGATTTATCTTGAATGTCTTGAATGTTTTTCAATTGATGATTTAGGAGAAGAATTCGACTCCAGTTTATTGGTGAAAATGAAATTAGAAGACTTAAATAAATTAGTTTAATTTATTGTACTTTCAGATTCTTTATTTGCAGTAAAAAAACAATGTTGAGATTTATCAACAATATTTGATTAAAGGTCACACCCGAATGGAATGTGATTCTGTTATCGAGACGTAAGAAAACTTGAGAAATATACGCACCTAGTAACTTTGTTAAAATCATTGAAATATCACGACAGAAAAAACCAAACAAGGCTAAGTATCTTCATTATAAGTTTTTCTAAAAACTATTCTGTCGGGTTATTATGTAATTTGATTCGAAAGAAAACATTTTCGAAACACAATATAAAAGATGATATAAATTCGAATCGTCGAATTCGAAACCGCCTGATTTGAAATTTCTTAAAACAATTCGACGTGGATGTAAAGCTGTTTTACAGATAAGTTGATTAAAATATTGCAGACTCGTATCTTTTGATAACGAATGGCATTTTCTTCCTCAATGTGTACGAGTAAATACCAACAAACACAGAAGCTACGGACTTATATTTGGAAGAAACTCCATTGTCCAGTGAAAATTACAAAGATGTGCAGTCTCTGAAACCATTAAATCAGTAATAATATAGTTTACAATAAAAAAAATATTGGCGGTATCCAGTGTTTGGTGCAAATGCTCTTGCGAAAGTGCAAATGCAAAATATCGTAGCTTTTTTATGAAATTTAACGGCAACTCTGTGTATTCTTTTGTTGGATTTTACAAAAAAGCTACGATATTTTGCATTTACTTTTTTGCAAGAGCATTTGCACCAAACACTGAATACCGCCATTGTTTGAAATACATAATTGCAGCTACTCGTATTACTAAAATTATGCCATAATGATAATAATTTATAGGTACAACAATTAAGAAATTAATTTATTATCTAAAAGAAGTTATTAAAACGCAATGTTTTGGTATAATTAAAAAAATACAATAATAACGTATAATAAATTTAGTAATAAATATTAAATATTGTTCGATTAAAAATAATTAATAGAGTCTGAAGCTCGACGTTTCGATTCGATAAATTTATAAAACCATTTTCAGTTAGTTTTTAACTGTGGCTTCATAGCCTTTACAAATATTATTTGATTTTAACAAATTTATGGTTTTCATAAAGTTTTTTAATAGATAAAGAAAATACATTTTATTTTTAAAGATATTTGGCTTTAAATTTTTAAATTTTGTTTTTTCGCCTTGCATTTTGTCAAAGAAAAATTTTGTAAAAGAAAATATTTTATGATTTTTAATAAAACTTCGGATAATATGCAAAAAAAACTTTTGATTGATAGAGTTTGATTGTTCGACGTTTTTCTCAAAATTTTGTCAAAACCAAACTTTTTCTTTTTTATTATATCAAAAGATTATACATATGTACTTTAAAAAAGACTGCAGTAGAAATTTTAAGTCGATTAAAGTATGGAGAATTTGGAGAATTTTTTTAATTTGGAGAATTTTTTTTTTCGAAATTAATCGCTTAAGAAATAATAACTCCCACCGAGTTTTATAATTTTTGTTTATAAATTACATTAGATACATTTAATACAATGACCCGCCCGATAAAAAATGTGGCGAGGAGAGCAGATTTACTGAAAATAGTTAAATTTTCAGAATCAGTTAATATATCTGCATGAAAATTGTACTAAATTTTATTTTTTAATTTTTATTTCTTCATTATTTATTAAAAAAACATAGCAATCCCTTTATATTAAAAAAATTAATTGCATTGATATATTAAATGGAAATTATATCCACACTTTGTTTATTTTTAAAGTTGAAGCTTATAAATGGACGTGTCAGTAGCAACTTTAAACGATACCCTAAATATCGAACAGCGTTACATAAAATTAAGATTGTGTACATCTATGTAAAAACCAGTTTAAAAACATATAAAGCTTTCCAAAAGCGGTTCAGTTTTACGGCCGCAAAAGGAATCTAAAAAACCTGTTTGCCTATTAATAATATAGAGAGATACATTTAAATGTAAATATTTAGAGCTCAAAGTATTATTTAATTCTTATAATATTACACAAATGGATTTAATTAAGTATATATGCATGTGTTTCCTATGGCATATTATTTCACTTTTAAAGATATATGAGATTATTATAATTATTTCAACCTTTTGATTAAGTTCCAAATTATAAATTAACAATTAACAAATGGCTTGATTATATTCAATATTTTGCAAATTTTCTTTAAAAAAAAATTTTATATTGTTTAAAGAATTTTTACAAATAAATATTTATAAGCTTGAAATTCTTATTACAGATCTGTGGGGGTTTTTGGGATAAGAAATTAGCTATTTTGGGGATTGGAAAATTGCAAATCGGGGATAAGGTATAAAATAAAACTGGAAGCCTTTTATCAACGATGTATTCAACTATTTTTTATTTTATAAATCCATTAATTGTTTTCCGTTTAAAGCTCCAATAAAGTTTAGCTAAATTATTTAAAAAAAAATCTAAAAACGGTGCATACTTTCAGACATTATAAAAAATAATTATTAAAGCTCTTCATAACCAGTAAGTTTAAATACTTATTACAAAACTTCTGGCAAATGTACTTACAAATATGTTCCACATTCTTACTTAAGCTGAGTTTCGAAAACAAATAAATGTTTGTTAAAGCGAAGAATCTTCGTCACCAGGGTTACCGTTCACCAGACTAAAGTCGCAATTTTAACCTTTTTTAGCGGTCTGCGAATTCTTGTGAGACCTTTTTTATTAGCGACTTTTGCAACTTTTTTAATTTTGTTGTATCTTTTTACCCTTTTTTGTTTCTCACAAAAAACATTTAATTTGCATTAAAAGCAAATTTCAGATTATTGTTCATTTGGGAACACTTTTATCACTTTTTTGCAACCTTGTCATGTTCACAATGTATTCAAGAAATTGTTCACGAATTTTCGGTAAATGTTTCAAAAAACACTTTTAGCAAAAAAAAACTTTTTAAAGTACGAAATTATGAGTTTTGAAGTGCTTATTTTACAAAAGTTGTCGTAAAATATGCACATTCTTTAAAATAAGATTTCTTGTTAAAACGAAAAGAAAGTCTGAAAACGTAAAAGAAAATGAACTTAGAAATACATAGTACGTGTATAGAGGCAGAAGAGACCACGGTATCTGAGAGGTCTGAGTCGTTCTCTTGGAGTGGTTTTTTACAGAATACTCATACTTCTTATTATATTAAACTTAACTAAACTTGTTTAGTATACATGAAAAAATGTATAGAAGAATATACATATAATGCAACTGCATATGTTATGAAATATGATAAAAATGGATTCTGTAATAAGCTGTTTGTTTTGTTTCAATTGTTTTTTTATGATAAGAAAAAGTTTAAAAATAGATGTGTGACTTCTATTTTCTCAAACGACTTTTCTGTCCGACTTAATTTTTTTTTAAACGACCTTTTGAGCGACTTTTCAAATAATCCCCACGGGATCCCTATTCGTGACCCAAATAGTGAAGAAAACGTTGCGTATTTTAAAAATTACAGTCGTTCTTTACAACGAACTATTATTGATAATTTCTCGATAACACATGCTCGCAACAATATGTAACGAACACCTTTACTAATAAATTAATCATCACCTTTTATTTATGTCTAACTTGCTGGATATTACTGTCGCTAGATATATCAATGTTAAAGCAATTAGTGTAAGCACGGCTTAACTAAATTCGGAGATAGTGCGTGTAGACACATACTGACGTGTCCAGTCATGTCTATGCATGCCTGTGCATGTTTTTGTTTCAAGCCCAGCAATTAGGCTTAAATTAATTGTATACAGCTTAACAATAAAAAAGGGGAAACTGTAAATTTAACGTGACGAGTAGAGTAAAAATAATAAATAAAGGTTTTATAATACAAAGCCATTTATTTCTTCGACAAATGGCTTTAAAATTTACGCACTTTCCCACATCAACTTTATAGCTTTACTTATTGTAATATAAGTTTCTCACTTATACTTGTTGTACAAATAGTATTTTCTGAAATGCAAACAGTGGAATGTTGTCTTGGACGCAAGAAATTAATTAAATTTTTTTTGGTTTGTTTAGTAGAGTGAGTTAGTGAGAGAGAAGTATTACAATAACAGTAGCACTCATTTTCTCATGTATACTTATAGTATGTTGTATGTAACATGTTAGAACTGTTTTCGCAATACTTGTTGTTACACAAATGCACATCTTTAGTTTACAATCATTCAAGACAAATCTAAAAAATAAAACATTAGCGGTATTCATTGTTTAGTGCAAACGCTCCTGCGAAAATGCAAATGTAAAATATCGTAGCTTTTTTATGACACTTAACGGGAACCCTGTATACAAGAATGATAGAAATACAGATTACGACATGCGCATGATTTCCCGCTAGATGACGTATATTCCCCTAAGAAAGGGTTGCCAATCCTTTCATTCCACAATAATTTTTAGGGCTGTATTTTTGGATCAGTGTTCCTGTTAATAACAAAATAAATTTTATTATAAAGCTCCAATCCATATACCTGCTCACCTATTTCGTCCAGTTGAGTGACATTCACCCTCATTTTTACAGGTAATTAAAATATATTAAGCAGTCTTTGCTCGTAATGTTTTATAATTAAAATTTATATGTGAACTTCGATAATGAATTATAAGAGAATGACTTAATTAACTTTATTTGGTTTTAATGTTTAACAAGTTGATTTGTGTGGCCTTATAAAGTGTATCAATTACTTCTCTAGTTGACCTGTAAGCCTTAAAAATATAGAAAATAATATAAAATTCCAATGTTTGTTATTTTTTGTCTTTTTGTCATGAAAAACCCCTTTAAAAACTTCCTGCAATAAACTGCAATGTAGGTCGTTTTCGTCATTGTAATCTTATTGTGGAAGTTACAAGCGCTTGATGTTTGAAACACTATTTTTGACTGTACCTTCAATAAAACGATTTCGCATTTTCTTAATTCCTGGAAAAATAAATTTAAGCAACTTTTTTTTTGGCCTGCAACCTTAAAAATATAAGTAGAAAATAATTGTAACATTCCAATGTTTTCCTTTGTTTTTTTATTGCATGTACACAGATTTTTAAAGGGTTTTTCCCACTTTAAAAAACTACCTGTAATAAAAAGCAATGTAGGAAATCTATTTCTGAACATACCCTCAATAAAACATTTTTGGTTTTTCCCAATTATTTATTAAAAAAATTAATTTAAGCACCCTCAGAAATTTTTTTAGGTAATTGTAAAATGTTGCGTTTTCTTAAGGTAAATAGTCAGTGTTCATGGTTTGATATGAAAATAATTTTTTAAGTAATATCAGTCGTATTGTGTCTTTCAAAGTGAATTGGTGAATTTTAATTGAAAAATAAAAATAATAATAAATAAAACAGACCGTTAATCTAAAAAAGTGAAAAAATCTAAATCTTAGTACATAATTGTATACACAAATAAATAATTTTGCCCGAAACTTTGTTAAGTCTAATGTGAGACTTGGCAACCCCGCAATTCAAAATTAATTTTGATTGGTCGAAACAAATATATATTATATTTCGATAAAAATCAGGATTTTTTAATTAAATTTAGTTTTATTTTATAAAAAAAAATAATCTTTATTATAAAAACCGTGTATAAAGTGTTTAAAATAAGAAAAAGTGCACGAAATCTTCGCCAAAAAAAAGAAAAAATGAAGTGTGCAGTGGGCAAATGCAGGCAAAATGATAGTCAAAAATCATGTGAGCAAATGTGTGAAAAATTAATTTTGTGCATATTTTTAATTAATTTAAATTTAGCTGTATCTTTTTATAGTTTTCCAAAGAACGATAAAGGGCTAAAAAGACTTTGGATAAAGTTTTGCAATCGGCGGGATACAATAAAGACCCACAGGGTGAGAATTTGTTCTCTACATTTTAAACAGGACGATTTTGAAAGAAATTTAAAATTTGAAATGGGTAAGTTACAATTATGTTTTTTTATTTGTTCAGTTTTTTAATTAATAATTACGCATAGGATTCAGCAATCGAGCAACTCTGAAGTTGAAAGAGAGAGCAGTACCGACTATAGAAGCGGGTGAAACGGAAGAGGAGACAACAACATTCGTAGAGGAAGCAACAACATCCGTAGAGGAAACCAAAACATTTGTAGAGGAAACAAAAACAATCGTGGAGGAAACAACTAAATTCCCTGAGGAACGAACAATGGTGAAGACTAGCACTAACGAAGACAGTTTACAGATCTACAAAAAAAATTTTGAAGACAAAATGTATGTATCTACACTTTTATATATACTTTTAAATGGTTCACACAAACTTTTACATATATGATCGTTTCTAGGGATGCATTGCGTAAGGAAAATGATATGCTAAAAATGCAAAAAAACCAAGCTGAGATCACTACTAAAAAGTTGTCTCAAGAAGTTCAGAAGTTAAAGTTTACAAACGCAAATCTGGAGAAGGCACTGAGACGTCTTTTCACTGAAGGCCAAATAAAAAAACTTAAAAACGTTGACAAAAGACAAAACTTTACTGAAGAAAATATTGCACAGTCAATTACGCTATATTCCACAAGTGCCAAGGCTTACAGGTTGCTGAAGAGAAAAAATTTTCCGCTTCCCTCCGTAAGAACATTGCAGAGGTGGTCACAGAAATTAGATGTGTCGACAGGTATTTTGGATCCTGTTGTAAAAATATTGTCTGCGGCTAATCAAATGTCCAAAATACAAAAGCTGTGTGTATTAAGCTTTGATGAAATGAAGGCAAAAAAAAAGTATTGTTACGACAAGCCAACAGACTCTTTGTTAGAACCGGCTAATTATATTCAGGTGGCTATGTTGAGAGGTGATTTATATAAATCAATTTCAAGAGTTTTTATTAACATTTTTCTATTTTATCATCAGGTTTGACAGCAAAATGGAAGCAACCAATATTCTATAACTATGATTGCCAAATGACAAAAATTATATTATTTGATATAGTGAAGACAATGCGGCAGTGTGGCTTTGAAATTGTTGCAATTGTTTGTGATTTGGGCGGTGGGAACCGAAAACTTTTTAATGAGCTTGAAGTTGATTTTAATAAGCCCTGGTGAGTGGTATATGTAGTAAGTATGTATTGTGTGGTAATTAAAGTAATTTTAAATTTACAGGTTTTTGTACGACGACACAAAAATATTCGTGTTTAGTGATGTTCCACATATGATTAAACTGTTAAGAAACCATTTTATTGACGACGGGTTCATCATTAACGGCAAAGAAGTTAAGAAGGATATTATTTTAAATCTTTTATCGCTTCAATCTAGTGACTTAAAAATCACAAACAAAATATCAGTACATTATCTAAGCGTTGCTGGAGCTGAAAGACAGAAAGTTAAACTGGCTACGAAGCTGTTCTCACATACAGTTGCTCAATCAATTACAGCCAGTTTAGGATTTTTGAGTGATAAAAATTGGAGTGAATGCAGTCAGTTCTTCAAATTGGTAATGAGATGTTTTATTTTAAAATATAATAAAATCATTATAAATTTTTTACTAGACTAATGACTGGTTTGATATAATGAATTCAAGGGTACCAAGACAGGATGCAAGAGAGCGATTACACGCATACGGCTTGTCACTTGGAATACAAAATGAGACGTTAAATAATATGTCGCAAATGATGTTAGATATTCGTGCGATTGGCAAAAATACGCTCTTACCATTTCAAAAAGGTACACATACATTTAATTTAAACTTTAAAAAATGTATCTATTGTTAAACATTTATTTCACAGGCATTATTCAATCAAATAACGCATTGAAGATGCTCCCCGATGAACTAAAGAATCGTTATAATATAGACTACGTCTTAACATATCGCCTAAATCAGGATGTTCTTGAGAAATTTTTTTGGGATAATAAGATCTAAGGGAGGTCTTCATGACCATCCCGATCGTCAAGAATTTAAATATAGACTTCGGTCATATATTTTGGGGTACAACGAAGGCATCTTGGGCAGTAATGCAAATGTAGAGATAGACAATACTCCCGATTTGGAGGACGTACATTATTCATTAACAGGTAAATTTAAACTAACAATTTAAAATCATACAGTTTTTAAAGTTTCGTTTGATTTCTTAAGGTAAAATACTTAAAAGTATTAATCCCAGCATAGAGCAAAACGATTTGCCAAAAGAAAATTATGAGGAGGAGGTGGAAAACCTGAATTATGATGGTTTGGAGAATTTGGCCGGCTATATTTGCAACAAATTAAAAAACGAAGATCCCAGTCTCGTTGCTAAGCCTGTAGAGGACTCGACATACTCATGAGTTAGACATTTAAATGAAGGTGGGTTAAGTATTCCATCAAACACTTTAATGGAAAAGTTAAAATCTTGTGATGAAATTTTTGTAAAACTAAATGGGGATAAGTTACTTGCTACAAAGGGATATTTAGAAAAGCACTTGGCGGAAGCAAGGAATATAAAAGCAAGTGAAAAAGTAAAAAGACTTTTTTTTAGATGCAGAATGTATTTTAGAATACGGTCTCTTAATGCAGAAATGTCCCAAAATATAAATAAGCGTAAAAGAAAATTAAATAAAACAACAACGTAATATAAATAAAAAATATACTTTTTTTCATTTTATTTTTTTTAAGAAACATAATAATTTGCCCCACTGTTATGTTTACATATTTTTTGAGAGTCGTGACGTCATTTCACCTACCTGCGCAGAAGAATAAAATTTTGTGTGCGTGATGTCGTAATCTGTATTTCTATCATTCTTGCCCTGTATATTTTGTTGTTGGATTTAACAAAAAAGCTAGGATTTTTTGCATTTGCACCAAACACTGAATACCGCCATTATATTTCCTTCTTTATTTTACTCTCGTCGTTGATTAAATTCTTGCTTAATGAAATACTCGAATATTTTCCAATAATCACTAGTTTTAAGAGAAATTTTCTATTAGTTAATATTCATTAAAATAACATTGAAGGCACTGTTTCTCTTATTCTACTATTTTTTTAATTGTCTCCACTTTGGGGAATATTAAATTAATTAATTATTATTATTATACTTTTGCACTCTACTGAATGTATTATGCTGAGATGTGATCAATAAAATACCCTTGATTTTCTCAGCATATATAATTTAATATAAGAATGTTTATAAGTTTATTAATATATACATACACATTAATATAATTTATGCGTAAAGCCTATTTTTTAAATACATATATCCCTTATCCCTATATCATTTTAATTTAAGCACGAAAGTTGCTTTAAATGCTTTTGAATAAATAGTGAATAAAACTGAATTTGTAGACTAACATAATTCTTGCCTGAAATAATCGGTTAAAGTTGTTCGGAGTAGGGATCATAGTTTACATTTTACGCCCTAAGGTCATTGGTAGGGAGGGCCCCGAGGCGTTCTTCTCACAACATCTGGGAATTTAGGGGACTTGTAAGTTGGTAGGATGAAATTGATTGGCATTAACATTTTTTATTTGCTAGTGGCTTCCAATTATAAGGATATACAATGACATCTTTCATTATTATCAACTATTCCCGAATTCGTGTAGTAGGGAGCTGACTGTCCTATCGATAAGAGAGAGTTATCAAGACAAGAACATCCCCACCCTACTGGCTGCTAGCATTATCAATGGCTCCCGTTAGTCTGGTAATTCCCTTATCGCAAAGTAAATGACACATACCATCTTTGATAGATTTCACAAGGGCTTTGGTTCAGTTCCATCCCTTCAATGGACAGCTGTTCATTACAAATGTTGAAGGCTTAGAGAGTTCATCTCAAATAAACGAAATGGATGGAATTCGTTGCTTCGGTAGTCTGTAGCACACTACTAGCTAGTCTAGAAGAATGAACTCTTGAACCCTTCTGCATTCCTTCAAACCTGTCAACATCTTTGGTCCTGTTGGGTCTATTTGACGCAGCTTTTAAAACTCGAGTAAAAACAGCATTATTTGTAAAAAAAAATTATTTATTAAATATTCAGAAAAACACATATTAATTTGAAAATCCACATCACACAACTTACTTTTCTTTTCTGTGCCATTTCGTAAAATATAATAAAATTTAAAACCACTACTCTCACTTGATAACTGACCGTCTAATTCATAATTATTTCAAATTTGAACTTATAAGCTGCTAAAAGTTATAAAGCTCTTTTTGTTTTATAAGCTACTGATATAAATTTGTATTCATAACCACACAATACGGCTAAATTAAAAATTTGTCGGTTTAAATACTTTTGTACTTTTATGTTGGCAATAACATGTTATTGTGACTGTCATTTTATACTTACTGATGAATATAATTATAATTGATTATTTAAGAACCCTAATAGAATACTGAAAATAATATGAATTATTGCATATTGTTTAATCGAAATGTTAAAAAACATATGTTTTATTACTTTTTATTACATGAAAAGTAAATTGAATAGAGAAAAATTTGTTTTTAAACACATTTGTTCACCGCCGGCACAGAGTTTTAAGAGTAATCTATGCCGCCGTCAACAACTACTCACTTTAATGTAATTGTTTGTGCATCTCTATTTTTACTGTGAATTTTTATCCGAACCGTAGCTTTTTTTGATTATGGTGAATTATGTATGATGCTTCTCCTTCCGAATCCAAACGGAAACGTGCAAGTAATTGGACAGAAGAGGATAAGGTACTAAGTACACACATTCGTTTTGTTTTAAAAATGTAATATTTTCATTGAAATTTTTTCTAGATATTACTAAAGCAGTTAGTAAAGGAGAGGGTGTATGTGATAGAAAACAAAAACACAGACACAAACACCAATAATAAAAAGAAAAATGCATGGATAGAACTCGAAGAAAGGTATGAACAATAAACTTTTGTTTAATATGTTTTACAACATATGTACGTTTTGTTTTAGCTTCAACAACATGTGCAATGGCAGCAAAAGATCTTTAGCACAATTGAAATCCCAGTGGATAGTGACTAAAATCCAAGGAAGAAAAGAAGTGTCCAACCATCGGAGCGAAATAAACAAAACCGGCGGAGGCCTCCTCAGTTAGAAATTTGTGAAGATGATATTGCTGCGTGGCTTCCGAATGAGTTTGTTGTCGACACTAACCAATTCGACTCCGATGCTTTGTTCGAGGTAAGTTTTGTAGAAGATTAATTAATTTATAATACACAAAACTTATCAATGTATTACAGATTTCGTTACCAGAAACCCAAATTGATAGAAGCAAAACAACAAAAGTAGACGAATCACCGCCAGCAACAAAGACCAGCCCGGCAGCAGTTCATGTTGTATCAGACGACGGTTAGTTAACGTGAGTAGGTACGTACAATATATGTGTATGTATATGTATGCATTTATGTTTGTTTAGATGAAGCAAAAAATAAATCAAGATGTAGCTGATGAGAAAATAAAACAGGTTGTCAATTTTGATTTGCAATGCCGCGAAGAACTGCATCGACTGCAAGTATTAAATGAGGAGAATAGATCTCGAAACCCTGATCTTAAATATAAAATTATAGAGGAAAAATATAAATCACTTACAGAGGATACTCAGTCTTCCAAAAAAAGTTGTACTATGTGTTTTTTGTATGCTTAGATATATGTATGTACATATGTAAGTAGTATTAAAACTTGTAATTTCCATTGGGTTTAAAGAAGTTATTAAAAAAAATTATATTCAATTTGATTTGTTTATTTTTTGGCCAGGTTATTTAAATGTTCTTATTTATTTCCAATAAGCTAATTGGGCCTATTATTTTTATGTAAATAAAAAACTTTTTTACATTTAATTTTTAATTTTCTTTCAGTGTATGCAATTTTTTAATTTGTTTCTCCTTTATACTCTTTGTCATATGTTTTGATCTCTCCATTTGTTTACGAATAAAATTTGTGTAGTCCTCTTCTGTTAACATATTCTTAATGCCAATGCTGATATTATAAATGATCCGTTTGATTAATTTAATGTTTGTGTTAATTTATGATATTTCCAAGTTTAATATCTTTTTGTGAAAATTATTTTCAATGTTTCTTAACTTTGCTTTAATCGTGTTGTATTTAAAAAGATTCTTTACCCTATTTGTTGTATTTTTGGTGTGTTTTGGTATTATACCATAGCTTCTACATGAAAGTATAAAGTTAAGTCCCTGTTGTTATTGTATTAGTTTTTTTGTTTCGTTGCAATAGTTCTTCATTGTTCGTTGTGTTTCGTTGTTGTATTTAAGTTCGAAACAAATTAAAAAATTACATACACTGAAAGAAAATTATTTCAAATTACACGGTCTTATTTTTAATGAGAGTTGGTTTGAAAATAAAACTAATTTAGAAATTCCAATGGAAATCAAATGGATGTTGTCCCTGGGAAGAAAATTCGCCTTACCAGTTAATAAACATAGTTTTTCGGCTCTGCATATCATTGCTGATATTGAGCAATGTATTCAAGCAATTGACTATAATGAAGACCAGATTAAGGAAATTAGTAGAATAAAATTAGCGAATAGCATTACATTTTTCAGGAGAAAACTTAAGAATACCCCTAAAGAGAAATTCATCCTCACAGTTTTTGAGAAAACAAAAAATTTTTTGAAAAAACATGATGAGGTCATTACCTTACAAGCGGACAAAGGAAATAAAACGGTATTAATGTACAAAATAGATTACAAGGATAAAATGGAGGAATTACTAGAAGACAAAAAGACATACAGAACAACCAGAATAGACCCAACGCCAAAACTTCAAAGGGAAAATAACAATATAATTTCAGACCTATTTAAAAATGAATGTATAGATTTAAGGCAAAAACGGCGATTATCTTGCTCAGCAGCAATAGCCCCGAGAATATACGGCCTCCCGAAAATCCACAAAGTTAACACTCCCCTTCGACCAATTGTATCTTCCATGAATGTCCCTTGTTATAAACTTTCTAAATATATAGGCCAAATACTTAAAAATATTGTCTCCGAAGAATACAACATAAAAAACTCGGCGGAACTCAAAAAACAATTACAACATATAAAAATGGAAGAAGATGAAGTACTTATATCTTTTGATGTCGTGTCCTTGTTCACGAATATCCCAGTTCATACGGCCATTAAAAACATTATGGGTAAATGGGAAACTATAAAACAACAAACTAAAATGTCGAAATCCATGTTTTTAAAAATTCTTAAATTTTGCCTGACTGATAATAACTATTTTGTTTACGAAAGGAAAATCTACAGCCAGATTTTTGGAATGCCAATGGGCAACCCCCTTTCTCCCACCATAGCTGATATAGTGTTAGACAGTTTACTTGACGAAGCAATTAACGAATTAAAGAAGAAAAACATCAATATTAAATACATAGTTAAATATGTAGATGACATATTAGCTATAATAAAATTTGACGACAAAGAAGAGATCCTGAATGCTTTCAACTCTTACCATCCTAAAATCCAGTTCACCACGGAAATTGAAAAACATAATAAAATAGCATATTTGGATACCTACCTACATAGACGTAATAATAATATTAAATTTGACTGGTATTCAAAAGAAACATCTTCTGGAAGACTGATGAATTTTAACGCAACGCAACCAAAACATCAAATAATAAATACGGCGAGAAGTTTTATTTATAGAGTACTACATATAAGCGACGAAGAATTTCACACTACAAACATAAACAAAATTAAATCAATACTAATAAACAATAGTTTCCCAATAATACTTATAAACACGCTAATTGAAGGAACACAAACAAAATTAAAAAATAACATTAACATAAATACTACTAATAACAATGACAAAGTTTTTTACAGTGTAAAGTTTATTCCTGGCTTAAGCTAAGTACTCTGTTCATCATTTCGTGCGAACTGCTGTCAAAAGTCCATATAAAAAAAATTCATGCGAAATAATTGCAAAAAAAAATGGCCGAAGTTGTACTCTGTTCAAATTGTGAAAACATACGAAATGTTTCTGGCAGCATGATTTTTTCAAATACAACATGTTTCTGGCAACATATTTTCCAACTGCGAAATAATGTAAGCACCACTTATTTCGTGCGGAATTGCAAACAACAGATGCTCAGCTTTTAATTAGCATTGAATTTGTTGCGCACAATTAACTAAAATAAAGGAAAATAGTGTGAAAATAACATAAAATGAAGGTACATACATATGTTATTGAATGAGAACGTGTGTCTTCAAAGCAGCACAAGCTCTTAAAATTATTTTGTTCTCCATTTGTTTTCACACATGGTTTTTGTTTACATAAGAAAAACAATGTTGCTTACTTCAAGGCAATAAAAACGATAAATTTCTTCTAAATCGTAGTGTTGTCACCACTGGCTAATTGTCAAAATTTTCAAACGAAATAATCAATGTTGCTCAACATTTTTCGCAAATTCAAACAGAGTACTAAGCTTTAACTGATAATAAAAATATTAAAGCAACAATAGAAACACAGAACGTATGTTTTGCCTATAAACCACATACAACACTCAACACGATTTTTTCTAAAATCATGACGCCTGTTGAGAAACAACAACAAAACAATGTGGTATACGAAATAGCATGTAAGGGAAATGATAACCAAAACTGTGACTTAATTTATATTGGCACAACAAAAAAAAAGAAGTTTACAAACAAGAATATGCGAATACAAAAATGATATAGAGAAACAAAAAGAAACAACAGCACTAGCAAAACATATGATCAACGAAAAACATAAACCAGACTTTGACAGAATAAAAATATTGGACATACAAACAAAAGAAAAAAAGCGTTACACAATAGAAAGCTTACGTATACAACAGAAAATTAACAAAACTATGAACCAAAAAGAAGACACCGATAATATCAGTTCCAGTTACAGAGTTGTGATAAAATAAAACAAAAAGAAAAAAACTGTGATACTATTTTAAGTTGTGTGTTTAATTTAATTTCATGTTAAATGTTGCAATCATTTAAATAGAATTTAATGTGATAAATTACTAAATAATTGTAAGTTTATAATATGTTTGATGTTTTCTATTTTTGTAATATGTAATGTTTTTAAATTAAATAGACATAAAAATCCCCTGAAGATGTCAACAAAAAATTGACGAAACGTTGGGAAGAAGATGTAAAAAAGTGTTTTATTTACATAAAAATAATAGGCCCAATTAGCTTATTGGAAATAAATAAGTATATTCAATTTGTTTTTGTAATAGTTTTTTTCTTTTTATTTTAATGTAGTTTGTAGCAGCTCACATATATATTTATTTATTATTATTATTATAATCATTTAAACATTAATTTGAATTATTTATATACAACCCTGTACATTTTTTTAAACTTAACTGAATTTAACGTATAATTTAAATACAACACTGTGGTGGTACTTATTTTTGCAACTGTGCAGCTATCACATCTATACTACGTATTTTAACAACTAATATAATGTAAACGTTTAGAACTGCTATAAAAGGAGCAGCACTTGTGTGTAGAATTTCAATTAGCATTCTGACATCAAGAAGTAAAGATCATTGTCTAGGCTTATTGCAGGTACCGGACGTGAAATTTACTATTGAAATACGAGCGAACTAATAAAGTATTATTTAAATTATTTAAAAGTGAAAATACCGAGAGTTTTTTTTATTGATTTTTTTAATTTAAATGAACACATACAATCTTAGAAATAAGATTGTTTCAAGTTTTTATTTCAAACTGATTCTATGTAGATACGTAGTGATATAGGCATGGTTGAGTTAAAATGTTTTTGAATGAATGTGTTCAAAACAATTGCAGCTCCTCTTCTTTCTCTCTGTGTATTTGATGTAGCATTTCTCCTTACTTCAATTTCTTCGCCGTGTTTTATGGTGCAATCATCTGAAATATACATAGATATATATGGATGCATGAATTTACTTTTATTAACATATTTATTTATGTTCTGTTTTATAGCTAGCTAAAAGGATTCCTAAATTAAACTTTTGACGGAGACATAAACTGGCTGGGTTCCCTGCGGTTTTGTTTTTATTATTATTTTTTAAATAAGTTTTTGTTTTGTTTTTGAATTTATGCTACGTTTTTAAAATTAATGTTTTCTTTTATATTAAATTGAATGGATTTAAGTTTTCTTTTTGCTAATAAAATACACATTAAAATTAAATACGTGTTAAAATCATTAAGGCAGGAAATGAAAATAGATACATACATATAACATTATGAGAAAATAATTTTTGATATGGATTATGCTTCTGGAAAAATGTACTGGGCCCTTAAAAATGTGTATAGCGTAAACCGTATCAAAACTATCTTACCTCGGAGCAGTGTCGTTTTCCTCAATAGCAATATTGTGAAGTACTGCTAGGGCAACAATCAATGTTTTTCCGTTTTCCAGACTAACTGTCAAACCATTTAATAAACAGCGAAATCGTTGGTTCCAAATTACAAAGCAACGGGGGATAGGGGGGTAAACAAATAATTTTGCAGCTTATAGCCTGAGTCACCTAGCAAACGACCTTTAAATTCTCCACTTTCAAACCGTTGTTTGATAGCTGACTCATTAAAAATACGGGAGTCATGAGTACTTCCTATCCATTTTGCAACTATATCCCTAATTTTCAATTTGGAATCGCAAACAACCAATAAAAAGTCAGTAATTGTATCATTTCTTCATTGTTGTAAAAAAATTACAATTACATACCTGTACATTCAGGGAATAGTATCCCTTTCTGTTTATGTAGTACTGCGACGTTTCTCCTCCGGTTTTTTTAATACGTATGTATATGCGTACCATCAATAGCACCAGCAACACCAGCGCAAATTTTTAATTGATTTGAAATCTCTCATTATTTGTTCTTCCTCTATGAGAGATGAGGGCATTTTTACTTTTCTGTCGCTCCAACGAGCTAAAGCACGAGCCACTCTGATGGAAATCATGCAAACTGTTGCAGGAGACAAGCCATGAAGATCCGCTGAATCGTCTTGAACAAACTTTCGCGTATTTATTCAAATATTTTCCAAAAAAACACTCAAGTGTCACTTTGTTAAATGGTTAAAGTTGGGTAGAGAACACAATAAAAATATCAAAACAAAAAAGAGACTTATAATTAGCTAACAAGTTATTATCCATTTATGAATACCATTTTTTCGTCTTTTGCCTGTCATTGCCTTATTACCCTGTCATAATGTATTTATGAATTAGACCGTAAATATAAACTGAAGCAACATTCAAATGAAATGTATTGTACACCGACCTCAAGCGTCTTTTGTTTTATAAGAGGGGATTCACATTTCTATTTCACAGTAAATTCAAATATAAATGTTGTTGCTACATCAGTTTCAATACGAATAAGTAAGCCACATTAAAAAATACGACAAACAGTTCGTTGCGCACACGAAAAGTTATGTTGGGTCACATTGACGCAACACTATATATATATAAAGTTAATTTTTTTATATAGGCCGAAAACAAAATAGATTTTTTTTATTATTTTGTTGCTAAATGGCTATTTGTATTACCGTTTGGGATAAACTAAAATAAAAATAACGTAAGTTTAAAAATAAATTTGGATCAATTTGACCCAAGGAATGCAGAAGGGTTAAAAAATTTATTAATTAAAAGTACGTTATTTCATATACACAAATAATTAAAAATAAAACAGCACCATATAATATCGAAAAATTATTTTTAAGCATCATATTATGATATTGAAATCTATTAGATTTTTTTTCGTTTACCCATTGATATCCGTAATGAGCGACAGGTAAATCTATTTCAGACTTAGTTAGCTGGGTTATTAGCAAAATGTGGGTGTGTTTGTAAGCATTGTGACCATTCTAACATTTTGAAGCTTTAAACATTTCCCATTTCAATAAAGTTTTTACTCAATTCACAAGCTAGTATTACCTTCGTATGTATTGTGTAATCGTTTAATTATACACTATTGTATTTTTGTTGTTGGTAGTTTTCATACAGAAGTGTGTTATAATTATACGTTTGAACTTTATATATTTTATAAATGGTTGTATTGAGGCAAGTATGGAAAAATTATATTTTTTAGATTTATAATCTTTTCTACTAATTTCAACCAACACGACAGGACATAGCAACGTTGCTCTAGGACCAAGACCTTCTCATTAGTTTTCATGAGTATTTCATGTATTACACTACTTTCTAGATGGTGCAAAGTATCTTGACGATATGGAACAAGCAGCAGCACTGAATTGCTCATCAATTTAAACGTACAAGTATATCAAAAAGTCATTTACTGCCTTAATAATAAGAATAATTTATAAAAGATTTATTAAAGGTTTAAACAGTAATGCTCTAGATTATTAAAACAACTTTATAAAACATTAATAAACAAAAATCGCGAAAACAGTATTTATTAACACTTGAAATCGGAAAACACATGAGTACATAATTTTGGTAACCGAATTTTTAATGAATGGCCATTAAGAAAGGTTTTGAAAATAACAAATTAAGAGCTCGTTTGTTAAGCGAGTACGGCCATTTGTCACAAAACGCCGGAGAAATAAAAAATAGTACCTGGAATTGGGAGCTTAGAATTGTTCTAGGAAATACAACAACTTCTATTGTCGCCTTAGACATTCTTCGCAATATTTCAATTGAGGAAAATGATCCATGTAGGTCCAGGTAAGAAACATAGAATCCAAAAATGTCAAAACTTCGTACTAATTTGTATTATTATAATAAATTCTTCTTTTTATTGTTGGGAAGAGGTTGAGTTGCATTTACAGTCAACCAATTCTCCACTGAAAGGTATTTACTTGTGTATTTTCTTCGCATTACCTTAAGCAATTTCAGAAAATAAAGTAAATGTGTGGGTAAAGCAAACTTATTAGATAATTCTAAAAAGCCTTAAATAATTTTAAGTAGGTTTAGATAAATTTGAGTTGCCGTTTCCACGGTGTGTATCCAACAAAACGCATATGTTTGTGCTCGAAAGGATTTACGAGTACTACCTCGATTTTGAGGAAAGCGAAGACACGGATAAACTTGACGTTTCATTTTTTTGTGTTTTTTTTTTTTTGTGTTTTTTTTTTTTATCTTGGACCAGCACTCAGGGGATGACCCCTACACATGCAATGCATTGTGCTGGAACTAGTGGAAAGGGATAGTGATAGATATGAAAGGAGGTGAAGCTTCATTCGTTCTTTACAACTCTGCTTGTTTTTTTGCACGTTTATTCGTAGAGCAGTGTTGCAGCGCCTCTGGTGGCGAGGAGGACATTACGAGGTTTGAAGCTGTGTTTAGTTTAGTAGCCCACTTCTTTTTATTAATTTTATTTTACTTCGCCGTTGATTGTGCTACTCAGTACCAACGAAGGAGGGCGCTCTGATGTTACATTGGAATTAGTTATCAGCTGAAGTTGGTACTGTTCAGTGACCAGTGACCATGCCTTCGCCACTGAAATCTTCCGCCAACAACTGACACGAAGGCACACCAATGCACATCAGAGAAATGCGTGGTTATATTTCATGACTCTGTCTGACACTGGGTTTGAACCCAGGTCCTTCGGTTTGTAGTCAACGTGCTTACTACCAGAGCCAACGCCACCCTTGGCAGTTCATTGAGTTTATAGAAATTAGGTATAATTATAATTGATAATATTTTGGGAGTCCAAAATTAAAATTTTCAATAAAATTTTGGTATAAATTAATTTATTGTTCAAATGTAGTTTGATATTTTAATATTTCCCTGTGTACACCAGAACATACCAACTAGGCTCGCCTACAGTATGCCCCACTTCGACCCAAAAAATACCAAATGATACATGATAAATACAACACAGCATATAGCTTTAAACATTTTTGAAACTTAAAATAAATTTATCACCGATAGTATCTTTTAAATGCTTTCAATCGATTATACTGATATATCGCTTATTTTATTCATAAACACCTTTATATAAGCACACTGGGTAAAAGGTAAATTTTTTGTATATAACATTTTTTATTATATCACTTTGTTAATAGTTGATATTAAGACAATTTTTTTAATATGCTAATTTTTTGAATTTTGTATTAAAAAGCTTAAAAAATCTTACTTTTATAAACAAAGATAAAGTGGAACTAACTTATATTTTCCTACCATGCTACTACCAATTTAAATACATAAGCTATAAATTTAAAGTCTATTAATAAGGTCGCTCTCAGTATCAAACACCAAATGAACAAATTATTCCTTTACACTCTGTTCATAGGATCCAATGCAGATCGCTTTGGCAGCACTTTTTCAAGAAAACCGGGTAATTGCTTTCATGAAATAAATCAGTTAGTGGTTGCAAAGGAAACATATTGAAAAATGTTGTTTTTGCTGTGTATTTTTTAACTGTGAACGAATATAAAAATTTCGGATAAAGCTATTCCAATACTCTATCATGAGCGCAATCTCATATGGAGCGATATTGTTATTTCGTTTTCAATTCAATTTCGAAATAATTTCCATAAACATTCTATTTATTTTACTTACAAAATTTGACAGTGACAGTCAGGGCTTGAATTCAAAGATTTATAGACGATATCAATCGTTCTTGTTTCTGATTTTTTTAATTGATTTATATTTATTTTTATCTCGTTTTATTGTTATCTTATTTGTTTCTTTGTTTTCATAAAAAACCATTGTTTTTAAGAAAAAAAAAATTTTGACAAAATATTTTTAGATGATAAAACAGTTTTTCTATGTCCAGATAGTTGTAGTTTAAATGTTAATTGGATGAACCCTTAAAAATTTATATAATATATAATATATATAATATATATACTCTTAATAATAATATATATACTATATAATATATTGTACTCTTTTACAAATAAATCTATATAATTAAAAAAATATTATTGGCTTTAATAAATATTATTGGTAAGAAATACGTGTTAATTACTCAATTATTTTTTGTAATTTCAACACTGGCTGCTGGGTGAGAACGAGTGAATTGATTGACATTTATTCCATTATCTTAAAAAAAGCAAAAAATTAATAAGAAAAATTAAAAAAAATAAACAAATAAATTGAATGAAGGAAGACTTACAAGTAATAATTGGGCGGTAACCATTTTCATCGGCCACATACCGGATACCAACAAGTATTCCTTCTGGTGTGGTAAACGAAAAGGCTCAATAAAATTTTTGAACCTTGTCACCATTGTCCAAGATAGTGGCGGTACCGTGAGCCTCATTACGTATGCCATTTTCTGTTTCAAAAAAATAACCATAGCTGCCATCTTCCGCAATGGGTTCTACAATCTGCTCAACAATGCGAGCTTTGTGGGGTTCCTTTTCATGGATATGCTTTTTGTAAAAGTCATCATAGTAAAGTCGTCGATTATAATTATCACGATTTTTATAATAGTGTCCAGTATATAGTTCATTGTAATATTGACGTGGTTTATATTGTAGTTGATTGTTCCAACTCGCAGGCTTATTAAAATCAGCACCAAACCAAATAGGCTAATGTGACCAAAACACCAAATATTAATTAAAGTTTCTAATAGTAATGAAGACAAAAAAGTATCGTATTTTTTATTAAGTTTTGATAATCATTTTGAGCTCACCATTTTCTGAAAGACCTTCTTCCGCTTCAGATTTTAGTTGTAACAGTTTTCAATATGAACTCTTAAAATTCTTTAAATGATTTTCTTTATATAGCAAAAAGCTCCACCCACTTTTGATTAATAAATATGCTTCAACATTTTTAGGTTTAATGTTTCGTTAAAAAAAGTTGTCTTATAAACTAAAAACAATCGCATTACGAATTAATTAAAATATTATTGGTATTAATTTCCGTTTCAGATTTTCTACGCATTTCATTAAAATTTTTAATTGTATTAAACGATTATTAACTAGAGCAAAAAAGAAAAAAGTAACACAACAGCAAGGGATGACAACAATAACAAAATAAAAACTTTATTTTTTTCTTCCAATATTTCGCTTTCTTCAGGGATATAAATAAAATTAATAATAATAATTGTTTAGTTTTTTAAAAAAACAAGAAAATCTTTATTTAAATATTTTTTAATTTTTTGAAAAACAAGAATTGTTATTATACTGTAATAGATTTAAGTAATTTTGTATATATGTGTAATTCATTTTTAATTTTGAGAAGTTTTGATTTAAAAAAAATTCTTGAACACATTTTTTACAAACTAAGCAATTATTATTTTAAATTTTATTTATACCCCTGAAGAAGCTTTCCATAGAGAAATCGAAATATTGGAAAGAAATATATAAAGTTCTTTGGTTTTGGTTTGTTGGTTGTTGGTAGTTGCAATCCAAAGTGATTATTATTTTGGCTAAAGTTCGTAACATTTTGTAGAAACAATTCTCATATCCAATTGTATTCCAAAGACAGAAGCTATAAATTAACATCATACATAAGTATTTTAATATGTCCTTTTTCGTGAAAAGGACATCGCACATTGTGTGGTATCATCGGTCATAACATGTGAAATAATTTCCCAGAGTAATGAAAGAATTTTTTGTTTATTTCAAATATTTCCTTCAACGTTTTGTTTTTAATGAATTTTTTTTCAACTTAAATTACACAGCTTTACAAATTTTTAATTTCGAAAACTACCAAGAACGCCACATGCCTAGATTTAACTTATAATTGGGACCTCCTGAACACGAAAAACGCTGTAATTTTTTTCTAAGTACCGTTTTTTAGATAACGGTGCTTTTGTGTTTTTCTATGTATGGTCCCACTCAAACCCTTGTGGAACCCAACCGATCGAGTCCGCAAATTTCTATCTGACAAGAAATGGCTGAGTTATGGCACCGCAAAGTTCAAAATTTGCCTATTGTGTCAAAGATCTTATAGATGGCTATAGGTTTAATAAGTCTTATAATTATATATGGCTTATGTCCAAGACTGCAACCCTTAAATATTCCAGCTGCCTGAAAGACTTTAAAGTCAACTACTATACCATCAGAAGTTGCGCAGAACAGATTTTTCAATCCAACTGGTCAAGGTTAATGGAATCATTTGTTCATCAATTGAATAGTTTGTGACTTCAGTTGCAAATTTGTTACACCGCTTTCTAACCATATTGATGACTGAGTAGATTCTCCATAATTTATGTGTGGAGTGTGGTGAGAAATAGTCCGATCGAAATAAATATCACGAGACATGGAGTTGAACATGGTCGAAATTTTACATTCATGGGACCAAAACGTATGGCCGAGTAACCAAGACACCCCATTTTGATCGCGCATCCGCAGAATAGTTTAATATCTGATGGTATATAGCGCACTTCAGGACCACGCTTACTTATTACATTTAAACTTTTTCCACTATATCTAATGGAAGTTTGAGCAAAATATTCTCAATGCAACAAGAAAATTATAGATTCGTAATTGGTATTTTGTCTTTTTCCACAAGTTGCAATGCTTTTTCAAATGTTTACATATCAAATTAAACTTAAAAAAATTCCATTCTTATCAATCAATTTTAGATCTCCTTGTTTTTTTGTACCATGCATTTGGGTACAGATTAAATTTTTTACGAATTTTAGTCCGTCATCAAATTGTAAATGCAAATTGGGATCTCTGAACTTTTCATTCCAATCGGATCGAAATTGTGTTTGGTAAATTCGTTTAGACAAACTGTTTACATCTATCGTTAATATCTGAAAAAGCTTAATAAACAAAACTTAGACTTTTAATTGAGAGCTATTCCTTAACTATCTTTCCTTTGACCCGCACAAGATATCGCATGGTTATTGTGCTAAAATTTTTGGCTAACACGAAAAATCTGTTAAGTTAATTAAATTAGTTTATTCTATTAATTATTATCCGCAGTAAATTGTTATCCACAGTTACAAGTTTTGCTCTAGAGGAAAATAAAATTTATGATTAGATTGCTTTTCCTGTACGGTAAACACAAGCTTGCAATTTTAGCACTTTTAGTACTAGATCTAGCATTATATTTTCTGAGTTAGCACTCAGAGTTTAAAAAATATGCTAAATGCTAGTTTAGCACATTTTTATAATTATTTAGCATTTTTAGCACTTTTTTTAGATCGCAGAGTTACTTTAAAAATCACATACATACATAATACCAAGTTAAGTATAAATTCTCTCACTGTATAAAAATATACAAATATATATGTATGCTACCTTTTCTACAACTTTGTCGTAGGTTTTTTACATCTTTGCAATATGCGAAAAATAAAACAGAGAATTGTTATTTCCGGTTATACCAATAAGAGAGGGTGTGAAATTAGACAACGTATGCTGCTATACTTTAAACCAGAGACCCAAAAAAACTGATGTTATTTTTTTAAATATTCAGATGGTCGAAGAAAAAAAGCTGGAAAAATTTTGGTCCTGAAATAACAATTAGAAAAAGATAAAAATCTTTTAGTCCTCTAATAATTGTTATGAAAGATTTTTATTTAAGTTGTTCTTTTCTTACCAAAAAAAAAGAAGACCTAGAAAAATAGAAATCTTCTGTAATGGTTATGAGAATGCTGAAAAAATAAAGGTCTTTTATAAGTATTATGAATGACCCAAATAAATGTAGATATATTAATTAGACCCAAATAAATTAAAATCTTGTTTAATAATTATAAGAAGACCGACAAAATATTCCTCATTTTTAACTGTTATTAAGAGAATTAAATTTTAAAAAGCCTTGAATAACACTATGCGACAAAATGCGACAGTCAAAATCGGGATGGGATGAAACCAACGGAAGTACTTCTTTTTTACCGGTATAACATTTCCCGTTGGTTTCATCGCATCCCGATTTTGACTGTCGCACAGTGTAATAATTCTTTGAAGATTTTTTAAAATAAATGTTGGGCATAAAAGTTAGTTCCCTGCCTTAGATGTATCTGGAGGATATTGTAAAGAAATCGGTTCATCTGAAATATACAAAAATGAGTTAGTCTTTGAGGAAGATGTAAATAGTATGGTTGATATTTTGAATACTCTTAACTTGAATTAATATTTAGTAAAGCTTTTTGACTACAAAAATTTGATCTCATATATATACCATTAAAAGTTTTTATATTATATAAAATTCATTTTGCATGAAAATATATTTACATAACTAAAATATCAAATAAAATATCAAATTAGTTTCATATCAGTACCCTATAACTATTATAAAAATTTCTTAAAAATGTACAGTTGTCTGATATGTAAAATTTTTTTAAACTATGTATTTATATTAATAAAAAACAATGTTAAAAATGTTTTTGAACCGTAGAAAATTTTAGCGATTTGTTTTTGGCAATGTAGCACATATAATCTTTATTATTCTGGCAACCATGGGTAAACATTACGACTTAGAAAATTGGACGTATGATTATAAAAAACATGAAACAATAAAACTATTCTATCCGCTTACATCATTATATTGAGCCACACAAATTGCAGAAATTTAAGTTTTGGATAATATGGCTGGTCTTCCGCAAAAACACAAAAGCAACAGAAAATTATCGCCTAAAGTAGAAATTTAAGAATACTCAACGACAGCTAAGAATTAAAATTGATTAATAAAACTAAATCAGTCACCGTAAAAGATCAAAGCATATTTTATGTAGTCATTTAATAATATTATATTACTAAATTTTTTTTGCTTATTTAGTTAAATTAAAAAACTGCGTTAAAAAAATTAATTTTCAATAGCTTTGACATTTAATTACATTTCTTGTTTTTTAAGATTGTTTTATTGGCGACATTGCCTTTTTCATGAAATTCGTGTTTAAGTTTTCTTATTTTTGATGTGTTTTAGTTTCTGCTACTTTAATTCATCACAAAGATGGGCGTTTTAAATTAAGTTTAACACCTGCATTTTCAATATGAAAATTTTCTTCATTGTTTCTGGCTTCTATTTAAATATTAACAACGAACTAGTAGCAATACATGATACAAGTGCTTGGTTGTACTATTTAGTTGTTGTTGGTTCAGTAAATGAGCTTTGAATTGAAAATTTATTAATTTATATATGTAATATTAATGTTTTCAAAATATTTTGTTGTTTGGTTTCATTTAGATATTTGGTTAACTTAAGATGACAGGTACTAAAATAGTGGTTTCATTATTGTCAATTAGCGTCTGTCATATAAGTAAATATCTAATTTCCGTTTGTGCCTAAATTATTTTAATTAAAATGGCAAAGATGCTATGTGGGGGATTTGAAAAAAAATATTTAATTTTTTCGAAAACTTAGAAAAATTATTCGTTATTTAGAAAAAAATTTCAATATATAAAATTAAATAAGAGATAAAGATTTTTTTACTTTTTTCCACATTGTGTTGCCAAGTATTATTCAAACCGCAGCAAATTTAGAGGTTCTCCAACATTGTGGTTGTTTTTATTTTCTTTTACACAATATTATTTAAACATTATTCAATGATTATTGGTGGTAGTAAATCATTTAAAGCATTTTAGTATTTTTTCTCTGTTTATCTTTAACAAAGTTGTTAATGCTGTTTAATATCTTGCTAAACTTTTTTCTGCATTCGGGGATTTCGCAGAAGCATCATACAACCACTTTTTTACTTTTAACATTTACATATCGTGTATTTGTTCTTGTTTTAAATGTAATTTTGCTATTTTCAGATACTCTTTGGATCTGAAGAATTCAATGCAAGAGAAATAATAAAAACAAAAAACGACTAAGAAAATAATTGTTTTACTGATTATATTTAATTTAATTTTACTACTTTTTTACTTAGGAATTGAAATTGTTTAGTTTGACAAATTTTATTTTACATAAAAAATAACTGCAGATGTTATTAAAATCACTATTAATATGTGGGTGTAGAAAGTGAATAAGAGAAGAGATCAGGAAGATTTTTAGTTGCTGCGATCTTGTGTTTTAAGTCTTTTGTTTTCAATTGTCAATTGTTGTTCAAAAGGCCAATTTGCAGCTGGATGGGAAATATTATTTTACTGTAAATAAAATTAATTGAATTCAATCCAATGCCATATATATTATATGAATCATAATATGAAAAAGTTAATAAATTTTGCATTTAAACAAAGACATTGTAACATTTAAATATGTAGTCGAATTCGATTCGCTAGAGTACAATTGGGCAACAATGAATTATACTAAGCCAAGTTAAAAAAGCTGGCTGAAGATATTTTTAAAGTACGTACATGTTATTTTAGAATTATGTATGCTGCAGCAAGCCACGCACCTTAATATGTTTTAGTATGTTAGCATAGAAAACAAATAATTATTAAAAGAAATTCATAAAAAATATTCATTAGAATTATAATAGTTCGTAACGATGCAATAAGTCATATCTTGTGGAAATATATTTAATTTTTATTTAAATGCACATATTTTAAGTTTTGGTTTTTTAACTTTAAGATAAAAAAGTGTGGTCTATTTTTGATATTTGAGCTGGGTAAACCATGTTACAACGGAACAGATAAAACATTTTTTAAAAACATGTCTACATTCTTCAGGACCTGAAGAAAATGTTGTCATCAGATTGTCATTACTTTTATAATAATTTACCATAAGAAAATTAATTTGCTTTACTTTCAATATTTTTGTTCATCTGTTCAAAAAAAAAACATAAAGTAAATTAAATAAAATCTTATAAGAAGTTTTATTCAAATGTACTAAAAGTAAATTAATTATTAAAGCTTTAATGCTACTTTTCTTTAAAAAATCCAAGGCAGATTGGAAATTCCTATAAGGAATTTGCTTCATTTAATTACAAACCAAGAAGGCATAACTAACGATATTTTTTTTTACTTAAATATTATAAATAATAATCGTTTTTTGGCAGAAATAGATT
Source organism: Gymnocheta viridis (assembly GCA_956483585.1). Lineage (NCBI taxonomy): Eukaryota > Metazoa > Arthropoda > Insecta > Diptera > Tachinidae > Gymnocheta > Gymnocheta viridis. The sequence continues at coordinate 40,461,343 of OY101443.1, read as the reverse complement.
TGGTGTTTTTGTTTATATTTATAATGTATAAGTTTTTGTTCGTTGAGGTTTTTGAGATTGTATGAACAGCACATTAAGAGTTTGTCAAAATTTTGAGATGACTTTTTAAAACTATTTTCACAAAAACTTTATGTTAGATTAAAGAAAATTGAAAAAATTATAGCAAAATAATTTTAAAAATTTGTTTAACTCAAACTTAAAACTATAAGAAATAAATTACACTATAAGAATATTATATCTTTGGCTTTTAATGCAGATTAATCGCCAAAAAAAGTCATTGAAATCAGCTACCGTTTACAATATTTACACCTCCCAAAATTAAAAAAATTTTTTTAAGTCTTCTAGTTCCACTCAGAGTTTGGCGGCAGCTTCCAAATACAATATCCGAAAAGTGTATGACTTCTTATATATATATAGCAATTCGATTCATGAAAACCGGGTCCCTAGTTTTGAAGTTACGGACTAATTACCACTTTTTTGAAACGCACGCCACAGTGCGACGTCACGAGATTTTTGTGAAATTTAGTTTTACTATTGATTTTTAGCATTTGAAAAGAATTCATTACCCATTGATTTTTTAAATAAATATTCGGGACTTATGATGGAATTTCGGCTTTTAATAAAATTTTGGTTTTTGAGATTACGTCGAAAGTATACGTGAAAGAAAACAAAGGAAGCAATAGAAATTTAAGAATCCGTAATTATATGTTGAACAATATTTTCAGCACAAGGTTACGTAATTTCCTTTTTTTCTGATAACACTATGCGACAAAATGCGACAGTCAAAATCGGGATGGGATGAAACCAACGGGAAATGTTATACCGGTAAAAAAGAAGTTATACGTGTCCCGGCGTTTCGCTGGGTCACGTCTAGGAATCGAGATATATCGATTTGAAGTTAGTAACTATCACATAGGGGAAATTGTCACCTTTCGTGGTCTTTTTTGCCATAACTCGAGAACCACTAGTCCGATTTTGCTGAAACAAATTAACAAAAATTGGGAATTACAATTCCTTTAATCTGTTTATACAACGTTTCGCTACATAAGCAACAGTTTCGGAGTTATAAATAAATGTATGAAGAAAAAAAGTATTTTTTGCCTAAAAAATTGAATTTTTTTATTTTTAATTCATAAGAAATCCAAAACGGTAAAAAAAGTGTCTAGACCTATTACTTTCACGTAAAGTCAACAAAAATGAAGACATAAATCATGAAAATCGATGAACGCATTTCGCTTTTATTCACAATTAACCCAGCGAAACGCCGGGACACGTATAACTTCTTCTTTACCGGTATAACATTTCCCGTTGGTTTCATCCCATCCCAATTTTGACTGTCGCATTTTGTCCCATAGTGTTATTATTTCATGTGGGAGTATTGTTGATTTCGTTACTTATTGCCACTTAGAGAAAACAAATCCATAGAACGAAAAACCTAAGGATGAAAGATTTCTTATTTTATATATAAAATGGCAAAATATTTGGCCACCAAATTTCACACACTGATAAAAGACTTTCATATCTACAATTTTGATATAACAGTGGCCGAAAAATTATCGTCTTTTCGTACAACTCTGAAACTAAACGAGCATATTTAAGGCAGTTTTTGCTATTACCACCAAGTTTAATTAAAAATATTTTTTAATTGGATCCATGGTTTCGGAAATATTCATAAAAAGTTCGAAAAAATTATTTTTTTTTGCAATTTTATAACTTTAAATATTTATTCAAAATCTGAACCGACAAAAATCGTGTTCTCATCCTAAAGGAATAAAGTTGGATATATCGTATATAAAACAAGCTTTATTTCATCGAAATCTTTGTGCATCAAAGTTGTTCATATTTTTTTTTACATCAAAAATACCATTTATGGCATAAAAACTACGTTACCAAACTTGCATTCTATGGCACGAATTTTTGAAAACCCATAATTACCTATTGCATCTAATTTTAAGAGTGAGTTTGTTATGTTTCTGCTAATTCAAAAGAAAAATCAATCCATCCGTACTTAAATCAATCCCAAACCCCAGATTTTGTACGGGCTATGAAGTGCTCAATATAATTTTTTAGCTGATTCATGATTTTTCACGTGATTAAAGAATTTTGTACTCATTTAAAGAAACTCCAGAATTAGTTATCTAAAGTAATCTTGTTTTCGGCTTGATTAAAGTGCATTTTATTGTTATTTGTAATCAAAATTTTGAGTACGACTGGTACTCAGAGTAAGTATAAAATACTTGAATTTAGTACTGAATTTTTCTTTCGGTGTACATATTTGAATTTTATTGTTCGTACAAGACTGCACAAAATGGTCTTGAAAAAAACTAAAGTAACGTATTCTATTATTATTCCTGCAACAGGTAGAAACATAAATCATTCCGTCTTTGGAATTTCCTTTAGAAAAATGTGGTCATGAAGATTTTTAAAGTTAGTTTAATTAAAAAATACACGATATACATAAATAAGAGTTCATCAACGCCTTCAGTGTCATATGGCAAGTAAGTGCAAGTGTCATATATGCAAATGCGTAGTGAAGTTATTTGTGAAATACAATAAGAAAAACATATCTTGTTTAATAAATCGTCGAAAAAAATTGTTGCAAATTTGCCGGGCTTGCTTAAGTTGTTTTACAAAGACTCTAATGTGGTAAAATAATCTAAAAAATAGTAATGTTTTTGACCTATTTTAATTAATGTGTTAAACATAGTAACTGGATGGATTATTTCGATAAAGAAATAATTATCGAGCTTTTAACTAAAGTAGAAAGTCCTCTAGATAGGTGTACAGTGATCCGGAAGTTTGATGATTTCAGAAAGCAATGTCTACAGAAAGCTTTTTAAATCTAAATTTGATGGAATATGCACCAAAATTGATCAGTTTTGAAAACATTACAAAAATGCTGAATTTGTTCTAAGGCTGAAGGAAAATTGTACAACACGATTAAAAATCAGCTAAAATATTGTAAAAGTATTAATAACAGACCAGATAACTTCTGAATTTGAAAAAAGGGACGCCGCACAGTAGGCCATTTCGCGAGAAGGAGATCAAAAATCAATAACTTTCGACTGGATTGGAATTTTGATACGCGTTTTTTTATTCTCTAGGTGAGACTATTGGCTTCAAGTTTAAGATATAAAATTTTAAAATCGACCGGCTAGAAAAATAATTATGATGGGCTTATTAAAATGCTTTTTAAGTTTTAGCTGATTTTTGGTGCAAAAGAAAAGTATTAAAACTTGTTAAAAAAGTTTGTTTGTTTGTCTTATATTTTGAGTCACGTTTACAACTTATAACTATTAAAAGCTTAAATTTTGTAAGAAAGTGCCAAACTTTGGCCCCCATGATATTTTTAATACGAATGCCCAAAGGTTGTTTTTTTGAAGCAGATTGGGTTAAAAATTAGTTTATTAAGTTTAATACAAACATTGGTTCAAATTTACTTTAGATAAAGAGGTCTTAATGAAGAAGACGTAGGTTTCTATTCCAGTCCAAAATAGACATTATTAATATTTAAACTTTTATTACAAATTTGTAAATTTAAAGTTGATTAATGTACATAAAAAGTTAAAACGATAAAATAACGATACCTCTAGTGTTTTGAAAAATTACTATTATTTAAAAAATTTCAGTTAATATTTCTTCTAAATAGCCTTGATTTTAATCTTCTAGAAGTAGCTTAGCTTCTACGTCTAATTCAATAGAGTTAGTTTTCTGATAGGGATCTGATGTGCATAATAAGGTCTTCATTAGTACAACATCTGGACATTTTTCTTTTTTTGTGCTCGCCAAAGAATCTATAGTCTTTGTTTCTTTTTTCTTGCGCTTCTTCAAATAGATCTTCTAATGGTATCATATTGCGTTGAATTATTTGTTCTCATAGTACAAAATTTAATGAACTGTAGATGGCATATATCTTCAAGAATATTTTTCGATGTAAAGTACAGCTGTTTTTTGGCGTACTCTCTAAATTTTTTTGCATTTATCTTTCTGCTGCATGATAGAAGTTATAATATAATGTTGAATCGCCTTATTAGTTCTAAATTTACACCTGTGAAGGATAGTGCAGCTTCTGGATCTGAAAGAAATCTCCTTCCAGTATTTCCATTATTTTTGTTTCCTTCTCCTTGCTTTGGCTGATCGATAATTAGGACTAGTTCTACATATTAGTAAAAAATTTAAATGTAGATTCAAATTTAACGGACATAAAAATACAGCGTTGATTAAGCACAGTATAATCAACCGTGTGTATGCCGATTTGAGTACTCAAATTCAAACTAACGGAAACAGAGCATTCAAGGAAGTTCTAGAAATAGCAACGAGAATATACTAGATTGTTTAACAAATCTGTACGAAAAATCTTCATAGCAATTGTAAACAAAGACTATCGCCCTCTTTACATAAAATTGGTTAGTTGATTCGCCCCCCACATTTTTTACGTTTGCTACTGCCATCTCCACGCCGCTTTTGCTTTCTTTTTTATTAATTTTCCTTATTTTTTCTCACTTTTTTGGCTAACATACCAAAATCCAAATCATAACCTAATTTAAGAATATGCACCATAAAACGTATTCTAACATGAAGAGGGGACAATCCAAATGCATATGCTGGCTTAAAACTAGCATCTTCTGGAATGGGATGGCTTAATTGACTTGATGTCATTTTACATATAATGCAGCTTTATGCTTTTGTAACAGTTAAAGCTTGTGCAACTTTTCCATCAATCATTGTGAAACAAATTTTAAAATTTATTTCAATTTCCTGATCATTACCTGTAAATATTACAGAATGAAGGCCTTTAATTTGATCTTTTATTTTGTTGACTTCTTCAGTTATGACATCTTTTGTTGCTTTTTTTTTTTTTTTTTATCTTGGACCAGCACTCAGGGGATGATGACCCCTACACATGCAATGCATTGTGCTGGAACTAGTGGAAAGGGATAGTGATAGATATGAAAGGAGGTGAAGCTTCATTCGTTCTTTACAACTCTGCTTTTTTTCTGCACGTTTCTTCGTAGAGCAGTGTTGCAGCGCCTCTGGTGGCTAGGAGGACATTACGAGGTTTGAAGCCGTGTTTGTTTAGTTTAGTAGCCACTTCTTTTTATTAATTTTTTTGAATATACATAAATTTTATTGGTCTACAATACTTTGTTGATAAGGGTATTTCATTTTTCAATTCATCAATTTCTGTTGCTCTACTAGTTAACGCCTCTAAGCCGGTATAACTTTTTGTTAAGCGCAATAGAACGAAAGATACCATAAATAAATCAGCATCTGATGAATTTTCGGCATTACATTACTTGTATTGTCTCTGACCAGAGGACCCATCACATCCCCATTTAGAAATTAAACTAATGCTGGCATTTTCAAGTTTTTTCAACATGAAGCGTATTTAACAACCGTTCGGTAGTGTGTTCAAGAAGATCTTTCAATTTTATCTGCTGAAGTGGAAGTAACAGTTATAGAAGCTTGTGAAGGTAAGCAATCTTTTTTGACAGCGACTAAATCTCTATACTCTGGGAAAAGCCAGAATTTTTTTTATTGGTTCGCTTCCGCAGTTCCTTATATTGATTTTTAGTTAATTTTAAATCAAAAAATAATGGGGACGCTTCTTCTGAAGTAAATATCTTGTCTTCATTTGGTGTAGGAATAATTTTCAAAATACTCCTTGTATGCCTTGCATCTATTATTACTTCATTTATCTCAATATTTTTTATTTTTATTTTGTGTTGGTTGAATTTGGTGCAAAAATGAATCTTTGACAATTATTGGAGAAATTTCTTCATTGATATTCTGAAGTTTGCGTCTTCGAGTTCTTTCACTACATTCGTCAATTGGTTTTGCTGGTCGACCCTGTTTTCCACATTCATTGGCAATTGTAGATAAAATTTCGAAAACGAGTTCCCTTGATAACCATTCCTGGTGACTTTCGCACATCGTTTTCTTGTTATAAGACCATTCAATGTACAGTTTCTTTCAATCTCTTTCCAAAATTTACCGTTTTTTGTTTGCGTAGTTCAATTTCTTCTGTATTGCTTATTTTAAAAAAATTATTGTTTAGTATATACAATTCCACATCGTTTACATCATTTTGTTGGAAGAAAATATCAGCGAAATCTCTATAAGTATACTTAGCCATTGTTCAAATTGTAATGAATAATACTAATAATGAAGACATTACTATAAATACTCTTACTCGCAAATAAACAAAAAGAAATACAGGTATACAGGCAACATCACAACCAAGGTAAGAAAACCACAGCACAAACAATAGACGTGCACCTATGCACCCATGAAGTTAGTCACCAAAATATTTTGTATACATCGTTTTTCCAGGAATTTCCAGTTTAATTTTTAATGGTTTACAAAACACAAGAGAAAATTTTTTCCTATTAAAGGACATTATCATAAAAAACACACATATTTGCAGGTCGTTTATAATTTTGGGTTTTTTCAATAACTCTTAAATTATATTATAATTATATATACATAATTTTGCATACTCAGAAGTCTATAATTTTTTCGCTAACTGGGATATCCATTTTGATTTTGTACTTCTACCTGAATGAGCGCTTATTACATATCAATGATTTTTACAATAATTAGTTGAGATCTGTTTCTTATTGTGCGCAGTTGTGAATATTATATTATATTATGCCCAAAGCAAAACAGTTAGCAATTCCGAGAAAAAAATATTTTATACCTTTACAATCAGGGTAAGTCAATGTGACCTGAATTATATAAATTTACTTTATTTAAGTAGGCAAAATATTTTTGTGACCATTTTCAGAAATTGACTAGCAATTATTAATTTTCTATTTAAAAATTCGCATATCCATCGAAAACCTGTCTCTCATAAAAGTAATTTGATAAAAAAAAACTAAAATACTTCAAAAAAGGGCATTACAGAAAAAACATTTTTTAACTCTTTTATTCAAATTTTGCAAAAAATACTTGACCTTGTGTCAGAAAAATTGTTCTGGTGCTCAGGGCCGGATCGGTATGGGAATACAATGGGGTATACGAGTGTAGAAAAGAGTTTGGACTACAAACGACTTCTAATGCTTTTTTGAACTTTTGCGAACTTTAGAAGTTATGCTCTAATAAGTGGGAGAGTTTAGGAAAATTTGGGCCTTTTAAAAACAAAAAAAAATTTTCTAATTGTCATAAACACTTAATTTTTCCAGTACTAATAGCTAACAAATTCAGCAAATATCCAAAATTTATTTTGTTTGAAAATCTTTTAAAGTGAAAAAGTTATAGGTGTTTCAAAATCAAATGCTTACTAAGAAATTTTTCATATTAGCGAAATACTGAAAATGACCATTTTGAATCACCCTGTTTACTGTGAAATAGTTGAAATAAAATTTTTTGGCTCCCGGGATACACTAGTGTCTACTTTCGAATGAACTTTAACATTTTACAATCGGTGGCCATAAAAAATTACTTTTGGCCGCCTTCTTGTAAAATGGTCCACAGTGCGTCGTTATCTGGAAGATACTCGAAATGACTATCAGCTATAATGATATTGCCATCAATTTTTGCTTAAAGAAAGAGTTGAACTTTTAATTTGAAATAGCAACAGCTAAAACTGTAAAAGAAATATTGAGAAATCGGAGCAACAAACTTCATCTGTACGGCCATAGAATTGGAATTGAAAATATTGATTGGAATTGAAAAAGTACCAACAAAAGGACGGCATTATCAACTACAGGTTTTTTAGTAAAGTGCTTCGATCGAATGGATGATATTTTAAATTTTAAAGAAAATTAAAAAAAAAAAACTATTTTTACTGAAGTTGGATGCTTGTTGATAGTTCTGCAACGCTTGCTGAAGGAATTGCATTTAAAGGACTGTTTAGTCTGCGCCGTACACTGGGGATTTCGCGGAAAAAAGTCAAATTGTCAACATACTCTTCATGCAATATGCATAGCTTATAATATTGAATTTAAACGTGGGAGAGTCGACTCAAATATGTAGAGAGCTCCATATAAAATCGGTTCAACTTTAACGGTCTTAATAATTATTATGCTGAACTTTATTTGCCATTTAGATAAGTCCCACCACTAAGTACAAAATTAATAAAAACACTGTTGTACTCTTTGGCAATAATTTATATAAAGGTAGCGTTACTACATTTTTTTATTCAGCAGTTAAAGCAATGTAAAATTTTGGTATAAAAGCAAATTTTGTAGAAAACGTGGTCTTTTCTATCGCCTGATCATTTCGAGGCTTGACAAAAGTTGGAATAGTTCAAGATAAATAATAGTAAAATTTTAATACAAATAAATCCATAGTAGATTTAAAATAATAGTCCTCAAACTTACTGCAAAGTTTTGGAACGAAAAAACAAATTTAATAGGAAGAAGTGAAAAGAAATTTCATTTCTTGCGATTGGAAAATATCATTAGTGTCGGTGCCACTTCCACAGAGGTAAATAAGTAAAACCCAAACAAAAAAAAATAAAAAATTCGTTTACATATTTCCAACGATATTTCTATTCATAGATTTGGCACCTAAGATATAGTGCAAAATCTTGGCCAGCCACTTCCACACTAAGTGTCATAGTAACCCTGTCGTTGAGGATCGATTAATTGCTTTACAGTATATATTTAAAAATATATAAATTGTCGCAAGGCTTAGAAAAATATTACATCTTTGTATCTCGGCGCAATATCAAGGCCAAAAATACCACTTGGATCCCTGGCTTCACCAACTTGAAGATATCAAATACACTGTATTTAAAATATACAGTCTTATATACATATGTACATATAAGCCATCTTTACCTAAAAACCATTAATAGTAATGAAAACATCTTTAATGTTTTATAGCATGGTATAGTTTTATCCCATGTAATGAACAAAAAAAATCGCATCCCTCAAGTTAGTTAAACAAAAAAACAAAAAAATTTTAATAATAAGAAGCAAATCGAGCTTAAATTAAGAAGAGCATAAGAAGGGAGATAAATCAGACAATAGTGCATGAAATTATTGCAACCATTATCGTTTTCTCTTTCGAGCTTACAGGAATCCAGTAGCTGAATGGCCATTCATTGATAGAACCAAAAAAAAAAAAATTAATAATGTGAGTAAGTGAAATTCCTGTAACTAGTTAATGCAATTATCATACATTAGTAATCTTCTCGAGTTGTTTGGTGCTAGAGCCTGCACGGGAATTTATAGTTTATTTTCCAAAAAGAATCTAATATTAAATAAAAATAAAAGTTAATTTTTCATAAAGTTGGAAACACAGCAATTGAGCAGGAAAAAAAGAAATACCTGAAAATAATACAAGGATGAAGATTATTAATGCACGTAAATAAAATTTAATACATGTGCTATTGTGAAAATAAAATATGTATATACATAAATCCAAAAGAAGGAGAAAGAAATAGAACTGCACTAGAAGAAAAGGGAGAAGTAGAAAATAAGTTTATGGAAGAAAAATTGAGAAACACAAATTATAACAAATCATAATTAGGATACGTGAGATCAGCAGCACCTTAGGGTATTAAAATTCTAGTTTTATTATAGTTTAAGTAAAATGTTGTCGTACATATTTAAGGCATATGAAATGTCTACTATGTAGTTTGTTCTTCATAATTTCCTCTTTTATATACTTAAAAACCCTGAGTTGGCAACCCTTATCATTATCTTCGTCTCCCCTGTGGTCTTATTTAGTTTTCTTATTAATGATCATTAGCTTCAGATCATTAACCTAATTTTTGAAATCATATATATATACTTTGCAATTATATACTTAATAAATTGTTATCGAGGGTTGTCCAAATGTTTACGCAAATCTCTTTAGTTGATAAAGTAATGGATTATTTTTCTTTTTAGTTTAAGAAATTATTATATTGTTAGTAATAAATATTACAATGAATAATTACTAATTTTCGAAGTTGTGATTACGTGTGGTATGTTTGTCTAGGGTAAAGGGCGATGATACATGGGATTATCAATAAAATTAGTATGGGCACCTAAGATCACTGATAATCAATGGTTGGGTTGGGCGATAATGAGTTCCACGACCATCTGGGACTCTCTAACAATTTTTACCGCATTACTCCCATTTAGATTCTGTATTATTAAAATTTTCCGGTTTGCTTTCATTTAACTTAATTTTCTATAATTCAGCATGCAAATAAAATAATCGAAGTATGTAGCAACATCAAAGAACCAAAAGTCCACGAACCCCTCCCGTTAGCCGACGAGCCAGAGCCGGATGTAAAGCATGCTAGGACTTTTAACCACTAGAAGAATAAACCAATCTCACACCCCAATTAGGTTGTATGCTACAAATACTCGTCCAATAAAAGAAGCCCGAAAATGTTTGATAAAGCGTGAACTTGAAGAGAAAATTGGAATACAGGCAGAGCAAGGCTCTGGTACGACAAATTCAGGAAATACGTCTCAAAGATTCTTTCCGAAATCACGGGTCTAGATGAAAACATAAGCAAGAGGTTTTCAATAATTCTCGAAGCTATAGCAATCACCGAGGTAGTAGATCTAAAGAAATTTGGTGATTTTTGTCTGGAGACGGCAAAAGATTTTGTCATGGAAAAGATATAATTGAAAAGTGTATTTTTCCTGTAGGCTTACTATTCGAAGAGGCTCAGGAAATTCGTAACAAAGACTATAAAAAATATCGCCTTAGACACTCCAGAAAATGCAGTCGAATTGCCACGAACGAAGATATTATGCACCGAATGGTGGTAACATCAGATCCAATGATCTCACATTTGACTCCTTCGTTTAGCCAGAAAAAGCATAGTGTTATAAGCTACGAAGTTAAGGCTCTTTTAGAATAATAAATTAAAAATAGATTTAAAATAAATAATATATTAAAAATTAAAAAAATCATTTAAATTATTTTGTTAGTTATGGCTTTCTACATTGTAGGTAACGATATACATTTCTCTAACTTTCTTTATTTTGATTACTTTTGTGTATTACTATATAAATAAAACTAAATTTGTGATGAAATCACTACATTTTTTGAGAAATATATTTTTTTCCTCACCTCCATACAAAAATCCCCAGTGTGCGCCGCTAACAACATGTCAGAAGACACAATTACAATTTTCAACCAAAATTGCAATTAATTTGTTATAAAACTTAAATACAAAGTTATGAGTTTTTGCAATGACAAAGAGAAACGTAGATATGGCGCCTCACGAAGAAATCTATACAATATGTCAAGAAGTGAAATTCCGGGAAAACATTCACTATCTCTTCGATTTACAGCGTTAAATTACTTAAATCTATTACAATATAATGGAAGTTATTCAATTTCCTGTTCTTTTCCTATAAATTAGTTTTCAAAATCTGCTATATGGTGAAATATTGTGCAATGTCCAAAACCAAAGTTTGCAAAAATTAATCAAAATCGACTTTTTTATTGATTATGAATCCTAACGATTTTATATACATAATTAAAAATAAAGTATCAACATGTGCTTATTGTCACAAGTCAAATGAATTCAAATATTTGAGTTTTTAAATAACAAAGCAAGCATTGACTTTTCCCTTTGTTTACAAAGACGCTGATTCACTATCATACACGATCGCACGATTAATTCACACGAAAATTTTACATAAGTCTGACCGACTTTAAAAAATCGCTCCGAAATGGCGTTTTAGACAGGATTCCCAGTTTTATTTGATACCTTATCCCCAATTTGCGATTTTCCGTTTATAACAGAAAGCTTTATCAAATTCAATATTTCGCAGCCACAATGATAGATTCTTTTGGGATATATAATAATTATTTGTAAAAATTTTTTAACAATAAACAATTTTTTTCTTGGCAAAAATCGCAAAATATTGAATATAATAATATTGAATATAACCAAGCATTTTGTTATTTGTTAATTTATAAATTAGGACCTAAGCTTTTAAATTCTTATTACAAATACTAATCAAAAGATCGAAATAATGATAATAATCTCATCCTACATATCCTTAAAAGTGAAATAATATTATGTCAAAGGAAATATAATTAAATACACTTGTGTAATATTATAAAAAGTATTTTATTTTGTCCTTTGAGATCTAACAAAATCACAACAAGCTGAATTATTTTTAAGTTGTGTATTTATTTTAAAAAGAGATTCTAATAACTCATACTGCATTATGTTGCGAATTTTGGTTTTTGTTTTATTCATTGTAGAAAACTTGTTCAACACAAGCATTACTTTTGGGTACATAGTTGACTTTCGCAACGAATAATAACACAAAGTTTCAGACTTGCCGTATACAAATTTTTATATATTAAGATTTTTCCAGATTTACCACCATCATGGAGAAAAATATGATATGTCAATACATGAATTTGAATAAAAAAAAGTAAACTAAATAACAAGTTTTATCATTATATATTATCCCCAAAAATCCCCAGCAAAAAAGTACTTTTTCCCCAAAAAAATCCTCTAGGGATTTTCCCAAAATTTGTATCCCCAACCTTAAAATAAAATCCCCTATTCGGGGAAAAATACCTAAAACTGCGAACGCTGGTTTTGGGTGCGACATTATTCGACAATAATGATGCACAAACATCTCTTTGTTATTTTGTGTATATATGTACATACATGAAATTTATTATTATAAAAAATACTTTGCTTTCGTTGCTTTAAAAATAGAAAAAGTGAATATAAAATGTTAAAGAATGAAGAAAAAGTTCAAATACTTTTTTTTATAAGATTTGCCAAATCGCACGACTTGGCAAAAAATCTGTCACACAGTAGCATTTTTAGTCCACACTACCATACTTTTATAGCACACATGCAATATATGGCAGATCGTACGATTATGCAGGATAGTGAATCACGGCTTTAAGCGTTGATAATGACCCAATTAATCAGGTTCATGCATCACTGCAACAAAAACGATAACAACGGGGATTGTCAAACAAACTCCATACATAAGAATGGTTCACAGGATATTAAATCAACAATGTGAGAAGAAAAAATAATTGATAAAGAAAATGCTAAGGCAGGCTTATACTTACTATTGTGTATGAACATGCAAGCTGTAAAACTTATTCCACAGTCATATGCAAGTTCCTAAACCTACAAAATGAAATTGCAAGTTCACAACTTTACTATATACAATATCGTTACTCATGAATCTAACAACTTTGTCTGGGATGAAACTGAAGGAAGCCTTGTTGCGTCGACTTTCGTCACTATTTTCATAAAATATTTCAGAACGGAAATCCTCCGTACGACAAATTTTCATCACATAATTATATATTCAGACTGTATTCACCAAAATCGCAATGTATTGTTGGAAAAAACATCATTATTGAACATAAATATTTAGTCGTAGGGCACACGTGAATGGAGCGCTATTCGACTCACTCTCTTATTCAACGAAAAAGAAATAACAAGAAAATAAATTTACCCTCTCAATTTGTTGACCTAATAAAGGATTCTCGTAAAAACACATTTCCTCTTAACATTCATCACCTTAAACACGATTGTTTTCTTGATTTTGAAGCTGTTCCTAAGCAATACTCATCGATTCGAACAGGTAAAGTATGTATTATAAAATAAATACATATAACTTGGAAAAATTATTCAAACATTTAGGGGAAAAAATTCTCCAATTCTCCCTACGGTTAATATGCTCCGTGCTTTATGTTATGTTCCATCGGGAAATTGATATTAAAGAAGATTATAAGGTTGTTCCACAACGAGCAGACAAAAAATCTGAATTCATTTATCCTAACCTCTTGCATCCTGTAAGAATAAAAATTTTTAAAAAGAAATGTCAGCATTTGCAGGACCTTAAATTATTTCTTTCTTTTGACTGTCATTATTTTTATGATAATATTACATTTGAACATTGAATTGTTTTGCTTTCTGTATACTCATTTTTTGTGAACTTAAAATTCATAGATATTTGTGTTTTGTATTATTTAAATTATAATATTATTATTTTTGTTGTTAGTATTTATTTTAGTGACACTTAATTTCTCTTATCAAAAGATATTAATTAAAAATAAACCGAATAAAGCGTTAATAAAAGAAATTAAAACATTATTTCATATTTTTAACTTTTTCACTTCTGTTAAAAAAATATTTATGATGATACTCGTACGTACGTCTTTTTGTTTCAGAAAACACAAATGCAAAAGAACGTAATAAATATTTCGAAATGTATATTTTTTTTCACTTGAATTAGTTTAGTTGTTCTGTTTTAATTCCATATTCCATCAATTATTTCTATATCTGAAATATTTTTTTTTTTATAACGTTTTCTGCTTCTCCTGTAAAATAAGAATAATTGATGTTACGCACTATTGGATTTTCGACGATAATATTAGAGATAATTTAAAATTCAATTCGCTACCTAAGCGCTACCAAAACGGTATTAAGAATCATTCCTAGGAAGTTCATAATTTCCAAAAAGTTATTAATTGAAATCTTAGGTACATTTTTGTAGTTAATTGTATTCTTCAATTTTTAACGGTGTGCTACCTATGAACCTGAACAGGGGAAAAAAGGTGAAAACATCGAATTTTCATCTTGAAAATCAAGATTTGTTGGATTTATATATTCACAATTTTTGTTCATTATGATAAGATCTCAACTTTGTTTCAGATATTAAATCAAAATTCCAAACGATTTACAAGATAGCATGAGAAAATGATAATTAATTTCCAAAAATGACACTGGGATATCGCTAACTGGGATATCCATTTTGATTTTGTACTTCTACCTGAATGAGCGCTTATTACATATCAATGATTTTTACAATAATTAGTTGAGATCTGTTTCTTATTGTGCGCAGTTGTGAATATTATATTATATTATGCCCAAAGCAAAACAGTTAGCAATTCCGAGAAAAAAATATTTTATACCTTTACAATCAGGGTAAGTCAATGTGACCTGAATTATATAAATTTACTTTATTTAAGTAGGCAAAATATTTTTGTGACCATTTTCAGAAATTGACTAGCAATTATTAATTTTCTATTTAAAAATTCGCATATCCATCGAAAACCTGTCTCTCATAAAAGTAATTTGATAAAAAAAAACTAAAATACTTCAAAAAAGGGCATTACAGAAAAAACATTTTTTAACTCTTTTATTCAAATTTTGCAAAAAATACTTGACCTTGTGTCAGAAAAATTGTTCTGGTGCTCAGGGCCGGATCGGTATGGGAATACAATGGGGTATACGAGTGTAGAAAAGAGTTTGGACTACAAACGACTTCTAATGCTTTTTTGAACTTTTGCGAACTTTAGAAGTTATGCTCTAATAAGTGGGAGAGTTTAGGAAAATTTGGGCCTTTTAAAAACAAAAAAAAAATTTCTAATTGTCATAAACACTTAATTTTTCCAGTACTAATAGCTAACAAATTCAGCAAATATCCAAAATTTATTTTGTTTGAAAATCTTTTAAAGTGAAAAAGTTATAGGTGTTTCAAAATCAAATGCTTACTAAGAAATTTTTCATATTAGCGAAATACTGAAAATGACCATTTTGAATCACCCTGTTTACTGTGAAATAGTTGAAATAAAATTTTTTGGCTCCCGGGATACACTAGTGTCTACTTTCGAATGAACTTTAACATTTTACAATCGGTGGCCATAAAAAATTACTTTTGGCCGCCTTCTTGTAAAATGGTCCACAGTGCGTCGTTATCTGGAAGATACTCGAAATGACTATCAGCTATAATGATATTGCCATCAATTTTTGCTTAAAGAAAGAGTTGAACTTTTAATTTGAAATAGCAACAGCTAAAACTGTAAAAGAAATATTGAGAAATCGGAGCAACAAACTTCATCTGTACGGCCATAGAATTGGAATTGAAAATATTGATTGGAATTGAAAAAGTACCAACAAAAGGACGGCATTATCAACTACAGGTTTTTTAGTAAAGTGCTTCGATCGAATGGATGATATTTTAAATTTTAAAGAAAATTAAAAAAAAAAACTATTTTTACTGAAGTTGGATGCTTGTTGATAGTTCTGCAACGCTTGCTGAAGGAATTGCATTTAAAGGACTGTTTAGTCTGCGCCGTACACTGGGGATTTCGCGGAAAAAAGTCAAATTGTCAACATACTCTTCATGCAATATGCATAGCTTATAATATTGAATTTAAACGTGGGAGAGTCGACTCAAATATGTAGAGAGCTCCATATAAAATCGGTTCAACTTTAACGGTCTTAATAATTATTATGCTGAACTTTATTTGCCATTTAGATAAGTCCCACCACTAAGTACAAAATTAATAAAAACACTGTTGTACTCTTTGGCAATAATTTATATAAAGGTAGCGTTACTACATTTTTTTATTCAGCAGTTAAAGCAATGTAAAATTTTGGTATAAAAGCAAATTTTGTAGAAAACGTGGTCTTTTCTATCGCCTGATCATTTCGAGGCTTGACAAAAGTTGGAATAGTTCAAGATAAATAATAGTAAAATTTTAATACAAATAAATCCATAGTAGATTTAAAATAATAGTCCTCAAACTTACTGCAAAGTTTTGGAACGAAAAAACAAATTTAATAGGAAGAAGTGAAAAGAAATTTCATTTCTTGCGATTGGAAAATATCATTAGTGTCGGTGCCACTTCCACAGAGGTAAATAAGTAAAACCCAAACAAAAAAAAATAAAAAATTCGTTTACATATTTCCAACGATATTTCTATTCATAGATTTGGCACCTAAGATATAGTGCAAAATCTTGGCCAGCCACTTCCACACTAAGTGTCATAGTAACCCTGTCGTTGAGGATCGATTAATTGCTTTACAGTATATATTTAAAAATATATAAATTGTCGCAAGGCTTAGAAAAATATTACATCTTTGTATCTCGGCGCAATATCAAGGCCAAAAATACCACTTGGATCCCTGGCTTCACCAACTTGAAGATATCAAATACACTGTATTTAAAATATACAGTCTTATATACATATGTACATATAAGCCATCTTTACCTAAAAACCATTAATAGTAATGAAAACATCTTTAATGTTTTATAGCATGGTATAGTTTTATCCCATGTAATGAACAAAAAAAATCGCATCCCTCAAGTTAGTTAAACAAAAAAACAAAAAAATTTTAATAATAAGAAGCAAATCGAGCTTAAATTAAGAAGAGCATAAGAAGGGAGATAAATCAGACAATAGTGCATGAAATTATTGCAACCATTATCGTTTTCTCTTTCGAGCTTACAGGAATCCAGTAGCTGAATGGCCATTCATTGATAGAACCAAAAAAAAAAAAATTAATAATGTGAGTAAGTGAAATTCCTGTAACTAGTTAATGCAATTATCATACATTAGTAATCTTCTCGAGTTGTTTGGTGCTAGAGCCTGCACGGGAATTTATAGTTTATTTTCCAAAAAGAATCTAATATTAAATAAAAATAAAAGTTAATTTTTCATAAAGTTGGAAACACAGCAATTGAGCAGGAAAAAAAGAAATACCTGAAAATAATACAAGGATGAAGATTATTAATGCACGTAAATAAAATTTAATACATGTGCTATTGTGAAAATAAAATATGTATATACATAAATCCAAAAGAAGGAGAAAGAAATAGAACTGCACTAGAAGAAAAGGGAGAAGTAGAAAATAAGTTTATGGAAGAAAAATTGAGAAACACAAATTATAACAAATCATAATTAGGATACGTGAGATCAGCAGCACCTTAGGGTATTAAAATTCTAGTTTTATTATAGTTTAAGTAAAATGTTGTCGTACATATTTAAGGCATATGAAATGTCTACTATGTAGTTTGTTCTTCATAATTTCCTCTTTTATATACTTAAAAACCCTGAGTTGGCAACCCTTATCATTATCTTCGTCTCCCCTGTGGTCTTATTTAGTTTTCTTATTAATGATCATTAGCTTCAGATCATTAACCTAATTTTTGAAATCATATATATATACTTTGCAATTATATACTTAATAAATTGTTATCGAGGGTTGTCCAAATGTTTACGCAAATCTCTTTAGTTGATAAAGTAATGGATTATTTTTCTTTTTAGTTTAAGAAATTATTATATTGTTAGTAATAAATATTACAATGAATAATTACTAATTTTCGAAGTTGTGATTACGTGTGGTATGTTTGTCTAGGGTAAAGGGCGATGATACATGGGATTATCAATAAAATTAGTATGGGCACCTAAGATCACTGATAATCAATGGTTGGGTTGGGCGATAATGAGTTCCACGACCATCTGGGACTCTCTAACAATTTTTACCGCATTACTCCCATTTAGATTCTGTATTATTAAAATTTTCCGGTTTGCTTTCATTTAACTTAATTTTCTATAATTCAGCATGCAAATAAAATAATCGAAGTATGTAGCAACATCAAAGAACCAAAAGTCCACGAACCCCTCCCGTTAGCCGACGAGCCAGAGCCGGATGTAAAGCATGCTAGGACTTTTAACCACTAGAAGAATAAACCAATCTCACACCCCAATTAGGTTGTATGCTACAAATACTCGTCCAATAAAAGAAGCCCGAAAATGTTTGATAAAGCGTGAACTTGAAGAGAAAATTGGAATACAGGCAGAGCAAGGCTCTGGTACGACAAATTCAGGAAATACGTCTCAAAGATTCTTTCCGAAATCACGGGTCTAGATGAAAACATAAGCAAGAGGTTTTCAATAATTCTCGAAGCTATAGCAATCACCGAGGTAGTAGATCTAAAGAAATTTGGTGATTTTTGTCTGGAGACGGCAAAAGATTTTGTCATGGAAAAGATATAATTGAAAAGTGTATTTTTCCTGTAGGCTTACTATTCGAAGAGGCTCAGGAAATTCGTAACAAAGACTATAAAAAATATCGCCTTAGACACTCCAGAAAATGCAGTCGAATTGCCACGAACGAAGATATTATGCACCGAATGGTGGTAACATCAGATCCAATGATCTCACATTTGACTCCTTCGTTTAGCCAGAAAAAGCATAGTGTTATAAGCTACGAAGTTAAGGCTCTTTTAGAATAATAAATTAAAAATAGATTTAAAATAAATAATATATTAAAAATTAAAAAAATCATTTAAATTATTTTGTTAGTTATGGCTTTCTACATTGTAGGTAACGATATACATTTCTCTAACTTTCTTTATTTTGATTACTTTTGTGTATTACTATATAAATAAAACTAAATTTGTGATGAAATCACTACATTTTTTGAGAAATATATTTTTTTCCTCACCTCCATACAAAAATCCCCAGTGTGCGCCGCTAACAACATGTCAGAAGACACAATTACAATTTTCAACCAAAATTGCAATTAATTTGTTATAAAACTTAAATACAAAGTTATGAGTTTTTGCAATGACAAAGAGAAACGTAGATATGGCGCCTCACGAAGAAATCTATACAATATGTCAAGAAGTGAAATTCCGGGAAAACATTCACTATCTCTTCGATTTACAGCGTTAAATTACTTAAATCTATTACAATATAATGGAAGTTATTCAATTTCCTGTTCTTTTCCTATAAATTAGTTTTCAAAATCTGCTATATGGTGAAATATTGTGCAATGTCCAAAACCAAAGTTTGCAAAAATTAATCAAAATCGACTTTTTTATTGATTATGAATCCTAACGATTTTATATACATAATTAAAAATAAAGTATCAACATGTGCTTATTGTCACAAGTCAAATGAATTCAAATATTTGAGTTTTTAAATAACAAAGCAAGCATTGACTTTTCCCTTTGTTTACAAAGACGCTGATTCACTATCATACACGATCGCACGATTAATTCACACGAAAATTTTACATAAGTCTGACCGACTTTAAAAAATCGCTCCGAAATGGCGTTTTAGACAGGATTCCCAGTTTTATTTGATACCTTATCCCCAATTTGCGATTTTCCGTTTATAACAGAAAGCTTTATCAAATTCAATATTTCGCAGCCACAATGATAGATTCTTTTGGGATATATAATAATTATTTGTAAAAATTTTTTAACAATAAACAATTTTTTTCTTGGCAAAAATCGCAAAATATTGAATATAATAATATTGAATATAACCAAGCATTTTGTTATTTGTTAATTTATAAATTAGGACCTAAGCTTTTAAATTCTTATTACAAATACTAATCAAAAGATCGAAATAATGATAATAATCTCATCCTACATATCCTTAAAAGTGAAATAATATTATGTCAAAGGAAATATAATTAAATACACTTGTGTAATATTATAAAAAGTATTTTATTTTGTCCTTTGAGATCTAACAAAATCACAACAAGCTGAATTATTTTTAAGTTGTGTATTTATTTTAAAAAGAGATTCTAATAACTCATACTGCATTATGTTGCGAATTTTGGTTTTTGTTTTATTCATTGTAGAAAACTTGTTCAACACAAGCATTACTTTTGGGTACATAGTTGACTTTCGCAACGAATAATAACACAAAGTTTCAGACTTGCCGTATACAAATTTTTATATATTAAGATTTTTCCAGATTTACCACCATCATGGAGAAAAATATGATATGTCAATACATGAATTTGAATAAAAAAAAGTAAACTAAATAACAAGTTTTATCATTATATATTATCCCCAAAAATCCCCAGCAAAAAAGTACTTTTTCCCCAAAAAAATCCTCTAGGGATTTTCCCAAAATTTGTATCCCCAACCTTAAAATAAAATCCCCTATTCGGGGAAAAATACCTAAAACTGCGAACGCTGGTTTTGGGTGCGACATTATTCGACAATAATGATGCACAAACATCTCTTTGTTATTTTGTGTATATATGTACATACATGAAATTTATTATTATAAAAAATACTTTGCTTTCGTTGCTTTAAAAATAGAAAAAGTGAATATAAAATGTTAAAGAATGAAGAAAAAGTTCAAATACTTTTTTTTATAAGATTTGCCAAATCGCACGACTTGGCAAAAAATCTGTCACACAGTAGCATTTTTAGTCCACACTACCATACTTTTATAGCACACATGCAATATATGGCAGATCGTACGATTATGCAGGATAGTGAATCACGGCTTTAAGCGTTGATAATGACCCAATTAATCAGGTTCATGCATCACTGCAACAAAAACGATAACAACGGGGATTGTCAAACAAACTCCATACATAAGAATGGTTCACAGGATATTAAATCAACAATGTGAGAAGAAAAAATAATTGATAAAGAAAATGCTAAGGCAGGCTTATACTTACTATTGTGTATGAACATGCAAGCTGTAAAACTTATTCCACAGTCATATGCAAGTTCCTAAACCTACAAAATGAAATTGCAAGTTCACAACTTTACTATATACAATATCGTTACTCATGAATCTAACAACTTTGTCTGGGATGAAACTGAAGGAAGCCTTGTTGCGTCGACTTTCGTCACTATTTTCATAAAATATTTCAGAACGGAAATCCTCCGTACGACAAATTTTCATCACATAATTATATATTCAGACTGTATTCACCAAAATCGCAATGTATTGTTGGAAAAAACATCATTATTGAACATAAATATTTAGTCGTAGGGCACACGTGAATGGAGCGCTATTCGACTCACTCTCTTATTCAACGAAAAAGAAATAACAAGAAAATAAATTTACCCTCTCAATTTGTTGACCTAATAAAGGATTCTCGTAAAAACACATTTCCTCTTAACATTCATCACCTTAAACACGATTGTTTTCTTGATTTTGAAGCTGTTCCTAAGCAATACTCATCGATTCGAACAGGTAAAGTATGTATTATAAAATAAATACATATAACTTGGAAAAATTATTCAAACATTTAGGGGAAAAAATTCTCCAATTCTCCCTACGGTTAATATGCTCCGTGCTTTATGTTATGTTCCATCGGGAAATTGATATTAAAGAAGATTATAAGGTTGTTCCACAACGAGCAGACAAAAAATCTGAATTCATTTATCCTAACCTCTTGCATCCTGTAAGAATAAAAATTTTTAAAAAGAAATGTCAGCATTTGCAGGACCTTAAATTATTTCTTTCTTTTGACTGTCATTATTTTTATGATAATATTACATTTGAACATTGAATTGTTTTGCTTTCTGTATACTCATTTTTTGTGAACTTAAAATTCATAGATATTTGTGTTTTGTATTATTTAAATTATAATATTATTATTTTTGTTGTTAGTATTTATTTTAGTGACACTTAATTTCTCTTATCAAAAGATATTAATTAAAAATAAACCGAATAAAGCGTTAATAAAAGAAATTAAAACATTATTTCATATTTTTAACTTTTTCACTTCTGTTAAAAAAATATTTATGATGATACTCGTACGTACGTCTTTTTGTTTCAGAAAACACAAATGCAAAAGAACGTAATAAATATTTCGAAATGTATATTTTTTTTCACTTGAATTAGTTTAGTTGTTCTGTTTTAATTCCATATTCCATCAATTATTTCTATATCTGAAATATTTTTTTTTTTATAACGTTTTCTGCTTCTCCTGTAAAATAAGAATAATTGATGTTACGCACTATTGGATTTTCGACGATAATATTAGAGATAATTTAAAATTCAATTCGCTACCTAAGCGCTACCAAAACGGTATTAAGAATCATTCCTAGGAAGTTCATAATTTCCAAAAAGTTATTAATTGAAATCTTAGGTACATTTTTGTAGTTAATTGTATTCTTCAATTTTTAACGGTGTGCTACCTATGAACCTGAACAGGGGAAAAAAGGTGAAAACATCGAATTTTCATCTTGAAAATCAAGATTTGTTGGATTTATATATTCACAATTTTTGTTCATTATGATAAGATCTCAACTTTGTTTCAGATATTAAATCAAAATTCCAAACGATTTACAAGATAGCATGAGAAAATGATAATTAATTTCCAAAAATGACACCGAGGCCCCAAAAAAAGTGCATTACTTTTGGCAAAACTGGGAGATACCGGTCTTTTTTTGTCTTTCATCACATAGTGGTGTCCGTATATGATTATTTTTTTCGTGTTGTACTGTGTCACCAATTTCGAAATTCTAAAGCTAGGTATTCTTGCCTTTATAAAGCGTTGGGATAAAGAGTTTTCTGACCCTTACATTACGAAGCAGCTGTACCTACGTGTCTCTAGTTAGACCTATCTTAAGATACGGATCAATTATATGAGATCCATACGACAACATTCATAACATTCGTATTGAATCTGTACCAAAACAATTCTTGTTGTTCTGGCTACATGGCCTTGGATGGAGTTTTTCAACAAATTAAACTAGCAGATTAGCATCAATAAACATTCCTACTCTCAAAAGTCGTGCTAAAATGTTAATTGTTTCTTTTATGATAAAACTTATCAATGGTAACATTTGCTCTGAATTTCGTTTAAATTCTGTTAAATTTAATATTCCTTGTCGTAGTACTAGCCATTTTAATCCTCTTGTTGTTAAGTTTTGTAGGTCTAATTATGCTATGGCGAATCCTTTCACGAGACTATGTCGTTAATATAATTATTTGTCTGAACTTTTTGATTTTTCTTTGAATTTTAATATTATAATTATTGTTTTTCTAAATTCATAACTTATAAATTTTTATTATAATTCATGTAATTTAATATAATTAATAAAAATATAATTAATAAAAAAACAATATTTACAACTAAGGTCGACTAAATCAAGAAATTCTTAATAAATACATAAATGAATAACTACATAAATAAATAAATAAATAAATAAATAAATAAATAAATAAATAAATAAATAAATAAATAAATAAATAAATAGATAAATAAATAAATAAATAAATACATAAATAAATAAATAAATAAATAAATAAATAAATAAATAAATAAATAAATAAATAAATAAATAAATAAATAAATAAATAAATAAATAAATAAATAAATAAATAAATAAATAAATAAATAAATAAATAAATAAATAAATAAATAAATAAATAAATAAATAAATAAATAAATAAATAAATAAATAAATAAATAAATAAATAAATAAATAAATAAATAAATAAATAAATAAATAAATAAATAAATAAATAAATAAATAAATAAATAAATAAATAAATAAATAAATAAATAAATAAATAAATAAATAAATAAATAAATAAATAAATAAATAAATAAATAAATAAATAAATAAATAAATAAATAAATAAATAAATAAATAAATAAATAAATAAATAAATAAATAAATAAATAAATAAATAAATAAATAAATAAATAAATAAATAAATAAATAAATAAATAAATAAATAAATAAATAAATAAATAAATAAATAAATAAATAAATAAATAAACAAATAAATAAAGAAATAAAAACTTATTGTATTTAGTTAATAACTTTTGAAATTTATTATATAATTTTCAAAATATGGTGGGTAGTTCTGAAATACAGTTAAAAATGGTATAGCATTGGTAATTCGTTTATTCAAACTAGCGTTAACGATACCTTTTCGATCAATTTAGAAACTTAAGATACGACTTATAGTTCGACTAGATCTATATGTGTATATGTATTGCATTTCGAAACAAATGCAAAGTTTTTCGTTACGTTCTCATAAAGTTATTAAAAATAATGGTGGACTTCTAGTATTCAATGAAAAATTCTTATTTTATAAGCATTTACTTTTTGCAGTACTATAGACCAATTTAATTTCGCATTATGTCCTTAAGAAACTTCTCGCTTTTTTTTAACTTCAAGGAATAGAACAAAAATTTATTCATATTAAATTTTCGTTTCACACATACAAGCAAAGCTCGGTATAACAAATATCGCTTTAACGAAAATTCAATGTATCGAACGTCCAAATGTTTAACATTAATCAGTTGTTTTATTTTGTAATCGGAATAAAGAACTAGAACAAATAAATTAAAAATTTTAGCATGTTCAATCGGAAAGAAAAATAAAAAAGAAAAATAAATAAAGGTATGAATGTAATATCAAAAATTCGTTGAAGCGCTGTTAATTTTTATATGCCAATATTGCGATCATTTGTATTACTTTTTAGGCAGCGCAATTGCCGC
This sequence comes from Gymnocheta viridis, assembly GCA_956483585.1. NCBI lineage: Eukaryota > Metazoa > Arthropoda > Insecta > Diptera > Tachinidae > Gymnocheta > Gymnocheta viridis. The sequence goes on along the minus strand of OY101443.1, from coordinate 40,436,370 downwards.
ATTCCGCGAAACAAATAAGGTAAACAGAAGAATGTCGCTGAAAGGAAAAGCTACAGCCGTGGATTCTGAAATCCATCATTGAGAAATTCTAAGTATCCCAGTACTAAAAAGAAGCTTTGCTATTGGTTTCTCAACGAAAGGAAAAACATTCGAATTGTTATAAAATCAAAAGCAACAAAGAATTTATGATTGTGGTTTTCATCACAGACTAATAACATGAATGGGTTTCATGCAAGTGATGGATGATTGACTAAATCCTGTATAAAATAGCAAACTCAAATAATATTAAGGCACCTTTTGCATTTTTACATTTTTCAGAAACTTACATCGTTTTAAATACTTGGTGTCCTTAATATGATTTCCTAAGAATTATTGTTTTTCCTCCGTATTTAGTAGTGTATGGAATATAGGCCTGTAACCATTTAATATTAAAAGTATGGAGTATACAGTTTTCTATTGTGTGGAAACAAACGGTTTAAAAATTACTACTAACCGTATTAATACTTTACTAAAAAACTTCTGCAAACTTAAGGTCAACAATAACAATATAAAAACTTTTTTTCTATAGAGAATGCGAAATATTAGAAAAAAATATATAATTCATATAATGTTATTGTTGGCCTTAAGCTTGGAGAAGTTTTTTTTAATAAAATACTAAAGTTAATTATTAAATAAATTATTTTAGTAAAAGACACACGTAAAATAATACGTCTAAAAATATGTATGTACATTAGGGTGGGTCACTGATGTAAGACAAAAAATAAAAGTTCTCAATTCATATTCTAATAGCAATATTTTTTTGTCTTATGTTAAAAAAATAAAAATTGCTATAAAAAACTTAATAAAAGTTATATCTTGAGTCCGCGCCAGAGCTCCTAAGAATTAAGTATTTAAAAAATGACATGTGAAAATGAATAAGTTTGTACTTTTCGTATTCTAATTTGTTAAATAATACGGTTAAATAGTTGATATTCCTGATCAGTAGTATCCACCGTCAAAAGAGGTAAAATTGAACAAAGAACGCTGATCAGATGGTGTAGCGACCTCGAAATCAGTACTGATCCGTTCTGCTAGTATGATGAATAATAAAAATTGTTCTATATATAGTACTCTCTTAATAAAAATAATGAATTTATCCAAAAAATTTTCTAATAAAAAAAAAATAAAAAAATTAGAATAAATAAATGGGTAAACTCGGGTTTGAACTTGAGCCAAAATTAATCGTTTCAATATATAAAATATTAATAAAAGTTCGACTAATTACTTATAAACATTAATTATAAATAACGATGGCACGCGTCAAAAAAATCTACATGTTTACATGGTCGTAGAATACTAAAAAAGAAATTCAACTACAAATGACAGAAACCAGACAACATGATTAAGTACCGTTTATTCTCAGCAGCCAATGGCGCTGAATAAGCAAGAGAGACTGGAATATATAGAGTAGTTATTCATCATAGATGGGATTTAGTACTAACCGAAATTGATTTGACATGTGAAAATGAATAAGTTTGTACTTTTCGTATTCTAAATTGTTAAATAATATGGTTAAATAGTTGATATTCCTGATCACTAGTATCCACCGTCAAAAGTGGTAAACTTGAACAAAAAACGCTGATGAGATGGTGTAGCGACCTCGAAATCAGTACTGATCCGTTCTGCTAGTATGACGAATAATAAAAATTGTTCTATATATAGTACTCTCTTAATAAAAATAATGAATTTATCCAAAAAATTTTCTAATAAAAAAAATAAAAAATAAAAAAATTAGATAAATAAATGGGTAAACTCGGGTTTGAACTTGAGCCAAAATTAATCATTTCAATATATAAAATATTTAAAAATCATTTTTTAAATTTTAATATTTTATTTACTATCAATTATTATTAGTTAAAACTAAACAAATTTTAAATTAAACTCAAAAAACAAAAAAATATACCTTGATTCTTTACAACATAAAATAATAAAATTACGAAATTATGTTAGTTATTTTTTGGTCACAAAATCTTGTTTATTGACAAATCTAGGCATCTCTCGTCTTGATTCAAGTTTCGTCTGCATTAAAATTTCTCTTGATTCTGACACTATTTTCACAGTTCATTCCACCGCCTGAGTATGACATGGTAGCTGGGCGAAAATTATATTGTTACTTTCTTGACACTCAACTACCGCATTTATTTCTTCATTAGTAATGTTCCGAAGGCTTCGTGGATCGAAAAACTTTTGATTCCAATTTATAACTTCAAAGTAGTAGTTCCTAGCGTCAAAATTGATAATCGGGACCTCAAACACGCGAGGTTGCTGTCCAATATGAAATGATCTTCGTGCTTTTTGAATTATTCTGGCTGCCGATTCTCTCACTGTTTTATTTTCATCCAACAACATCGACAGAAGAAAGTTTTCTGGGTGAGCAAAATAGACGTGACGTTGAATTACGCGATCTATTAAAAGCTTTAACTCTGCACGAAGGTATCGTGAGTTTGTTACCAATTTTCAAAAACTTTTAGATCCATGTTTTTTATTTATACTGTAGCATAAAGCTTTACACAATAGTCTGCTAATACTTGTAGTTGTTATGTCGGATTTGATGTAGGAGCATATAAACGTAAAATTCTATTTACTTTTGATAGCCATCAAGCATGGGACATTTTTCCTGGAGACCTGTTAGCTAAGCCATCATCGCAGTGTCCACTTATAACAGATTTAGTTATCCCATACAAATAGTTTTGATCTGTGCTTAAGCCTTCAAATTGCATTTCCGAAAGCTGGCCTTCAATTTGGGTAGTTGGTACTTAGATGTGGGTAGTTTCTTGAGAACTTAAAAGTCGTCAGATACAGTAATATGCTTTTCTGCAATACAATACTATGTTGTTATGTAAAGAAGGGTTATGGACGTTATATGTAAAATTTAAGAAAGCCGAATTTCAAAGGGCGGACTCTTAAACTAAAAATAAATTAATAATATTTTAGAAGGATCTAATACAGACAAAAATACAATATATTTATACTATTAGAAATCGATAGGAGAAAAAAAATATGTTGACCTACCCCTAATGTACATACTTATGCATATACATTTTTTATAAAATATAAATTGTAAAACTGTTAAGCCAAACTAGCCTCCAAAGAATTATGGTAGCCAGATATTAAATTTCAAGTTAATCACACACAGTTTATTTTAGTTAATACTTCCTAAATAAGCAGACAGACGTGTATCACAAAACGAGTATTATATTATTTAATTGAATTGTTTTTGTTTTCTCAGATGCTTTGTAATGCTCTTAACTGTGACATATTCGTACTTCAAGTCCACATTTATCATTAACTTTTTTATACCATTGAATGCCTTGACCATGATAATTGCTTTAGTTTCTACTTGTCTGAATGTCGAAAATGCCACAGATTTATTTGAAATTAATTTGTACTAAGATCGCTACATTGATCTGTAAATAACTTCACACAATCATGAAGCACGGACATTTAGAATTTTGCATTTAAAGAAAATAAAAAGAAAAAAAATATCGTAAAATTTATTGAAATTACAAGACAATTACAACAATAAACTTGTTAATGAACAATTCTATATTAGCCAACTTAAATAAATATTTAACTTTAAACCATTAGATGGCAAAAAAGCAATAATATACTATTGAAAATACTGGCATGAAAGAACAAAACAGGCAACCGTACGTGCAATTTACTGACTGGAAGCATTTATGCATACATTTATGTCATTTCTGTTGTTCATGTGGTTGTTTGCGGTCGTATGCAACTTGTATGCCAAACTTGTGACATTTGAAATCCAAAGAAAACCCAATCTTGTATAACCTGTTTGAGATTAATTTATGCCCATCTTGACATTAGCCATCTTTGGTAAAATGTTGGTCAATTCAAGCGACACTCGTGCTCGTGCTGGTGCCGATTTTTTACACATGTTCATTTATTTGATTAATTTTTATAACGAGCGCTACATTCTTGTTAAGGTTAAACAACATTATTCGTTAATTTTGATACATACAATAAGAAGCATCAATTAATTAATGTAAATTCTCACAAATGGGTTTTTCTTTGTACACAGAAAGTAAAATGTCGTACTAAATTCAAGTATTTTCTACTTATTTTGAGTACAAATAACAATTAAAGTACATAAATCAAGCCGCAGCGGGATTACTTTAGATACTTACTTTAGATTACTTTAGTTTCTTTAAATGAGTACAAAATTTTTTAATCAGGTGAAAAGTCTTGAATCAACTAAAAAATTAAATTTGGCGCTTAATAATCCGTACTTAAATCAATCTTTCTGTACTTGATTTTAGTAAATCTGGGATTACCGTACTTTTAACACCGCTTGGGACTGATTTAAGTACGGATGGATGGATTGGATTTTTTTGAGCGTATATATCTGACTTTAACTACTGCATGAAATTCCAATTTAAAAGCATGAAGTTTTGCCACCAATCGAAGTTCACACAAAGTATAATAAGTATATCTATTGTTTTCAGTGATAATCGTGTGAATCCATTTTTGTCGATATTAAGCTATTGATTCCAAATTGCTTTAATTGTTACAGATGTATTCTCAATTTCGAATCTGATCGAATCGTCACATTCGTGATCTAACGGTCATTGTCAGAAAGAAATTTGTGTGATATGTCATTCGTATGAACTCAATGCCATTATGATTTTTATTATACGCCTACATGAAGCATTTTCGCTCCAGCGAATTTACGAATTTCATAACTTTTACGCGTACAACGATTTCAAGCTTTTCACACGTTATCCGATTAAATTTTTCGAGTGAAACAAAAACAATTTATGCAAAAATGGAAAGTGGAATGGAGATTTTCAAAGAAAAAAAAAGAGTTTGTGCAGATAATATTTTGTGATACAAATGTGAGCAGAAGCTCCGAAAGAATGTAACACGATTTTAGGTGCGTTCATTCTATTTGGAACGAGAAAATTATATATGATACTCATAAAATTATTATTACATAAATTTTGTTTTACCAAACTACTTAGGCGACCTCATTTTAACTAGTAATTGTGATGTTCTAATATGTATGTTGATAAAATTCAACAGTTGTGCCCAATTGTGAGCCCATTCTTTTGGAGATATATCATTGTCAATGATAGGTGAAGTTGGAAAAGTTCTTTCCATTGTCGTGAAATATTTGTATTAATTAGCAAAAGCAGTTGCTGATGATAAATATGCAGAGAATTTATCGAACCAAAAGCCGGGACACATTGTTCACACCCGTTGGCTATTAAAAGCCAGTAGACTTTCACGACTGTACGTGTCAAATAATTCACCGTTCGAAAATTTAAAAACTTTAGAAATTTAAACAATGAAGTCCTATATTGCAATGTATTTCAATGTCAAGTATTATGATTCTCTTGTTCATGGCAGTGATCTATTTTCAAAAATTATAAAGTCAACGCAATGTTAACCTTCAAATCTTTGAGATATTGTCAATGCTGTAGTACAAAAGAATTCATATTTTGATCATTCAGAAAATTTTATATTGACAATGCTCTTTGATCGATGCAAACTACACGATCAACCAAAATTTCGACTTTATAAAAAGAATTCTATTAACTTTGAGGGCTCAGACTGTTTCGATTGGATTAAATTAAAGATTAAACGGAGGTTCTGCCATTCACTGCTGAGATTCCGTATGAACACTTATTGTAATGTGGTGGTTTCGACATTCCACTGTTACATGGTCCAAAAATCTCGTGTGTCACATTCAAAGAGCAGATCGGGCTGTGCAGCCCGGGATGATGCTATGTTCAAAAATTTAAAAACCGGGGCCGCTATTGGAATGCAAAATATACATCAAAGAGTTTTTATTTGTGTTTTTTTTTATTTAGTCTTTTTAACTGACTTGCATCCATTCGTTTACATATTTTCTTTTGTTTATGGATATGCATCCGTACCAATAATATTTCATTTCTATGCAGTTGTAATTTTCAAGGTTCTTACAAGTATATAATTTCATGTTGAATAAATTTCTTTTTGAAAAAGTTAACAAAAGGTCAACAAAATTAGAGCTCTGAAGAAAACAAACTAAAATCAAAACATATTGCATTTTAAAGTCCATTTTGTGCAATTTGTATAAATTTATATGTATATAAATATTTATTTATATATATGTATATATATATATATATATATATATGTATATATGATTTTGTGAAGTCAAGTTAGTACATTTTTTGTTAAATTTTATAAAAGTCCGAAGTGGCAAAGAAAACTGTTTGGTGCTTTATTTTTTTAAACTCATATAAAACTTCATGCCGATGTTCGCGGGATAGGATTTCATTTTGACCTATGGCTTCTTATAGAAAATTTCTTCGAATTGTCCATAGATTTCGTTTGTCGTTTTAATAATTTTACTCCTTGCATATACGAGTACAACCTATTTAAATAATAATACAATAATTGACGTTCATGCCCAAATACAAATATTCTGTTATTTTTCAATCCAAAAGTGAAATGAAAAAGCAAGAGAGTAATAATAATAGTCATCAGTGATAAGAATGTCGCAATAACCGAAATTGATTTAACTTGTAAAAATAAATTTTAATAGTTTAATAAAAGGTTAAATAATTGATATTGATTTGAAGTTGAGTGAAAAAATTCCTTTTTATTTACTACCATTGAACGTTAATACCGTTCCACATTTTGATCACTCTTATTTCTGCTGCATGGATTTTAGTTAATAAAAATATAAGAAAAAACAATAGTTCATTAAAAATTTTTGAGATTTTTTTTGGTTATTTAGTCGTTGTAATTACAACGCATAATTACGTTTTGATTGATTGGAAGAGTAGTCGAATTCCGTTTCACCTTGTATTCAAAATAAACAATCTTTGTGCCTCAAAGATTGATAAAACAATTTTCATACAATATTTTTTTTTGGAAACTAATAAAATAACTCCAGTTGGATACTAATTATTCAGAATACAGATATATGCAGCGCAATATTTATAAATTTTATTTTAATATAATCTCGTGGAACAAAAATAAAATAGATTTATATATGTGCTACTGAATGGTATGAACACAAATATCAATTTGATTTTTTTTAATGTAATTGCAGCAATATACAATGAATCAACCTTAGTAACAGAACGTATAAATTGCTTGCTCTTACATAGAATTTATAAACATCATAAGCACACCAAGAAACGGAAAAACTGTCAATGTGTTTTTTTTTTAACTCCCAAGCAGATATTGCAATGATAAACGCTGGAAAACAATTGAGAAAAAATATCAACTGCTACAAACAAAGTGCATAATGCTTAATTGTCACACGTCATTCACAAAAACAAATGAAAAAGTAACAATGATTCTATTTTTATAAGGTAATTAAAGTTTAACAAAAAAAATATATACATATATACAACAAGGCAGAAGTAAAATACAAGCAACAGTTTAGAGTTATGATGATGTGCAAACTAGAGATGGGCATCGTTAACGTGATTAGCGTGAATCACGCGAGTTCATGCATGATCGTGAGCATTTTTTTGTTTCAATCACGTGAGCGAGTATGAGCGTGAGTATAAAAAACTTTACGTGAGTAAGCGTGCATGAGCAGATTTTTTGCGTGATTTTTTTCGATTTTTGAATTTTTTTCATATTTTTAATAGGTACGTGATTTTCAATTTTGTCATGAAGACATAAAACGTTGTAATAGTATATATTAATGTACTGATGTGAATGAACGAGTCAAAGTATCAGTATAATAAGTCCAAGTTTCGACTGGCGAACATTTGGAAGAAAAACATCTGCAATTCTTTTCCGTTTTTTTATTCGCGTTCACACAGACAAACAAGACCTAGAAATTTTAAGTTTTTGAAAAAAAGCTAAAGATCTTCCAATTCTGCAAAAATTGGCTAAAGAAATACTGTGTGTACCATCCAGCCCAGCTACAAGCGAAGGAGTTTTTTCAACGCCAGGAAGAATACTTGAAGATATTTGAAACAGGCTTCTCGGGAAAATTGTTGACAAAATTTTACTTCTGCATATATCTATTTAACTATAAACGCTAAAGTACAAGTCCTACCCAATTTTTAATTTTGCACAGATTGCTTATGGCCTAGATTTAATGATTTTAATCAAAATATTTGAAATATGTACATATGTACATTGTTTTAAATTTCACTTCAAAACTTTAAAATAAAAGAAAATTTATATTTTCTTCAAGAATTTTCAATTGTATTCAATTGTCACATTTAATTTTAACTACAAAGTTCGAAATCTCACCATACATATGTACATACATACAATCCTGCGTAAAATTTTTTTGGTCTTTGAAAAGAGGTACCTTCAACTTATGTCTGTTGTTTAGTGGAATATAAGTGTACTTTCGAATGGCATAAAAAAATTTTTTTTAGCAGGTATTTGTTGTGAAATAATTGACCACATAATTTAGAGTCGTACGCTACAAAAAACGGAAGTAACTCTGAATGTTAAAGTGTGTTTTCGTAATTTTTTTTGAATTTTGCATAACAAAGTACCCAAAATAATACAGTTCCTAAAAGAAAGATGAATATAAGAGAATTCTAAAATGACTTATTTGCAGCCAAAGAATTTTGTAGTTTTTTGTCAGAAGACATGAACCTTTTGTGACGTTACTTTTTTATCTATTATATTTCAATTCTGAAATTTCATACCTAATTTCAATGTTTCCAAAATACACCTGCTGTTTTTACACGATTTTTTACGCGATATTGAAATAACACGGGTAACAAAAATAATCTTTTCCTGTTTTTACACGTCTTTCTTACACATTAACAATATTTTTGGCGAATTTACAGTATAGGTAGTAGACATATGCAAACAAGAGCTGCCATATACTTTTGATAACTTTTTAACTTGATTAAACATACTTTAAAAAATTAATGTTTGTAAGTAATTAATTAATACTTTAAAAAACTTATTATGTGGCGGATTTAGGCCTTCTTCCTCCCTAGGCACTCTTTAATATGATGCCATTTTAGATTATATATAAGTGACATAGATTTTTTAAATACTTAAATTATCGTGTATTTATTTTTATTAATTTAGATACTGTTTAAAGCTATAAAATTGAATGTCATACCCATTTTTGGAAAAATAACGTTGTCCTGGGGATTTTTCATAAAATAAGAGTTATTTTACATTTTTCTTAACAACATTATAGATAATGGCCCGATTTATTAATTTTAATACGTTTGCGGAAATAAAATATATGTTTTTTTTAATTTGCTTATAATTATTGCAATCTTTAAGCCAATTCAAAGCAGATTCATATCAGTCTTATTTTTCATAAATATTTCAATTATTTTATGCATGCATAACAAGCAACAAATTCAAATAATTTTACTCATGGGGTGGGGTGTGTTAAAAAAAATGTATTCCGAATTTTATAATTTTCATTCAAGATTTGAGGTTTCAAATTAAATAAATTAAAATACATATGTATGCAGTAAAAATAAAAAACTTTTGTGAAAAATAAACTTTAAATATAAGTTTTTTATACGAATACTATTTTTCAAAAAATTATTTTTGTAGGGAAAATTTCAAGCGAAGGGAAAAGAGGACAGACTTTTCATTTTGAGGAAAATGTAAGGAATTTTTAATTTGGAATGAATTTCCGTCATCCCACGTCAAATTTGGTTGATAAGCAGACCGGTTTCGGCTATGTGCCATCTTCAGTGTTCTCTCAGTAACTAATCGTTTTTTGTGTTGTCCCTTGTCTTTTGTATAGTTTCCTTGTGTACCTAACTTCTTTTTCTCTCTTTCTCTCTTGTTCGTGTCTGCATCTCTCTCGTTCGTATATATTCGTGTGTGGCTCTCTCTCGTTCGTATATATTCCTGTGTGCTCTATATCTACCTGCTTCTTGTTCGTTTAATTTTTCTCTTGTTAGTCTCTTGTGTTTACCGTTACAGTTTATTATTTGAGTGATCATTTGCTAGGTGTTTTATCTTTGTGTAGGTAGTAGTCTGTGATTGTACGTTTCTGGGTTTCTTTTTGGTTTTGTTCGTTTGTTGTGTTGTCTGGTTTTCTTGGGTTATTGTTTTCTTTTTTGTAAAAATGTTTTAGCGGTTCAAATATTATGTCTGACGCAGTGTTTATTTGTTCGTTTATAATTCTTTCGTCAAACGTTTTTTGTTTGTATATTTCCATGTTTTCTAATACGTTCAGTCGCCGTCCTTTGTGCTGTAAATGCAGTAATTCAACTGTTTGTCTGATGTGTCTTGGTGTATATTTGTTGTTGAATATGTGGTTCGCGAAATTTGATTCTGGCGTTGCTCCTGGTTGTTTCAGTTTCTTGTTGTAGTCTCTTATGTGCTCCCGAAATCTTGTTTTTATTTTCCGTCCTGTTTGTCCGATGTAGCTATGTTTGCATGAGCAAGTCAATTTGTAAACTCCTTGCTTATCTAGGGGGTCCGTTTCGTTTGTGCTATTTCGTAGTATTCTACCCAAATTGTTTTTTGTTCGGAATGCTGTGTTAATATTGTGTTTTCTAAAAAATTTTGCTAGTTTGTATGTTGATTTGCCCATATACGTTAAAGTAGCCCAAGTTCCATTTTTTTTTTCATTTTTAATTCTCTGCTTTTTTCCTTTTTATTACGGTGTAATTGCGTAAAACACCACACAAAAGTGTAAATATTATACATATAAAAATTTTAAATTTCAAATATTGTTACAGTATTACGCGAGATACTTCATACAGACAGAAAACATCTTTCGGTAAATAATAACTAGAGACATCGAAAAGCAAAGATATATCTGATAAACAATGTACATGTATAATTTATTAAATATAAATTTCGTATTCGTATAAAGCAAAACTTGGCCAAATTGATTTTCGAATTTGAATTGCACTTACATTATTTTTCCTTTAATTTTTGGCGCCCTTTAAATTATACCGCCTTAGGCCCGGGCCTCATGGGCCTAGGCGTAAATCCAGCACTGATTCTGTGGTAACATAATTCTTTTTGTTATTAATAACAAATTTTTCGATCTCGATTTTCTAATTAATTAACGAGCTTGAGATCACTTTTATATAAAAAACTTTCAAATTCATTATCGATATTTCGTTACTCCTTTGATACTTTCCCAGGATGAAAAATCGTTCTGTAGCTGAATTCGTTGTTAAAATAATTAAACATACTAAGCATATCTTCGGACGAAACTGTTATTGAACCAGCGCGACGCAAAAGACTGTGCTCACTTTCAGACACTAACACCGAATAAAACATTTTGATTTTCCTATATGATTTTTTGTTTTTTTTTTTTTTATTTTTAGTTTTTCAAAATATTATTTCTACAGAGTTATTAAGTTCCTCAAAAATGTCATTGTTTATTTAAAAAAAATTATTTTAAGATAACTTGTGAATTATATCTTTCTTAAAAATCATAAAATTAAATAAAACACCGTATGAAGAAAAATAAGTAACATTTTTATGTTTCATAGAAATATTAATCTTTAAAACCACCTTTAAGGTTGAAATAATCACGATTTCTTTTTAAACGGTGATCCCTGTAACGTATGTACCATGGAAGAACAGGATTGGGTGTAGTTTAAAAATTTTTTGCTAAAATTGAAGTGAATTCAAAAAAGTGAATGGCTTTCGATCGGTCCATCTTCATTAACACTAAAGTAATGATATGAATACCTGAAAATGGTTACTTTCTGGTATGATGTTAGAAGATCTGAGGTAGGGCGGGATTTGGTAATTATTTGTGCATTAATGATCAACGAAATACATTTATTTTATTCATAAAATTATACATCTGGATCACTTTCAAAAAATTTTGTTTGGTGGACTGTTTCTTGGGTTTATCCATATATCAAAATTGAAAAATTATATCAAATTGTTTAAGAAAAGTATATTTCTCAGTTAAACATAATTTTCCTCTTTTATTGTAGAATTTTCTATCTGCACTTAGAAATTTTAATGTATAAATACTTATTGGTTGTGATTTTTTCGTGAGCGATAGTTTTCGTGATTGTGAATAACTTTTTTCCACTCACGTGAGCGTGTTGAACGTGAGCCAAAAATATGAAGTCGTGGGTGAGTGAAAAGACACTCACGATCCCATCTCTAGTGCAAACAGAAAAAAAGAAAAAATAACTACTAATCACAAGAACAACAAACCCACTTAGCTATAAGCTCAATTACACAAAGTATGTGTCTACGAATTGATGAAAAGGCAAAAAAAAAATGATGCGATGGTTAGTTATACATGTTTTGCTTATACTATTTAACAAATGTAGACAAAGACATTTAAATACTTATATGTATGTATATACATATGAGTATTAAAGAACACTGTTGTAACCTTCTGGCCTAATAAAATAATTACAACCAAAATTAAATTACCACAAATAATTAAAATTATATGATAATAATAGTCTTTTTACAGTAAATTTGTCTAAGTATATAAATACATACATATACATATATTAATGAGTTAAGGGCGAAAGTTCAGAACTCTTTATATTAGACCGATGGGTAGTTTGCCAATATTGATAGGAATGCAATAATATTTGCGTGCCATCGCACTGCATATTAATAAAAAGTTTGAATGAAATTAAATATTAAATTGCATTTTAGTGGATGGCATTCTTTAAGTAGAATTTTTATTAAAAAATAAATAAAATTGCAAAAGGCAAACACCACTTAAGCAACTGACATTTTCAAACTGAGGAGCTTATGGTCATAAATAATAATAATAATAATATTGCACAAACCAAGAATTCTTAAAAAATTATAAATAAATTAGCAAGAAAAAATAAACTAACAGAAAAATGATGAACATATGCAAACATGTAAGTATATTTCAACATAGTTTTTGGTCAATGAAAAAATGTTTATTTTATTTCAAAATACTAGTATGTACATATGTATGTATATACATCCATATGTATGTATACATATATGAAGAAATTTTACTAGAAATATACCAACAAAGACTTGTAGTAATAAAATATATGTACACAGTTAATTAAAGACTTAAGGCATAAGCAAAAGTCTTAAGGAACAAACATGATTTTTTAAATAAAATAATTAAGATGCCATTAAAAGAAAATGCTTAAAAGCATTTTCAATAAAAAACGGAAAATTCGCATATATCAAGTATGTATGTATAGGTATCTTATTAATTTCCGAATTCAACTAATTCAAGGAAAATTAATTTCAAACGTGGTGTCGAAAGCACAGCTGACTGTTTCGCCGTGGGTGCTATAGTTTGGTGTTTTAAATTTTTTTTGGCTACAAATAAAAATATATAAAAGACCCATATATTTTTGTTGATGGTGAATGGATTGTGATAAAAACTGCTAAAATACATTTAAAATAATTATAATTTTTTTTGTCATTTTAATATTTTAATTAAAACACGAATATTTTAAGAAAATATAAACAAATTATTTTCTATAATCGTTTCAATGTGTTTATTTTTATTTTATTTGATTTCCCTAATTTGTGTCTGATTAAATTTATTCAAAAGTATGTGATTATTTTTTTTTTGCTATTGACCACCTTAACAGCAAGTGCAGTACAGTACTAAGTAACCATATACTTAACATTTTCACAGCTCCAACGAAATATCAAAATAACAAAGAAAATGGCAGTAAATGGTTTTTACAACATTTATTTCGTTTTAAAAGGTATATACATACATCATGTTTAACGAATAAATAGTTTAAAAATAATTGTTTGCTTATTATTTTATATTAGTTTATTTCAAGCTATCCTTCTTTTAAATAATTTTACCACAAATTGTATGCTTTTTGTTTTCTTACTTTTGTTTGTTTACCTTTGAATCATACATACATACATATGTTTTTTTGGATTTACTAAATTTTACTACAAGAAATTTCTGCAAGAAAATTAATAAATTCTCAGCCAAGAACTGTCACGCTCTCAATTTATGATCTCATTTACTGTAACTTGAGTAAACGAACGGAATTTCGTAAAATGCAGTAAAATTTAAAAACTTTTGGGTACTCGAACACACTTATTAACTCCGCCTGTCAAATGAATTCGCTTGGAATTAACTTTATTTTCGCAAATTATAATGGTCGCGTTCATAGGACGTAACTGTTACCCAAACGTTGAGCGTTTGTCTTAGAAACGCAGAGTTGAGTAGTTCCGGTCGACACAACAGATGAATATTTGCTGGCATTTTTTCCATTATACATTTTTTTGCTACATTTAGTCAAGATGTTGTGCTTAGCTCCACAGCTGAACAAGAGAGTTATGCGCTCTTATATTTATGCAAAGCCACTTTGTTAGGTGGCGGCTGCAAATTTATTTGTTAAATTTTGCTTTACAAATGCGATAAAGTAACGAATATAAAGAAATAAAAATAAAATACTAATATAAAAAAATAATAATGAGAGATGGAGATGGTGAAAACCAAAAACCTAATTGTTTTACAACCCTGATATTGCGCATAATGATAGTTTTTAAACAACTACCAACGAAGGAGGGCGCTGTGATGTATATTAACGTATTTTAGTATTAATTGCTACCGGTACTGTTCAGGGACCAGTACTATGCCATCGTCACAGTCCAAGAACAACTAACCTACATCAGAAAAATGCAGGATGTTGTGACTTTCCTGAAACTGGGCCCGAACCCACGGACCTAGTCATTATTTGCGTTCTAGTCAACGCGCTAACTACTTCAGCCAACAGCTTCCTCATCCACCGCTAAAGGTACTTAAGAACTCGAATTCCCCTGCACGTGCTCCCTACATGTTAAATGTTCGACCATCACTTCAAACAGTCTCACAGTACTAAATAAAGTAAACAGGAAGCGGCTTATGTGAGCAACGTTTTCAGGAGCCAGAGGAAAAAGAAGTAAAAGGTCAGAAAATGCTAAAAAAGTGCTAAAAGCATTAAAACGTATACAAAATAATGCTTTCCAATCACGTATCCAACAAAGACATATTTAAAAATATTTTACAAATTAATGGAATTTACAAAGTGCACATATTAATACACGTTTTCAAGCATGGAACATTATACAATAGTTTTTAACACAAAAAACATTAACAATTTAGCAGTATCCCGATGTAGAATTACAACCGAGGGATGATTTTTTATTAACTTTCCATTTGGCAACTCTATTTTTGGGAGGTCAGCTGTTTTCGTGTAACATGTTACTGTGAGACATGCTCAGTTTGGTCTATAATTTAACCATGATTCTTACAAAAGAACAACGCTTGCAGATTATCACATTTTACTATAAAAATTCATGCTGACATGTGGTTTAACCAAGACGGTGCCACATGCTACACAGCAGGGAACGGCCGGGTCACACCGCAACCGAGCACTTTAAACACCGCAAAAAAAATTTGCGGTGTTGATTTGACTTGCTGTTTATTTACAGAGAGTTGATGCGATCATAATATGCGAGCTACTTTGCGGTGTGTGCGTACATAAAAACAATGAGCGCAAAAACCAGTATCAGCAAACATCGCAATCTGCATGAGCAAAACTTTTAGTATTTTGTCTTTTCGTACTCTATTATTTTTTATATTTGCTTTTGGAAGTTTTCTCCACAAACAATCAGTGATGCCAGGCTTAATATTAAATCTTACACAATAAAAGATTCAAAATTATCCAAAAATTATATTTACGAATAAATCTTTTACAAAACATTTCTTAATGCGCTATCTGCTTGTATTTGTATACAAGAATGCATTCCAAAAAATTAAATTTGTTCTTCAACGTAGTTATTTTTCCTACTGAGAGAGAAAAATGCAAGTGCGCAGCATTACAAAAAACCAAATTTCGATTCCGAAAAACAATGTGAAAGTGTTATGAGAGTTTAATAAAATAAACATGTAAAATGAGACGGGCCTTATTTAACATTTCGTTACCTGAAGCGATAAATGCCCTAACTATGCCCTAAAACATGATAGAGGTAATTTTGGAAAACATGATACATGCATATTATGTACATTCATTGGAAAATATATACGTTTATTTTATCATAAATTTTACATGTTTTAAACACTTTTTAAGTTTTAGGAAAATTTTTCAAAAATGAGTTCAAAAACAACAAACTGCCCAAAGATTTTGGTCCTAAGCTGCTTTTTTCCAGTCACTGCTCCGTCCTTTTTTTTAAATTAGTACAGCTTTTGTATAATTACACAGTAGCAACGATGTATTTACTTCATATAAAGCACTCATCAATGAGTGTGCTCGCATGTTCGTATACAAATATTGTTTTTGTTGTGTACGTTAGGTATGAGTGCCGAATGCCGAATGTGTGAAGAAAGTAAGGCATAGCAGTCACCGCGAACGCATATGATTGAGTATGCTAGAAGCTCAAACGTAGCAATACTCAAGTGTGTACGGATATGGTGAATACTTGAGCAAGAGCAACGCGGTGGCGATCACACCGCAACCGCATTTAAGACGAGTATACCTAAATCACGAAAACCACTGATCGTGCAGCTCTCTGCTACACAGCACATGAAACAATGGCCCAGTTAAGAGGCGAGTTCGGTGAACAGTTTATTTCCCGTTTGGGGCCGGTCAATTGGCCACCTAAATCGTGCGGCTTAACGCCCTTAGACTATTATTTGCAAGGCCATGTCTATGGGAACAAGCCTGCAACGGTTGGTGAACTGGAAACCAATATTGAAGAATTTTGTCGTGAGATACCAGCCGATATCTTGGAGAGAGTATGCCAAAATTGGACCCAGCTTATCCACTTGAGGCGTAGCACGGTCAACATTTACATAAAATCATCTTTAAACATTGAATTATATGAACGATCTATATCGACTCAAATAAAGATATCATACATTTCTCTAAATATTATGTGTTTTTTTAAATCAAATCCGAAAAATCCTAAAAAATCACTTCTTTTTCACACATAGTAAAAATTGTTCTATTGAGCAGCTCATGAACTCTCAAAATGATCGTGCTTACTGAGCTGATCGCACTCTCGAATTATCTATCTCAAGTAATGGTATGGGTAGCTGTGACCCCCACTTGACGCTATCCAATCGTTTTCCCGAGCCTAGTGTCAAAGTCAATGCGATTTATTATAACGAAAATATTTGTGAAGCTGCTTTAGAGCCCTGGGCATGCAATTCTTTCGAGCGTAGACCATTGATGTTCCTAAAAGACTCAGCAACGTCTCATAAAGCTCGTGTAAACCAAGAATGGTTAGAAGAATCATGTTCCACAAGTCATTTCGTCCACCAATGCCTTTTCAATTCATGAGATGAAAATCCGATAGACATCTGTGCCATTTTAGAGAGCAAAGTGAGCACTAAAAAATATGAGAGTATGGATGCGCAAATGAAACCCATTGTACGGGAATGGGCCTAAATACTGCTAGATCATATTCGTGCAGTATTTCGTAACCATTTAAAGGACATATTCAATGCAAAAGGTGGCCAAATCGAGCTAAAGCGAAAGGAATCTGAAATTTTGATTATTTGAACACATTTTGTAATTTGAATCAATAAAAAATAATCTCACACAAAGAAAAACTTAAAGCTTTTGAATAGGTAACACTTCAATCCTGTATATATTAATATCATATACGTATTGGAATAAATAAAAAATAAGCGTTTGAGTTCTAATATGAATTATTTATTTAGATTTAATTATTTTCATTATACTAAAAAGTTTATCAACCTCATCGTTACTGAAAAATTATAGCAGATAACTAAATACTAGAAATCAAACAATTGATTTTCTTGCAGCGAATTCTTAAATTGTAGCACCTTCACCCAAAACTAAATGTTGAGTCAACATTTGTCAAGTTATAAGTTAAAAGATTTCACCATTGGATGGCATCAATGCTCTTAATAAAGTATACGGCCTACGTTAGAAGGTCCTTTATACCACTATCACGGACCAGGTTCTTTGAGTTTTTTATCTCTAAGGAAGGAAAACGCTCCTACACCATACCTAAAGACTTGAGACCCATAAGCATGTTCGTCTTTCTTCTTAAATCCTTGACATATGTTTGATCTTCATCTATGAACCTTCTATGGCCCCAGTATGCTCACACTAAAAGCAAATCAGTTGTGACTGCGGTTTGTGAGCTTTTTGGTTTTGCAGAGATATCGATTAAACTTAAAGAATATGCATTATTGAATTTTCCATGTAATATATGGAAGGTACCTTTAATAATGTGAAACCAAAGAATATCCTCAAAATTATGCATTACATTGTGAATTTTCAAGATTTTAAGTTAAAAGTTGCAGTTAAGAAAATTAAATGAGTTTTTAATTACTTTTTTGTGCCTAAACACATGGAGATTTTAAATTGTTTCCTTTTTCTGATTATTGATTTGAAATACTAAATAAAAAAAGTCACAAAACAGGGTTCTCGTATGAGATTTAGTAAAAGTGTTCTATTTTCAAGTGTTTGTACTACGCCCATTCTCCTATGTATTATATCCCAATGGACAGGTAGAGAACTGTATTTTTATATTTTTTGTAAACTTAGCTGATTTTCAAAAACAAATAAAGCATTTTATTGCAAAACCTTAAAAATTAGCTATTCTTATTTTCTTCACATATTTTTCTTTTGGATTTAAAAATTCATAAAAAAATCCATTTAATATATCGTTGAAACTTTTTAAATATAAAAGAATTACTATATTCTACAATAAATATTAAAGAAATAATAACGGTCTAATTCATAAAATTTTCTTATTTCGGTGTTAAACTATGTTATAGTTATTAATCAAATTTTGAGTTATAAGCGTTTAATAAAAATGTGTATTCATAAACGTTTAATAACGCTAGATTAGAAATGAAACACATTTACCAATTTTTTCTTCTGTATTGGCAACTTTGTTGTAAATAACCTGCAATATTTTTTTAGTGATGTACATAATATGAGCGAAAAAGTGTACTTATAACCAACGTTTGTTGTCCTTGAAGTTCGACAAGTATTTGAATACTCAACTGTTAAAATTTATTTGTGCATCACTAAATAATATCAACTCATTTAAGAGTCTCTCTTAAGTTTTTAACCGTAAAATCAGAATATTTGTGCCTTACTGAAAATAAAATATATTGTTATGTGGTGCACTATATTTAACCTCTTTTTCATTTTGTGGGCGAATAAATATGGATAAAGTTTGTATTCACTATCTCCTAGCAAACAGGCTTTGAACTCCGTTTTCGAATTGTTGTTTGATTGCAGTCGTGAGTGCTTCCTCTCCACTTTGCAACTATATCCCTTATCTTTAACTTTGCATCGCAAATAACCTAAAACACATGCGGGAATGAGTAAAGAAATTTGCCTGAGGTAACTCGTGAAGATCGGCAGTTTCATCATGAACCTTAAATTTTAAATTGTGCAAAATGATAAGTGAGACACAACAAGTATTACACATATGTATACCTCTCTTCGACCCCAGCATCGTAATGATACTAAAGCCTGCAAATCAACAGAGGTACCACAACCTCTTGAGTTTAATTGAATTTCTGGCCTAACCATTTCAATAATTTTTTTAACGGTGGATTTATTGAACCTGTATCTACATTTGAAGTTATCTTCCGACATTTCGAACGGATTGACCCTCTTTCTAAAAGTTCTTCGAGTGTGGGCAGCTGATATATCGCCGATCGTTTCTATAATTTTCAATTAAACACAAATTTCTTCATCAATTAATTTTACTTACGTGTTCTGGAAACCAAATTTATTACATCCATTTGTATTTAAACACTTTTATCAATTAAAATTTTTAAAAGAATTTGCAAAACTTTTTTACAGAGACGAAAATAGGAAATTAATGGCAAACTGTCACTTTATCAGTCGCTTAAACTGGGGTATTGGCTATAATAAAATCATTATATTTTCAGAGACTTTATAACGCTTTAATAGGGTATTTAACATTTATGAATACTCATTTATGAATTAGGGGTCGAAAATGTTATTTTCTTTCAGGTATATAAAATGCATCTGAAAATTTTACTATTTTTATTAAATCTGCTCCAGTGGCAACATTTTTGAGCGGGCGGATAACAATTAATAGCCAGATTAATTTTACTAAATATATCTAATATAATTTGTAAAAAAAAGTTTCAAAATCTCGATGGGCGCTATTTTTCCTTAACCGATTAATTTAGAATTCCATTAAAAATTCGTCCAATGCTGTATATAGAGTGCATGCTTTAATCGACTTAAGAGATAAAGATTTATTACCTTTTTCCAGGATTAAACAGGATTATGTTGGATTATTATATTGGCTTTCGGAACTTATATTTTTAGTTATTTTATGTTCGCAAAATTTATATTATTTATTTCAACAAAATAAGAAATTATTAAGATTTGTAAATAATCACTTTTACGTACATAGTTATTTAACTATAAATGAATGAAAAAAAATGTTTAAGTAAAAGGTCACGATGTTTTATTACATAGTGCAACACGGAAAAAATAACGATATACGGACACCACTATGTGATAAAAGACCAAAAAAAAACCCGTGTCTCCCAGTTTTGCCTCAAGTCATGCTCTTTTTTTATGGGTCCCCAAAGATTGGGGCCTCGGAGTAATTTTTGCAAAATACTGATTATTTTCTCAGGCTCATATCATGCAAATCGTTCGGAATTTTGATTTAATTTCTGAGGCATAGAAAACAAAAATTGTGAACATATAAAATCAAAAAATCTTCATCTTCAAGATTAAAATCGCAAAAAAATTTCAGAAATACGATTTTTTAGCTTTTTTCCACTATTCAGGTCCATAGGTAGCAAACCGTTAAAAATTCAAGGGCTAATATTTAGTTGGAAATTCATCTTTTAGAATAGTCAATTGGAAAAAAAATTCATATTAAACTGTATTCACGTTACTGCGAGTGCACTGTAATGCTATATATAAATTGAACTTGATTATTGCGTTATTAATAATAATTTATATAAGGTTTATACAAGGCTTATGAAGCCAACTACCATACAACATCAGATTGATAAACCTTTTATAAGTAAACAAATTTATTGTGAATAAGGCAGGTCATTTTTGTATTGAAAATTAAACTTAATAAGATTTAAAAAATTTCGAAAAACGAAAAGTAAGTAAACTTTTAATGAAAATCGCTTAATGTTTAAATTGCACACACAAAAAGTTTTTTTTCAGGAATTTAAAGTAATTTTGATCTCCTGAATTGTAAATATGCAATTCTGGCGAAGGAGTCGCTTCCATTAACAATTTAACTCAGAATATGTTGAGATTACGTTAGTAATTAATTGCGCATTTAAAATTGTGACAGTATTTTTTTCCAATTTGTTTACGTTGCTGTTTTTTAATAAAAGTTGATCAAGTATATACATAAATATGTAAATACGTTTTCATTGTAATCAGCGGTTTAAAAAATTAAAAATGGACCCAGATTATATATGACTAATGGAAGAGCTTTATCTTTTGCACTGTTTTATTCAGTTCTTTGTACTGAATTACTTCAGTACACAGAAAATAGAATTTCAAACATTCGTTTGTCTGAAATTATTAAATTTTTTTGTATTATTTTATTTGCTTAAATTTCTAAAACAAAATCAAAAATTGTTCATTTGAATTTATTTTTTTCTTATTAATTGTAGTATTTTACTTTACTATAAGTCCTATTTAAAAAAAATATGGTTTGGAATTTAAAATTTCAAAGATTTAAAACCAAAAAAAGGTATCGAAACCTTGTTTTTTATTTAATTTTTGTTTTATTCTATAAATATTTTAGTTTGAATTTTTCGTTTATAAGAATAACTGGTATTAATTAGGATGTGCGGTCTCATGTATCGAACCAGCACATCGCATGCTTGTAAACCGACGTCTTAAACAACTCATCCACAGCAGCATTCAATAACATCTTCAATAATAATAGGGAAAAGAAACGTTTATACACATGAAATGATTTTTAAGTAAATGAGAAAGCAGTGAGAGGGAATAAGAATTCAGTACCTTTTTAAGAATTCTAGTATTATTTTAATATCAAAATCTTGATTTAAGATTCATATAAGATTTTTAACCCTTAAATGCTTGAATTTGAAATACGAACTGAACTGCCGCTGTTGAACTGTTCTACTAGTTCTGACAAGAATAATTATTTCTGCCAAACTATTTTATTCGTCACATTTCAATCGGTAAGGCTATTTTAAGAACTTTTTAATGATTTCGACACTTCAGGTTGTAAGAACGTAAAGTATGCTGATTTTGCAAAAAAAAATTCTGATGACCGCTTGTAGGCGGTCGTAGTTGTTGAAATAAAAATACGGGTTTCTGCTTTATTCATGGGTAATTTAGTGCACTAAAAGTAAAAACAAACCATTTGAAGCGTGAGATTTTGTTTCTTTTGTGTAACTTATAAAAATAAATGAAGGTATGTATTTTTGGAGAAACAATCCAAGGATTTCATTCGGAATGATGTAACAAATGGTTTTACGAACACGAAAAATATGAATCCAAATATTGAGAAAGGTTCATTCTTTTATTTTTTTAAATTAAGCAACTACATAATAAAATTAATTAAAAAATATTCATACTTGCCAAATTCAAACTATCGCAAAACTTTTATTCTTCCGATTTTTATAATTTTGTGCTACCACGCCAACTTCTTAAAAAGAAAAAACTGATTTAAGCAACAAATTTGCAATTTTTAAAATAAATCTACCCAAATGGATGAACAAAAGTATACACGTTTAATTTGCATAAAATAGTAAAATAAACTATAATTTTTTATACATAAATTATATTTAAATTATACATAATTTTATCTTAGGCGTATGTTTATTTTTTCATAAAGAATACGATATTGTTAATTTTAAAAGATTTATCTTAAGAAACAATAAAAACTATTTATAACATCACTTCTTATTTAACCTGAAATGCAGAAACAAAGCACAGCAACTAACCCAGCAACATACAAAGGAAAGATATACATACAGTGGCTCAAAATGAATCAGGGACAGCTTCTAATATATATAATATCCTTATAAAAATCATATATTAAAAAATATTTATAATTCAACTGAAATTAGCATTTCATATTTAAACCTAGATTACTATACATTAAAATTGCTAAAAAAAAACATTAAAAAGCCGTTAGTTTTTACTTAAGAACAACAACAACAAAGACCTTTGTATTATAACGTCAAAATAAAGTTGAGACAAACTGCGTGTATACTGTCATTTAAAAAAATTCACCACCATACATGAAAACAAAGTTGGTGGGTAAATCACATTACTATTACGACGGCAGTTTGATAATTGCGTGACTTTTTATATCCAAGGCAGCAACTTTACTAGACTATTGACGAATTTTGGGAAAGCTGTGTCTATTAGTTTGCTTTGGACAACGAAAATGGAAAAAAAAGAATTTCGTGGGCAGATGAAAAATTTTTTTAAGTAAAAAAACGTCACCGAAACCAGAAAAAACTGATACTATACTATGAGGACTCTGCACCACCAATTTAAATTATTAAAAAGTGGTATACTGGTTTTCGTTGTGGTCGTACCAGCACAAATGAAGTCAAATGTACAGATCACCCCCATTGAAATGGTATTGGACGATCGGAGAATGAAAGTGAGCGAGAATGTCAGAGGATATAGGCATCTCAACCGGTCGAGTACATCACATTTTGCATGAGTATTTGGATATGAAAAAGCTAACCGTGGGACGCGCGCCGCAATTGCTCACACGGGACCATAAACGCAATCGCATCTATTGCAAAAATCCATGAATTCGGCTACGAACTGATACCCGATCCTGCATACTCTTTGTATTTAACCGCTAGTGACTAATTCCTGTATACAAATTTTAAGAAATGGCTGGCTAGTAAGAGATTTCAGTCAAACTAAAAGTTTATCATTGCAACAAACGTCTATTTTGAAGGTCTTGAAAAATCTTAACGGATTTATCAAATCGCCCTCGTGTTTAAATTAAATATTCAAAAAAAAAATTGCCGTAAAATATCCAAAACTTGGCAAACAACAGTGGACATAAGCAGTTTGTAAGAAAGTAGTTTGAAAAAGGAAAAACGAAAAGAAAAATTTTGAAACGAGTTTACTGAAATCATTTTACAGTCCACAATATTATCAGACGCTGCGCGCTTTCAAAATCCGTCGAAAACAAGCCAAAATCAGAAAAGCAAAGAATATTTTTTGTATCATTCACCACATCAAGATAGACACACGAATAAGTTTTTCAAAACTGGTCAAGTCATCTGAAAGACTGTAATCCTGAGACAATTAGATATATTCTACGCAGCCATACATTTCGCAGTAGAGTGAACGCTCATCGTTAGATAATCAAAACAAATTAAAAAGAATTCGTATTGCCAATGAGCACAGAGCTAGGTAGGTAGGTGTTTGCTGATGAGTCGAAATTTAAAGTTTTTCGATCTGATGAACCATCTTATGTATCGCGAAAACCAAACCAGGGGCCCCTTAAGCGCAATCACAGAACTACTCTGAAATATGAGGGTCGTTTATTAATGGTGTGGGGGTGTATATCGGCTATTGGCCAGAAAATTTGTACATTATGAATGAAAATGTGGACTAGATAATACATTTAAATATTTTAAAGCAATCTGTTGAAAAAATGGGAATTGCTGAAAACTTTCAGTATTATCAAGATAGCGATCGCAAATACAAAGCTCATAATGTGCGGATGCTGCTTCCATTTAACTGCCTTCACAGCCCAGTTCCCGGACTTAAGGCCGATCGAGTATTTGTGGGCTCATCTGTAAGAAAAACCGAAATCTTGTCCCTTTCTAACGAAGCTCAGTTGGAACTATAAAAGAGGAATGGGTCTAAATCGGTCCAATAATTAGCCGTATACTATTGAATCCATACCTCTTCGGCTTTTAGCAGTCAAGACCAGTAAAGAACTGCCTACGAAATTAAAAAAAAAGAAATATTTTTGCGATAATTGTGTTTTCTTTACGTCCCAGTTTCATTTTGACATTGAAACCTGTAAAGTACCTCCCAATGAATTTTATAATTTTTTGCTATTATAATTGAATATTTAGTTCAAAAAATTAAATTATAATTTTTAAAATTTATTTCGTTAACTTAAGTAGGTATTTTTTATGTTTGTTCCAGTTTAAATTTTTGCAACTGTATACATATAAATTAAACATAAGAAAACAAAGAAGAGACCAGAAGAAAAAGAAGATTATCTTTGGGACAATCTTGTCACGATATTGTGCACATTACATTGAAATCATTGGAGTACAAATTCCACAATACACCACACCACAACTGTGATACCATCCATATACTTTGTTACTTAAATAGTTACCATGCCAATTCATCCTAGTGATGCCAGCAGAAATTAAAAAAAATCCCTTCATGTCTTAAAAAATTACCGCTTTTTCCCTACACAAGAAAAAAAATTCATTGGTCGCGTTCATGAGACGTAACTGTTGCGCAACCGTTGAGTGTTTGTCTTAGAAACGCAGAGTTGAGTAGTTCCGCTGCACACAACAGTTAAGTATTTACTGCCATTTTTTCCATAATAAATTTTTTTCGCTACATTTAGTCAACATGTTTTGTTTAGCTCCACAGCTGATCGAGAGAGTTCTGCGCTTTTATATTATAATGCAATGCCGTTTTGTTACGTGGCGACTACAAATTAATTTGTTGAATTTTGCATTCCAAATGCGATAAAGTAACGAAAACAAAGAAATAAAATTAAAATACTAATTTCATTAAATAGACGTTTGTTTATTATGGTGTCTATTTTTTTATATTAATCACCAAATTAGTTCATTATAAGGTTAAAAGATTTTTTGAACACGGTGCCGGGTTAGCGTTGAAATATAAATACTATCGGCGCAGGTTTATCATTTTATTGTAGTATTTTGCTGTGTATTTTTATCTTGTGAATATTAAATATGTGGTGCAGATTTTAAGTTAAAGTGGAAAATTCCTGCCAATAAAAACTCCACTGCAAATTCTATGTTGTCCATACTTTTTAGAATAAGCCAAACTAATTAATTTTGCAAATTTAAATTATTTCTTTTGCAGCATTTTTATTTCTTTTCAATTGTTTACATTAAACAGCTGTTCATTATTTAATTATTCATCATGCCGTTTCTAAGACGTAACTGTTGAGCTCAACAGCTACGTCTTATGAACGCGACCATTACATTTTCCCTGTTCTAAAAATTCATTGGTTTTAGAATATAACACATTTTAGTTACATTTTTTATATTTATATCATTAAATCTTTAATTTCAATAATCCCATCCTAACTCTTAAAACACTGTACAAAATTATAATTCTTCAAAAGCTATTTTTAGGGAAGCCTTCTTTGAATTTCATAAGGAGTTGTTATATAGAGCAAAAGTTATAAAGTTTAGATTTTATCTGCTAGACGCTTTGTTGCAAAAAGCTTTTAAAAATTCTTCGCATTCATTCGTTACCAAAATAGATTTCTTAATTTTTATACCCTTCACCAAAAAAATTGGGGAGGCGATATATAGGTTTGTCATTCCGTATGTAATTTCTTCATTATTCATTTAAGACCCCATAAAGTATATATATTCTAGATCCTTATAGATAGAGAAGACGAATGAGCGATGTCCGTCTGTCCGTATATCCGTCTGCTACATTTTGGTGTAGTTAGAATTAAGGCCAAAACACAACATAGAGAAATAAATTTTATACCATTCTCTTGGAATTTTTCATAGGTTTGTTCGGTTTCAAAATAACAAAACTCGGTCCAATAATTAATGAGATATAGCCAAAAGACTTTTTTTGTTATATTTCCTATTACTGTCCTACGGTCAATTTTATGAAGCAGATCTCTTGTATGGAGTTCTACGAAGGTTTAGACTGAAAATAATTGAAGTCGGTCCATTAACGACTAAAATATGAGCAAAAAAATGGCAATCGAAATAATTTTACTTTTAAAATTTTTTTGAAAAAGTTGCGTGTGGATTCAATCCAACACGGTAGTCACGACCGCTTCTTGTACACCACGGAGCAGTTGTGTTTTGCCAAGTAGCTTACGCGTTTAAGAACATAATATATCTTATTTATTATAAAATACTAAAATTTCAAATTCTTGATGGAAATTGGTGTGGTTTTTGTAAATCTTCCCTTTTTGTCTCACATATATCACATACATACATAGTACATACTGAAATGCGTTCAATGGCACATGTACACATTGTGTGTATGCATGTGTATATTTAAACAATCAAAGATTTGTTGTTTTGTTTTTGTTTGTTTCTTTAAACTTATTTTTGTACGCTTATTAGTATAATATTATGCATGCATATTACAGAATTTTTATCGCTTACATTTTCTTTTCGTATATAAATAACCATAATTATTTTTTATATTATTTATATTAAAGAAATGTAATGGATCGTCAAGACACTATGTACGAGTAAATATACAAAATCAATGAAATTGAATTTTAGTTTTGTTTTGAAAATGTATTAATATTTAATTTTTTATGACTATTTGTGATTTCAGAAGAAAGGCAAAATTTATGCTTATATCCTGTTTTATACTTGTGTAATTTTAATGATTTTCTATATTCAGGTGCAGAGTGTACCTGCAGTATATCAAAACCCGGTATTATTATTGTATTTGTTTGTACAATGTAAAAAAAAATCTTTTGACAATTAAAATGTTGTTTGGATACTTAGTTACACATAACAAAGCAGAAAAATCTCTTCCCGGCTAGAATTTGATAAGAAATGTTTCTTTCATTCTGTAACAACAGTGAGTTGATCTTCAAAACCACTTCAATTAATTGCCATTTATATAAAATAAAAACAAATGATGTAAGAATTTAATTTGAAATCAAGCTCCAAAATGTAATTAGCAAAGAAACTAAAAAATTGAAAACCCCGCGAAAATAGCGCATATTCCAAAAATTGCAAAAATTTATTTAAAAAAAATCATATAATTGGCAATCGACAGCCAAAAACCTTGAAAAAATCTCTAAAATACCAAAAATTCTTAAAAATATGAGAACATCAGGAAAATTGTATGATTCAATATTGACTAAAAAACAGCAAAATTATAGAGTAAAAAAACTTAAAAAATATCATTTCCATTGTAAAAATCAAACTTTTATTAATAACTATTTTGTATTTGGAATAAAAATTTAAAATGCATTTGTATTTTGAATAAAAGTATTGCAAATACCTACTTTCCACAAATTTATATTTAGTTTCTAGATTGGATTATCCAATTGAATAATTTAATGTGGGCTTAATTAAAATGTATTCTAAGAATAGTTCGCAATTCATCAAATATTTTTCAAACAATCAGTTCCTATCGTACATATCATACATATGAACTTTGGATTTTTAGATCGGAATATTTGGGAAAATTTCCAAAAATAGTATATGCATACATATTTGTATTTCATTTGTTTTTTTGCATATTTTCGTATTTTCCCCAATTCAACATATACAAAATGATAAGTTAAGATCTTAGGAGATACAAAATTGATTTTTTCATATTCATATAAAATAAACTCGTGTTACATTCATTGAAAAGACCTAAAAAATCATAGTTTTGCGGAATATTGTCGATAGCACGCACTACGGAATTGGACGCGGATTAATGGTAAAATATTACGAAAATAAGCCGAATTATGGGTTGGATTTGAGAGCAAAAAGCTTTCTGTTTGCGATTTTATCGTAATTTTTCATATTTAGTTCTCTGTCTTACACACTAAACGCAGAAGAAGATTTAAATAAAATTTGTTTTTAATTAAATTCATCTGTTTTCTTAGCAGGCTGAATATAAATGACCGAATTCGTATTTTTTAAATCAATTGTGGTTGAAATTCCATTGTGTTTCTATATCAGAAATACACAGGTTATATTGAACCAAAAACTTTATCGTCTGGTCCAACCGCAATACAGATAAGTAAATGGAAAAGTTAGCAAAATTTTAAAAAGACAACTATCAGAATACCAATAGTTTACAAACATACGTACGTCATATGAGTTTCAAAGAAAAAAATAAAATTTAAATAATGAATTAAAATATGTTGTTATATTTTATAATTTAATATTTTTTCTTACACCGTCAAGTTATTTTTATTTTTGTTATTAATATTATATTATATCAAATAAAAACGTCGACAACTTACTAAATTCATTATATAATTATTTTATCACAAAATCCTATCTGATAACAAATTGGATATTTTTGAAAAATAAACCTTTTATCGTTCATAAAATTGGAAAAAACGCAAAAATTAAAAAAAAAATATTATAAATGAGATTGTGCCTGGTTTTTTAAATAAATTGTGGAACAAACTTTTTCAATTAAAAAGTAAAAGTAATAAAAACAACTAAAATGTATTGAAAATTCTAAAAAAAATAGCATTGTGTTGTGTTCAGGATTCGAAACCGTGCCACCGGGTAAGAAGGTACGGTTTGAAATCCTGACCAACCATTTATTGATCTTTATTTCTTTTTATTTTTTGATACATTTTAGTTATTTTTATTACTTTTACTTTTTATTTGAAAAATTTCGATCTTTTTTTAAGAATTTTTGATAGCTTTAAATTATTTTCAATATGAAGATAATATTGGAACATTTTAATCATTAGACTAGCTGATTTATGCAATAGGTGTCGATATTTTTTATCTATTTTGGGAGAATTTCTTCATTATTAAACCTGTTCTTACGTTTCAAATCATTTCTTTGTTTAGTCGAAGACCACTGGCTTATTGATAAAGACGTTGAAACACTTCTTGGATGTGTGAAAAAAAATATAAGCGCTAATAAGGGGATGTTAATATTTTTATAATGCACTCTATGCAAGAAATTGTAACAAATTTGTTACGAAATTCATAATTTATGGCTGACTTCATAACGCAGTTTGCAAAGCAACACTAGAATGCCTTGTAAACTCATAACTGGAAGATTAGAACGAATAATGCGTGATCGTGATTAATTTTTTGTTTCCATCACGTGGGGGTGCGTCCGTGAGACGGTGAGTAGCAATTTTTTTGCTTTAATGTAGTTTTTTCCATTTAAATTATTTTTTTTAATTTTTTTCGTATTTCGTGGGCGCGAAATTTCATGATTGTGACTTCTTCCGTCACTCCATACTATGGTGAAGGGTATATAAGATTCGGCACAGCCGAATATATCTCTCTTACTTGTTTTAAATAAGTATGTATGTGGGTATCTTGCAGGCATCCAAATCTCAATTCTGATTTTTTTAATAATATTTTGTCCAAGCTAAAATAAATAAAAATTAGAGAGTCCAAGTCAACAGCTTTTTTGCTTGGAAGAGCCATTTAAACAATTAAAATTGTTTGAAATATATTTTATAAAATTATAAAAACTTTCAAGTTTGTTTTTGTTTTTTATACACATTTACTTATATTATCAAGAAAACAATGCGAAATCGGTCAATGCTTTGCCTTTCATAGTATCTACATACATATGTAAGTATGTTTATTAGGGTGGCCCACGCTTGTATGGAAAAGTAAAAGTATACCAATATGTGTATACCAAAAATTGGATCAAAGGGATAATATTAAGAGGTCGCGATGAATGGGGACTTTTATGTTTTCACTTTTTCACACTTCTTTACTTTCTTTACTAGACTTACATTCGTTAAAATTCAAAGATAATGATCCCTTTATATAATTATTTTTAATGCTGAATTACAAGCAACGAGTTTTCTTTCATGCACTTACTTTCCTCGTATCAATACGAAATACTGTATTAATAAGGGGCATCCCCTGATTGTTGTTATTTTAAAAGTAAAAACAGCGATGTTTATTGATAATAAATACATAAAACGAGAAGGTTGTGCGCGATTTTTTTTTCAAAGGACAAGCCATTTTGAATGTAAGTTTTGTAAAATTTCAGTGATTTCTAATAATGTATGTAAGTAGTGCAAAATAATAATTTTTTAAATCGCTTATTCACTTTCGTACTATATTGGTTAAGCTAACATAAGAAATGTCTGCCACTAAATCCTCGAGATTAATGAGAAGCTCACCAGGAAAGTGCCTAATTGGGAAACAAATTGAACGTTTTTTCCGCCAAGACTTCCAACAAAAAGCGATGTGCTTAAACTGTTAAATTTTTATTACTTGGGCAAAAAGAGAACTGAAACGATTAGTATTCGAGAAACGGCAAATGCGGTGACCGCGATTTGGAAACGAGCAAGACTTCCTACTCAAAGAATTGATTCGATCGTAAGAATAATTCGTAAGCTTTTATCGGCACCTCTATATATTGACCGATTGTGCGCAAATTTGGACTGAACGTTTTTAAGCACTATTCGAATAGGATCAGCGTTGTGGAGCGCGAATATTTGATGCTTTTGTATTTTGGGCCACCCTAATGTATATATTATTTTTTTATAAATAATGTTTGGATTTTTTTAAACAAATGTTTAAAATTTTGTTTTTCATAACGATTCTTCTGTGTGGTGTTTTACGCAATTAGGGTCTAATAGGGTAGACAGACGACAGCATTAATTTGCAGTTACAGTTCTCGAATTTACTAAATTCAAAAATTTTTTTTTTGGAATTTTGGAAGGCAGAAAGTACGATTAGCAGATATGCTGTGGGTGAAAAATTACTATTCATTTGAAAGAAAATTACTTTTGCTGAAACTAGGTACTCCATGATGTAAAAATTGTACATGGACTAGAAACCATGAATCTGAACGGGTTGCTACAAGTTCGGATCGCAGTAGAACACTATGAAATAAGAGAAAGGCAATTGAGGAAATTTTTAGGTTTAATATTATGTGTTCATGGAAGATAATTACATAGTATGTATAGGTCATTTTTTAAAGGACGGCGCCAACACTTTTTAGGAATAAGACATGCCTACGATGGACAATAACATATTTAAGGAAAACTTCCGTATCAAAAGAAAGAATTACTTTCCAAAAAGTGTGTGAAAAAGTTTTAAATACGGAGAGATTAGACACCAATATGAGGCATTGTATTCCACTCGAAATTTAGCCATAAAAAGAGGATGCAGTGATTTTTTGCTAAAAACTATGAAAATAACTTACCTTTCTTGATTTTGAATTTATTTTAGTTTTAAAATAAATTAAAATTTTTTTAATTTTTTAATTTTTTCAACAACTCACTAATTATTGACGGTTATGCCATATTGAAATAGAATAAATTCAATTTGATTTCGTGTATTAACGTTAAACCAACACACATTTGGAAGGGGGTAGTTCGCAAGTTAATTTAAATTAAGACTGCTAATGCAAATTAACACTGTCGTCTGTATACTCTAAAGTTTTCCAATATGAATCCCCTACAATACAAATAATAAATTCCCTACAAAAAGTGAAAATTCCATACTTTTGGCATCACTAATTCATCATCCATTGAATGCAACAGAATAGTTGTGACTTCACCATCGCAACAAATTAACAATTCTTCTGCATCAACTACCCAAGCAGCAGTTAATGCCAGTTGTGCTGGTGCAACTTTGGCATTTTAACCTCACTATATCACAGAAAACTGTCTGACTGCAGACATCTGATTTTTTTCCAAATATTTTCTATTTTATTTCATATTGGCAATATTTTAGTTTTTGTTCAAATTGTCTGTAAATTTGTGTCTCAGATCACAAAATTAAGATTAAATAGTATCTTTTCTGTCGTTAATTTAGCAAAATAAAAACAGAAAAACTACAGTTCTGCGCAACTCATCTCCTAAGGGTTATTAAATAGTTTTCAGAACTAAAAAAAATAACTAGATATGTATGTTTATATAGAAACAGAAGAAGGTACAGAAAAGCGAGTTTTATAAATTTAAAGTTTTCAATTCAAATAGATTTTATTTTTATTCGTATTAAGAATCTAATTGATGGAAATTTAATTTATTATTTCAAAAGCGTTTTTGATTGCGTCGTGGTAGATGAACATAACTTTATGTGCTTTTTTAAGAACTCTAACAGGACTTCGAAATTGATGTTAAAGTCTTTGACAGTGAAACAATTTTAAGCTTATAAATTAAATTATGTATTTTAAATTAAATATATTGTAGTTGGCTATAATTAGATAAAAAATTATATCACAGGCAATGACGCCAGCTTAGATTTTTCGAGGGTAGACTTCGCTTTTTCTTTTTTTAGCCTCGAAATTTACGTTTTAGATTTATGGCTTCTAAAATTTTTTAATTTAAATTTAGCCTCTAAAAAGCAAAATTTTTTTTCAAATTTTTTTTTCTGCTTAAGTACAGAATTAAACGTAAGTACAATGAAGACAAAACTATATTGATTGAACTCCGTTGGCGAAATCTTTTAAATTATAACTGGACAAATGATGAGTCAACAGTTGAGCTTTGGGTAGATGTGCGAAAATTTAACAAGGCAGTGTTTTTTAAAAAAATAATTCTTTGTAGGCTTCTAAGGTCATTAACTTGAATTTAAATGCAAATAAAAGACAATTTTATTTCATTTATACATCCGACGTTTCGTTGAGATTTTCCAACATCTTCAGGGATAATTTTATTTTAATACAAACAAAAGTTTTTTAAAAACTGTATATAATATATAAAAAAATGTTGGTCTTTCAAAAGAGGTACCATCAACTTATGCATGGTGCTTAGTGGGATATAAGTTGTAATTTTTTAGTAGGTATTTATTTGTTGCAAAATAATTGATCACAAAGTTTTGTGACGCTCGTTACAAAAACCGGACGTAACTTTAAAAGATAAAGTGTGTTTTCGTGATTTTTAGCGAATTTTGCATAATGAAGTACACAAAATATAGTTCCTAAAAAAAAGATGAATATAAGAGAGTTCTGAAATAACTTATTTGCAGCCAAAATTTTTTTGTTTTTTGTCAGAAGACATGAACCCTTCCAAAATAGTAAAAAATTTTTTTTTTTAAATTGAAGGGAATTAAATGTATAAAAATATGGCTTTCGATCAGGCCATCTTCATTAACACTAAAGTAATGATATGAATACCTAAAAATGGTTTATTTCTGGTATGAAATTAGAAGGATTTAATAATGATTTGTGCATTAATGATCGTCGAAATGCATTTATTTTATTTATAAAATTATATATCTAGGCTAATATTAAAAAAAAAAATTAAAAAATAAGTTGAATAACGTTCAAAAAATTTTGTTTGATGAACTGTTTCTTGGGCTTATCCATATATCAAAATTGAAAAATTGTATTTCAAAACTAACAAGTTGTTTCAGAGAAGTATATTTGTCAGTTAAATATAATTTTCCTATTTTGTTGCAGAATTTTCTAATTGTATATTAGATTTTTCTATTTGCATTCAGAAATGTTAATGTTGTGATTTTTCGTGAGTATTTCGTCAGCGTGAGTTTTCGTGATTGTTAAAAATTTTTTTTCAACTCACGTGAGCGTGAGTGAACGTGAGCCAAAAATATGAGGTCGTGCGTGAGCGTGCATGAGTGAATTTTTTTATCGTGAGCGTGCATGAGCGTGAGTGAATTTTCACTCTACTCGAAACTGAAAAGAAAAAAAAATTAATGTGAAATTCTAATAAAAAAATGTCGATTAAAGAACAAAATCTAGAGGCTTGAACTAAAATGAAATCAACGGAAGAAGTTGGTCAATTTTTGGCACTAACTTGGCAAAAGAGTGGAAGCTATGGTATACAAGATTCAAAATTTTTATGATAGCAAATAATTTAGAATCACAAACAGACCGACGTAAGGTAGCTTTATTGCTGCATCATCTATGCAGGGACTTTATTGAAGACAAAAATGCCATATCATGCACAATGTTGATTGAGAAACTTGGAAGATGCTCTACACCAACGGTAAACATCGAAATTGAGCGACACAAATTTTTTTCACTGAGATGTTCATCAACATTATTGGGCTAGAAGTGTTGCCAGGGAAAAAGGAAGCTAGTTCAGCATGTTAACAAGGCCAGAAAAAGTTTATTCGGGGAAAAAGCTAAAAAGGCTACAAACTGTTTGTTCATTATTAAACATTTTATTTATTATTGTTAAAAAAGGTATAAAACATGTTTAAAGTCATTAAATCATTAAACAAAAACACACCTCAAGTACATAAAAAAACGAATAAAAGCTATATAATTTTAAACACATATAAATCAATATGTAACAAAAAATTTATGTATTTCCTTGGAGTTCAATTCAGTATAAGATCAAAAATAAAATAGAATATTTTTATTTAAACATGATACAATAATTATATGTATTATTATTTAAAGTATAATTATAATATATAATCTGTTATTAATAGTCAAACACGTTTTTTTAGATCCCTTGAACCGATTTTATACGAATTTTTACATAAATGTGCACAATTGCAATTTTTTTTAAATCGGTTCGATATTTAGGGAGATATAAGCGTTTAAAATTGCTATTAACACATGCATCAGCTTCAATTTGAAAAATAAACGAAGTGTCCATGTGTGTTTGTCCAATTTGCTTTTGCATAGAAATGAGATAGAGTTTTAAGTTGTTTATTTTGAATGTTTTTTGTTTTATCGTATATATTTATGTAAATGTTCAATATTAATTTCTAGAATGCGGTCCATTGATTCGACCGTAGGATACACTAGTATATATAAATATATATATTATATATTACACACTTTTATGCACATCTATTATTTACTCATATAACAAGTATCATAATTTTCTCATCCCCAGGAGAATCGGAAGTATCATTTGTATAAATATAACGAGAATAGAGTCTAATAATTTTATTAAATCATCGGTAGTATGATTTCTTTTTTTAGTTTGCATTATTTTTGTGGTAATAAAAAGCCTTTCAGTATTTTTCCAGTTATAACTTAAAAGATTTCGCCATTGGAGTTCAATCAATGCAATTTTGTCTTCAGCTTATTTGCGTTTCATTGGATTAATTTTATAATATGTATGTTTCCATGTTTTATGGCTTAAAACACGAAGCTAAATGTCAACAAAAACAAAAATAGGCTAAATCTAGTTTCGAAAAGGCGTAACTGGTATCACTGATAGACTTTGATGTACATGTTTTGATAAGAATTATCGTATCGATCAAAAATTAACACAAATCGTAGCTTGCCTTGTATAATGTTTTAGTAATTATAGTCATTAAAGTTTAATATATCCTTAACACTGAGTCCCCATGAGGCAATTTTATTGCTGAGAACAAGCAAAAACGTCGGCAGAGTTTTTACAGAATTGAAAAAAAATTGCGGCAACAAAAATTGCAAGTTTGGACGGGGACTAATTGTTTCTTCTTTACTTAAACAATAACTATATGTCTATTGCATTGGTGCTTATGCCAAATCATCAGTAGACTTAAAACCATATTTTTGATAATTTTTCAAACCTCTTGCCTTATACAACATCTTTCAAAAATCAAGCATGAATTTCAGAAATTGCAAAAGTATAAGCTTTGACACTTAATCAAAAATACATGAATATGATATGAATCTATTTTATTTTCTTTACAACCTCATTGGTTTTTTCAAAGCTTTTGTATAAGATATGGTGTAAGGTCTAGTGATGATTTGGCAAAGTACCAATGAAATGCATATACATATGTATATAGACAAGCTAAAAACCTTCAACAAACAAAACTTTTTGAAATTCTTTGAAATAAAATATCGAGACCTGTCTCGAGTCATAACTTTAATAATTACTACATTATATTATTTTCATCTTTCATATCGTTATATAAAATGCAAAATAACGTAACATCACTTGTAATAAGTTTACAGGAGAAACAAAAAACTGTATAACATGGAAACTGATTGAAATATTAAAATCATATTTTCACGGTCTTCAGCGCTTCCTAGCGAATTTTGAGCAAAAGGACGGTATTTTTGATGATACGTTATTTTGAATTTGAGACATAACTTTTTTGTTTTTGTTAACAGAAGCTTGAAATTTTGCACACATATGTAATATGATGTAGTAAATCTTAATCAATAAAAAACTCAAATTTTAATATTTTTATGATACGTTGTTTTGCATTTTAGGTGACGATATATTCTTATTATTATAAAGAATATCCAAACATGTTAACATTTTACCAAAATTTTTAAATAAATCCTTGAGTCTATTAAAAACGGGTGTTGTTCGTATATACGCATGTAAAATTTATTGCTCGTACTTACTGTGTTGAAACACCCAGTGGCATATTGACCTATGTTATGATAATAAAGTAAAATTAAATTTACATAATTTAAAATATTAAAAACGCAAATAAATAGTTACAACAAATATGAAAAAAATTCATAAAAATTCATAGACAAAGTATTGCAGAAAGACCAGAAAGACAAATAATTTTAAAGTATTATTAGAAAACAAATCAAATAAAATACAAACTATAAACGTATGCAGCAAAAAGGTATCTAACAGTCAATAAAAGAAAATTAAACTTTAACACATGCAAGTACACAGATAGATACGTACCCCATAAGGAAGTATACATTAATAAGTGTGTTTGAATTTCATTTCTGTACTTTTTTTAAGAGCTGCAACATAGTTCAAGAGTCGATAGAAATCAAATTATTTCAAGTTATTGTTATACGATACGCCGAACAATTGAATATTTAACAATTAACTGTTAATTGTAGAGTTGTGTCGTTCCGGAACGACCTAGTTCCATTGAACGATTCCCTAATTGGAACGATGCGGATCGATCCAAACTTTTTTATCGTTCCTCGTTCCGCAATTTCAAACCGTCTAGATTTTTTATGTATGATGCTTGACGTATGTGCGAGCAAATCGTTGACGCTTCAAGACTGTTTGTTACAATTATTCCGTTCACATATTCTGTACACTTAGAACAAAGTTGACTTTTTGCATAGAGATCAGTGTTGCCATCTTAATGGATAATCTTATATTTAGAATTTATTTTATAGAAGTTATTAGATATTTTTTACAAATATTTTACGAAAGAACTTATAGAAGTTTTTTAGTATGGCCAGAAAATGAAAACAAACAATAACAAATGTTTGTTGGCGTTATTAGGAGCGACAGATAAATTCACTCGCTCCACGTTCCTACACTGCTCAAAGTAAAAAAAGGAACGATGAACGAAAGGAAAGACCTACTTCCTTATATTTTCCGGATAGCTCGGAACGATTCCACAAAAGGAACGATTGTGCCCAAATCTAGTTAATTGTCTATTTCCGCACGTTAAATTGTATTCGCCATTATTATTATTTTTTCTAATTATAATATATGGTGCAACAAGTAGAGAGCTACTTCTGTGTATTTTTTGTCAATACTTTTTATTATACATATTTTTACAATAGTGCTCTTCTCATGGGTCAAGGTACCTCTATAAGTAGAGTAAAAGAAAAACTAAAGAAGACTTTTTAATAATGTTTGAAACAGATTGAAAACGTATTTCAGGTAGTGCGATTACATACATAGTCCCCTTTGGATTTATATTTTCTCCATAAATCTATATTTTTAAGTTAAGCCCATCACTTAACTATTAGCTGAGTTAAAAGCACAAACTAATGGAAAAAAAATAAAAACTAAAAATAAATGTTTTCCAAAAAACACTACCTATTTGTATTTGTGTATCATCATGAAGTTGTTGAGATTTTACTTTGCTTCTTTACATTGCATTTTATTTTATTTGCTGCTTTTTAGTATTTTATTTTGTTTTGTACTTAGATTCTGTTTGTTTTTATTTAATTTTTCATCTCCAAGTAACTCTTGATGCATTTGGTGGCATTTTTTAGAGTATAAATAGTGATGATAGCCGGCATTTGAGATCATAAACATATCTCTTGTTCAATTAACAAGTTCTTCGTTAGAAAAGACCTCCACAAGAAGTTTGTTATACTCCTTTAAAAATATTCTTGAAAGGACTCAACAATTTTCGGATTAATCAATAGCTGGTGTTCTATTTTTATAAAATAGTGTGTGAAAAAGTTAAATTTAAAACGCGCAAAATGAAATTTGTAAGTTAATAAAAAGAACAAAAATTAATATGTTAAAATAAAGACTGTGTGAAAATTTAAATGAAATGTGGTAATAAAATATTTTAAAATATAAAAAGAAGCTCGTTAGGTGGGAAAAGGAAAAATCTTATTATAAAATTAAATAATTTTTATTATTTTTATATATTGAAACGATTAATTTTGGCTCAAGTTCAAACCGGGTTTGAACTTGAGCCAAAATTAATCGTTTCAATATATAAAAATATTAATAAAAGTTCGACTAATTACTTATAAACATTAATTATAAATAACGATGGCACGCGTCAAAATCTGCATGTTTACTTGGTCATAGTTGGTTGAATACTAAAAAAGAAATTCAACTACAAATGACAGAAACCTAACAACATGATAAAGTACCGCTTATTTCTCAGCAGCCAATGGCGCTGAATAAGCAAGAGAGACTGAAATATATAGAGTAGTTATTCATCATAGATGGGATTTCGTACTAACCGAAATTGATTTGACATGTGAAAATGAATAAGTTTGTACTTTTCGTATCCTAATTTGTTAAATAATACGGTTAAATAGTTGATATTCCTGATCACTAGTATCCACCGTCAAAAGTGGTAAAATTGAACAAAGAACGCTGATGAGATGGTGTAGCGACCTCGAAATCAGTACTGATCCGTTCTGCTAGTATGATGAATAATAAAAATTGTTCTATATATAGTACTCTCTTAATAAAAAAATAATAATGAATTTATCCAAAAAATTTTCTAATAAAAATTAAAAATAAAAAAATTAGAATAAATAAATGGGTAAATTCGGGTTTGAACTTGAGCCAAAATTAATCGTTTCAATATATAAAAATATTAATAAAAGTTCGACTAATTACTTATAAACATTAATTAATTTTTATTATCAAATTTGCGTTTAAGTTTTGCCTAATTAATCCAGGAAGATCTTACGAAATAAAATCTACGAGAGTTTCTATACGAAAGTGTTTCTTCATGTTTAATTGTAGATTTTAACAACGCATTATTTTTCAACAAGATTATTTTCATGCAAAAACTTCTTTAATTAAGTAAAAAAAAGGAAAATAGTTATACATATTTTATCAAAAAGTAACATAGTCTCTATTTAAGCAAGGAATAGTATAAATTTTGTTCCTTATGATCCAGTAGACTGGCTGATTGTATGCTACAGTGCATTTAAGTTTGCAGGTTGAGGGTTCGATTTATACCGAAAATTTCACTATTTTGGAAACTAGCACAAAGGGCTGGCTTGTAAAAATGAGAAAAGTATCAGACACTAAACAGCGATCTGCTCAAGTATTAATTCGAAAGTCAGAATGTTTTTCAAGAAGTTGTTGAAAACTTCTAGCTTATATTCCAAAGCAGACGACTTCAAGGAGTCCGTTCATAGTTCTGTAAACTAATGACTTTATTAAACTTTTTTTTGCTAACATTAACATAATAGGAGTATAATTATATATAACATATTTCAAAAAGTTTTTATTTGAAATTAAATTGGAAAAATATCTGATATAATAAATTTTCTAAATGAGTTATTGTATGTTTTCTGAAATGTTCCATATACTGTAAAACTTTTTTGTAATGTAGTAAATGAGTTTTTTTTTAATTATTCTCTAATTTATATTTGTATGATGCAGCTACGTTTTCATTCCAGTAACCATTTTTCTTTCAAATTCACATGCCAAGCAAGCTGAAGTAAATATATATATTTTATATTGTAAAATTTTTTAAAATTCCATATACGTTCAACTCTCAATTGTATATACAAACTTAAAAAAACATTGTTAAGTGATCAATATAACATATAATTTAATAAAAAATTTTCACAATCAGTCTTTAAAAAAATCCCAAAAGTTATGTTTATTCAAAACCATGCTCAAAAACACACCTACATAAATGCTTAGAAACGTTCAAATAAATTGTGTATTTCATTAACAAAAGTTATAAAACGAAAAACACAACCTAAAAAAAAATTAAAAAAATTATTTTAAGCCACAAACTGATGCAACTTGCCAAAGATCTATTCACATGCTTGCTTGCTTGGCTGGTGTGCTTTTGAAAAGAGCACAAAATGTCAGCATTAAATTAAAAATATCTGCATTTAACGACATTTCATAACAAAAGCTGTTAACAGCTTTGCAAAAAGGCCC
Organism: Gymnocheta viridis; assembly: GCA_956483585.1. Lineage (NCBI taxonomy): Eukaryota > Metazoa > Arthropoda > Insecta > Diptera > Tachinidae > Gymnocheta > Gymnocheta viridis. The sequence goes on along the minus strand of OY101443.1, from coordinate 40,395,312 downwards.
TTTAACATGAAAAACAGATTCGGTAGCAACAAAAATTTCCGGGATCATAGAAACCAAAAGAAAATAAATAGGATCTACGTTGTAGGTTTTCAGATAAAAAATTATTTTTAAAGATTTATTATTAGCAGCTTAAAAGTCAACCCTAAATTTGTTTAATTTATATTTTGATTCCTCAACTAAAAACAACACTCTATAAAATGCAAACATAAAATAATCATTATTATTTTCATTAAAACTAATTTTAACATTAGAATAAAGTGGGTTGATTTTGAGTTTTATCTTGTGGCTTTTTGCAATCATCTTCAAGTGACCTTAAGGTCATTATAAATAAAAATAATTACAATTTATATTTAATTTGTGTTTGTGAATGAAAAATGACTATAATTTACTGTTGCCGTTTCATAGAGTTTTTTTAATTACAATTTTTTTTAATTTTGTGAATAAAAAATACAACAAACAATTAAAAAAGTTGCGCAATTGCAAATTCTACTGCTAACACTACAATAAATAGATATGAAGCATTGTTAAAGAGATAATTACAGAAATAATAGTGTTTGTTTACAATTTGCATATACGTTTTTTGTTATTTTATAAATAATACTAACAACACTTTCAAAATTTAAATAAAATTCTATTGTATAAAAACATTATACTTATGTAAAATCTATGACAAAAAAATTTATTAAAGAAATCTGGTGTTTCTAAAATGTTTTTTATTCTCTTTAAATTTTAGGAACTTTCTTTATTAGTCCTTGCCAGCGTTGCATCATTGGTTTTGGCCAGACCACAAGATCCCATTGCTATTGTTAGCCAAGAATCAAATATTGAACCAGATGGCTCTTACAATTATGCGTAAGTATTTGTTTAATTTAACTTATTCCATCAAAAGTGTAGTATATATTAAGGCATTTTAGTTAAACGGAACATAGGAGTTAAGACACAAACCTTGTCTTTGTTATGGGAATTTTTCAATCAATAAATTCTTCGTATCGGCTATTTATGTGCTGCCATAATTTTGAATTTAAATCAAAACATGGGGTATAACGTCATATTGACATAATGTCTTATTATTTTATGACGTCTTGAAAAAATTGTTGTTGTGCTTCAAACAAAAAAGTCCTAAAATAATAAGACTATTTATGCTGTGTTTTTGTTTTGTCATAACTGAACAGTAGTGTAGTTTTTGCACAAACTAGCTATTATTTTCGTTTTTTCATTTGTTTTTGGCATTCTAATATAAAATTTTTATGATTGTAACGATTGCCCATTTTATTATGAGGGGTTGTTCACAGCAGTCATATTTTTTCGTGTTATTATTTTAAGACACATAACTTTATGACGACCGTGTGAATACCCCAAATATTTTGTTTGTGTTGCGACATCGGCGACTTTTAAGATAAAAAATATGTACTGGAAAATCGCTGCTAAGGATCCTTGGAAAAATATAAATATGCGATAAGACTTTTTATTCGAAATCAATATATTTGGCTTCTTAACTAAATTCATTAGTCCTATCCAATGATACGAAAAATTAACTTAAAAATTCACTGGTAATATTTATTTAGAATAGAGCATAAGCGTAAAGATATAATGGCAGTTACTCAGTTTATTAGTTAATAGAACTAAAGTTTTAGTAGATTTCTATGTTCGAAATATCAACTAAAAACTTTGTTAGATTGTAAAATTAAAGTAAATTTATATATGTAATTTTTGTAAATTACCACATTAATGTAAATTTTTAACAAATCATACATGTCTAATGTATAAATTACATTTCTAGTGCAAATAAAACACTTTTTAATATGATGCACTTGGTTTAATGGTTTACTTTATAATTTTATCAATTTTGACAACTTTTAATTTATTAAAAAAAAACGAACTTTTGAGCACAAACATTTATGTAAGTGTACATATATTTAATTGTTCAAAACTATATTTTTTAATTTCTATTAAATTTTTTTACGACTCTTTAGTCCACAAATATTTTTAACTGACACTAAAATACAGTAACACTTTATTCTATAATTTCCAAGACGACATCTGATTCCAATAGTAAAAATAACTTAATACTTTGTTAAATTGTATTTGTACTTGTGCAATTTACTTAGATAATGAAATGTAGTTTTTCGTTTAAAAAAAGAATTACTTATGTCGGGTTAGTTTATATTACCGCGATTAGTTTTTGGTGTGTATACGGATTCATAATACATTTTCTTAATTTTGCAGAAGAAACAACAAACTCATATTCTTATAACCTTTTTATTAACATTAAACGATATAAAAACCAGTATTATAAGAAATTCCAATAATTTGGTTTTATAATTTTATTATTTTTCAAATTAAAATTGACAATTAATTTAATTTATGCGTTTATATTTGATTATAATAACGTGCAACGGGATTTTTTAGAATTTATATTTTTATAATCTCAATTAAATTTTCTAAATAAGTGTGTATTATATTTTATATATAAATAAAGTAAGCGGCAATTGCTACATTCAATATGAGCAAATTATTATCAACTCTTCACTTTCAATAGTGTCAAAATTACTAAGAGATTTCTAGGAATACGCTACCGTAGTTCTAATCAAACGCTTATTTCTGAGGTAAACAAATTTTTGCTATCAATAGATTTTCTACACACTTCTAATTTTCTCCGCTATTATTGTGAAGTTACATATCTCATTTATTATTTTACGACAAAATTTATTTTGAGATCAATGCGCGAATTAAGAGCTTTTTTCACATTAATTTATTAAGGTGAGGCTAAATAAAGTGTTTATGATGTTAAAAGTCTAACTTCCTAAAAAATATACAAAATTAAACGCATATGCTTGAAATACAATTATAGTGATGATTAGGTAAATAAAAAAGCGAGTTCATCATAGTAATAAATTAATTCATTGTAGTAATAATAGCAATGTCATTTATAATACATATTTATATTGTTTAAACTTTTTTACTTGACAAACATTTTAAAAATGTTTATGCTATAAGTGAGTTAAACAGACATCAAAGAGTTGATTAATTTTTCGAGTTTCTAAGTATACACATAATTACTTATTTTTATTTTTTTTTCTATTAAAATGATGCATAAAATTTAATTAAAGGTTTATCTTAAAATCTGCAATAATTATCTTAATTTATGGCGAGCTAAGGTTTATAAGCACATTGATGGGGAAAGATAAAAACAATTTTATTTGACATAAATAAAACACAGTATTGTGTGTTATGTGAATATCTCTTAATAGACGGAAATGTTCTTTTCGCAGTGTTTTTTACTGGAATTTTCATTATGTTTGCATATTTTATGAATGTACATATTTTTATTCTTCTTTTTGCAGTTACGAAACTGCCAATGGCATAAAAGGTGAAGAGACTGGCACCTTGAAAAAGGCTACTTCCCCGGATACTAGTGATGTTATTATAACCCGTGGTTCTGTTTCCTATACCTCACCCGAAGGTAATTTAATTACCTTAAACTATGCAGCTGATGATGAAAATGGTTTCCAGCCAGAAGGTGATCATTTGCCCACACCACCACCAATCCCACCAGCAATCCAAAAAGCTTTAGACTACTTGTTAAGCTTGCCTCCTTCTAAGCGTCGTTAAGACAACGATTATTAAACCAACGAATGAGAAACTAAATTGAAAAGATATAGAAAGCTGAACAAGAAAAAGAAAAACGATTATTAAATTACTACATTTTGCAACTGAGCCTGTAATAAATGAATGAATAGCGAAGAAATAATATAAAAAAAAATTGCAAAATTTTAGAAAAGAAAATCTAAATAAGAACCACATATTTGCAAATATACCGCAAAAGAAATCAATTAAAACAAAACGAAACGGAAGCGAAAACTGTAGGCATATTTAACACTTACTTAAAACGAGCTGTCTCTCCAGTTTTAATTTTTTTTCTTCATATTTTTATTTTGCAAAACAATTTAAATATCAAAATAAAAAGTGAGCTTAAAAATACAACACTGACTGAATGAGCCATAGAAAAAACCAAATTTGCCTAAGAGTTTTTTATACTCATACCAAATTCTTCTTCTATTTAAAGTTTAAATTTTAAACATCCGTCAATACTTAATTATTTTAAATCAACCTTTTGCTTATCTTTGTCATTAACTTATACAAAACAACAAAAGAAATCATTATTTTTCCACTTCACAAAAGTCATTTATTTGCATATATAACAAGGCTCATTTTAATATCCTGTTTAAATTTTTTCTCAATTCATTATATTTTTTTCCATTTGAGCAATCTAAGTAATTTGTCCTTTCACACGTTCTCTCACTTACTGCTTCTATTTCCACTATTTTTTGTTAGTCGCCGAAACTTTGCCATTTCGGTTTAATGTGATATCACTGCTTTTGTTGATACAAATTTTCAAAAAGGGAACGCTGACCGTTTCTTACGTATTTTTGTATCATTCAAGAATTTCAAATAAAATAAAATTAACGAAATCAAACTTCAACATTGATGATGTATGTATGTAAATATGAACATATTTTTAATTATAAAACGAAGAAAAACATTTTATTAATAATAATTTTGTTTGTTAAATGTTTATCATTTTAGAAACATGACGTACTATGTGTAAATAAAATATAAGAATGCAAATAAAGAATAAAAGATTCTTTACAAAAAAACTAAAAGATATTTTGTTTTATTTTCCTATTATCCTGTTAATATTTGTACACCTGAAGAAAACACATGGTTGAGTCAACCATAATCTTGTACTATTATTGAATTATATGGTTGAAGCCAAGACATATAATATTATTATGTTGCCTGCTTTAATAATAATAGTATATATCATAGCCACAAGGGAATTTTCAGGTAATTTATTGTTTTATTAAAATATACATTATTTTTAAATAAAATTTAATATTTTTACAGTTAAAAGTAAAAACCTTAAGTTTTAAGGAGCTGTTGGCCGGATCAGTTAGCACTTTTATTTGGTCTTGGTGCTCAGTTCTTCCACTTCTGAATCTACCTCTCACATTTCCCACATTTGATTTTGGATAGTTTTCGATTTAGTGTCAAAGACCTAACTTAAAATTTAACCAATCTGTTTGGGCCTTATTTTCAAATAACACAGGATTTGGTGGAGAGTAACCCATCTCGGTGGTAGGAATAGTAGCGAATTACCGACACGTTCCAATCACAAGTTTCATCAGATCGTTCGGAGAACATAATTTGAGATACGTTTTAATCACAAACTTCATCAGTTACGTTCTCCGAACATAAGGTTATATCCTGGGCAAGTTTTTTATACTTTGTGCATTAAAAATATGCATTTAAATATTTGAAAAAAATGCATTTTTGATACAACATGCATAAATTTGAATATTACACAGGTTCGGAAGTACTTTTATCTATCAATTTTATTTATCAATTTAATGCATTCTATGTGCCCAAACCCTTTTCCACTAGATAGGAATCTTGGTTAAAGGCTGCTATATATATTTATAGAAATAAGCATCGTTTTAATTGGGCTTTTTGATGAAGAGGCAGAGTCGACATGTAATGCAAGGGCTTTACTTAAGAATTCATCGGTAACAACAGATTTAGCATAAATTATAATCAAATTTTAAACCAAAGCACTGCCTTTTTATGAAATTTTATCCGTCATAGAAGTTGTAAAAGAATATCTTTAACCTTCGCTTTACCAATACCCACGCGGGTGACCATTTGGGTTTTGTTTCTTTAATAACTTTCTTATTTTTCCTTTGATCTAAAAGAAATTTAGACTCACTGAACAGATTGTGAAGTTCTCCAGAATTTTGTAAGAATATGATAGAATTTTAAATATTTTACGCGCTTTGTTTAACTTTTTTCAGTTTTTCTTCACGGTTTACCAATACCCACTCTGGTGGTTACAAACATATATTTTAACTTTATTAAAATTTAAATTTTTTTTCAATTGAAGTTATTGTTAAATAAAAAAAATATATTTATATAACTAAATAACCTCATTCTGTTATGATGTTTGGGTTTGGTGGCACTTATCACATTTAGTTTGGCAGATGCTGTGTTCTGCACAAATCGGCTTCTTGCATCTTACACAAACTTGCAGCGTATTTCTTCTTTGTTTTTGTGAGTAACAAATGTAACATTTTCCTTTCATTTTGATACGTCCAGATGCATCTCTTTCTGGAGTTGGATCGGCTTCAAATTCAGCATCCTGGTGCGTAGTTGCTGATCTTATTGAAAATCTTCCAGTAATTTGTGGTATTTTTGACTTTGTCAGTATAAGAGGACGACATAGGTCTTCACCAAGGCTTTCAAGAAAGTGCTTACGCTGCGATTGCCTTACAGATTTTTCACCAGTGTTTTCTTTGTAAATTATAAAAGACGCAAGTGCCCCTGTATCCAAAATATTAAAAAACAATGCTAATGGCCACCGAAATGTTGCTCGCTTTGTGGAGTACTGTGACAGCATTTTATCCATGGTGTGCGCACCACCCTTTGTGTGGTTATAATATAATATTATATCTGGCTTATGCTGTGGACCAGATATAGATTTATCTTTGTGCATTGTGGACAGTAATACAACAGATTTATTTTTAGCCGGAACATAGGAAACCAACGTTGCGCCTTCGGAAAAACCAAATAAACTTGAAGTAACTTCGCGGTTACGAGACGGCTTAAAGTCTTCCGGAATATACTTTTTATTTTTCTTCACTGTGCCTACGACGGACATTTTTCAAGTAGCCAGTTCTTTGGCTAGTGAAAGTGTAGTAAAAAAATTGTCCATGGTAACATTTCTTCCAGTGTTTTTATACACACTTACTAACTTCTTTACAACACGTTCACCTTGATTGGTGTCTCTTACATTATTTACTTTTCCTGTATAGATCTGCCCTTGAAGGGGATAAAACGTTTGGGAGTCACATGCCTACCAGATCTTTATACCGTACTTAGCTGGCTTTGAAGGCATGTATTGAGTAAAGCGTGTTCTAACCCGAAATCCATACAGTTGCTCGTCTACGGTTATAGACTCATTAGGGCGATAAAATTAGCATTTACCATTTCGAAAACATCTCTTATAGGTGCAGCTTTATCATCTTGTTGTCGCGCCACTCGTGTAGCATGCAAATCGAAGCGCAGAAAGCGTAAAAATTCCACAAATATATTATGAGACATTGTTGCACGATGGAGGGGATAAGAATTTTTTCTCCAAAGCTCAGTGAGTGTCTCTTTACAAGAGTTGTGGCTGCTCATTACCAGCAAAATACCAAAATTTGTAAATTGTGATTAAAAAACAGCAAACAAGTCCATATAAAATTTGATTAAATTTAACATAGAATTATGCTTATTATTATTTATAAGGAAGTATTATTTTTGGGACCCAAGTTTCATTGTACTTTGATAGAACTGAAAGTTGTTACAACTCATATAAAAAAAATAAACAAAAATTATAAAATATGTGACACCCGGGTGGGTATAAGTAAACGACGTACATAAAAACCTTTGGTAAAACGAAGGTTAAAATAAATAAAATATTTATTGAAGAACTCAACAAAGCTTTTAAACGAATTAATGTCCTTCAACGTTGACCATGATTAAAAACAACATATACATTAACATCGACTGATGTTGAACGTATATTTTAAATATATTCGATCGTTTTGCGCGACAATCAAAGATCCTTTCAATTTTAAAACTTGAAAAAACATATGATTATACTTTGTAATAAACATTTTTATACCCTTCACCAAAAGATTTGCAAAGGTGATATATAGGTTTGTCATTCCATATGTAATTTCTTCATTATTCATTTAAGACCCCGTAAAGTATATATATTCTGGATCCTTATCGATACAGAAGTCGAACGAGCGGTGTCCGTCTGTCTGTCCGTCTGCTATACTTCGGTGTAAGTAGAATTAACATAGAGACATACATTTTATACCATTCTCTTTGAATTTTTCATAAAATTGTTCGGTTTGAAAATAACAAAACTCGGTCCAATAATTAATGAGATATAGCCAAAAGACTTTTTTTTATAAAGGGTCCGCCAGATAATTTTTTTTGAATATGCTATAAAAAAAACTACTGAATATTTTCTCAAATTACTTTTTTTATTTGAACGTACAATCCTTCCGGTTAATAATGAAAAATAATTTCATTCAAATAGCTGCCTCGGCTGACCATGCAGTAGCCTACACGATCGGTCAAATTTTTAAGCACATTATCGATTGTGTGCAGCTGTATTTCAGCAATGGCTTCACGTATATTGCCCTTTAAAGCGTCAATTGTCTCTGGCTTGTCGGCGTAACACTTATCATTGACGGCACCCCACAAATAATAGTCCGCCGGTGTCAAATCGCAGCTCCGATTGCGATCTTCAAAAACAGGGCGCAAAACATCGAGTGTAGCTTCGGCTGTGTGGCACGTAGCGCCGTCCTGTTGAAACCAAATGTTGCCAATATCCTCCTCTTAAATTTTTGTGAACAAAAATTCGTTCAACATGGCCCGATAACGATCGCCATTGACTGTAACGGCCACTCCTTGCTCATTTTCGAAGAAAAATGGCCCAATTATGCCTCTGGACCAAAATCCGCACCAAACAGTGACTCGTTTTGGGTGCGTCGGCTTTTCAATGTATGCGTGCGGGTTTTCTGTGCCCCCAATGCGACAATTTTGCTTGTTTACATACCCGCCAAGATCAAAATGAGCTTCATCTGAAAAGATAATTTTTTTTGGCAAAATCGGCATCATGATTTTCAAAGTAATGTCGCAATATTTCCCAGCGTTGTTTAAGCGGAAGGATAAAACTAATTATCTGTCAAATCAGACATGAGCTAAGTGTTACCATTCACGAAATAAGCACTAGTTGAAAAAAAAAAACGTTAGATGGCGGACCCTTTATGTCCTAATCTGTTGTTTTTTATGGCCCCTGTCCACGGTCAATTTTATGAAGCAGATCTCTTGTATGGAGTAGGTTTAGACTGAAAATAATTGAAGTCGGTCCATTAACGGCTAAAATATGGGCAAAAAATGGTATTCGAAATAATTTTACTTAAAAATTTTTTTTTTAAGTTGCGTTGGGATTCATACCAACAACCTACTGGTTGGTAGTCACAAGCGCTTTTAAGTACATAATGTATCTTATTTATTATAAAATACAAAAACTTGGGAATTGGTGTGGTTGTTGTAATTTCATTCCTTTTTACCGATGAAATCATACATTTTTGAACACATGCATTAATGCTGCCTAAACAATCAAAAAGCAAAGATTTGTTGATTTTTTTTGTTTGTTTCTTTAAACTTATTTTTTTACGTTTATTAGTATAATATTATGCATGCATATTACAGTATTTATCACTTTTATTTTCCTTTCGTATATAAATAACCATAATTATTTTTTATATTATTTATATTAAAGAAACGTAATTTTTTACATGGTGCATATAAATTACATGTCCCAAAAATTTAAATTTGTGCAGTAATTTTTCAACCGCAAACAAACATCAGAAAATTATTAGTGCTATTTTTTATTTCGACTTTGACTTTTGTCATCACAGATCGATGGATCGTCAAGACACTGTGTAAATACACATACAAAATCAATGAAATTTGATTTCATTTTTTGTTTTAAAAATATCTTCACATTTCATTTTTTATGACTATTTGTTAACTCAGAAGAATGGAAAAATTTATGCTTATATCCTGGGCCTGACATTAAGTTTTTCTTATTATATGTTTTATACATGTGTGCACAGAATAATAATTTTAGTTATTTTCTATATTCAGCTGCAGAGCGTACTTGCAATATTATTATTGTAAATGTACAATGTTTTAAATGTTTTTCTAATTTTTGCATTCGATATTCACAACTTGGTATTTTTTTACTCTTCCTTTCATTATAAATTCCCATAAGAAATGTTTCTTTCATTCTATAACAACAGTGAGTTGATCTTCAAAAACACTTCAATTAATTGCCTTTTCTATAAAATGAAAACAAAGTCTAATGTAAGAATATAATTTGATATCAAGCTCCAAAATGTAAGAAACTAAAAACTCGAAAACCCAGCAAAAACATCGAATATTCTGAAAGTTGCTGTTGTATTGAAATAAGTCCCAAAATTTATTTAAAAAAAATCATATATTTTTACCGAAATTCTTTAAAATATGCGAACATCAGAAAAATTGTATGATTCAATATTGATTAAAAAACAACATAATTATAGAATAAAAAAACTTAAAAAATATCATTTACATTGTTAAAATTAAACTGTTATTAAAAACTATTTTGTATTTGGAATAAAAATTCAAAATGCATTTGGATTTTGAATATTAGAAATACCTATTTGCCACAAATTTATATTTAGCTTCAAGATTGCTTTATCCAAGTGAATAATTTAATCTGGGCTTAATTAAAATGTATTCTAAGAATCGTTCGCAATTCATCAAATATTTTTCAAACGATCAGTTCCTATCATATACATACATATGAACTTTGGAACGACTGACCAAAAAATAAATATTTAAATTTCCTTGAATTTTAGACTGGAATATTTGAGAAAAATTTGCAAAACATTTGTAGGGCGTAGCGATAATAGTTCGCGAGCACTACCGCGTCTAAAAAATTCATTTCTTCATATTCATATAAAATTAATTGGTCTTACATTCATTAAAAACAGCTAAAAAATCGTAATTTTTTATATTTAGTTCTCTGTCTTACACAGTAAACGCAGAAGAAGATTTAAATGAAAAAAGTTTTTAATTAAATCCATCTGTTTTCTTAGCAGGCTGAATATAAATGACCGAATTCGTATTTTTTAAATCAATTGAGGTTGAAATTTTATTGTGTTTCTATATCAGAAATATACTGGTTATATTGAACCAAAACCTTTACCGTCTGGTCCAACCGCAATACAGATAAGTAAATGGTAAAGTTAACAAAATTTTAAAAAGACAACTATCAGAATACCACTAGTTTACATACTTACGAACATCATACGAGTTTTAAAGAAAAAATTAAATTAAAATAACGAATTAAAATATGTTGTTATATTTTATAATTTATTATAATAAACCTTTTATCGTTCACAAAATTGGAAAAAACGCAAAATTAAAAATTTTGTAGTTCAGGATTCGAAACCGAAATTCTGACCAACCTTTTTTATTTTTTTTTTTAATTTTTGATACATTTCAGTTATTTTTATTACTTTTACTTTTTATCTCAAACAGTTTGTTCTTTTATTAAGAATTTTTGATAGCTTTAAACTATTTTCAATATGAAGATAATATTGGAACATTTTAATCATTATACTAACACATTTATGTAATAGTTGGCGATATTTTTTATAAATTTTGGGAGAATTTCTTCATTATTAAATCGTTTCTTACGTTTCAAATCACTTCTTTGTTTAGTCGAAGACCTCTGGCTTATTGAAAAAGACGTTGAAACACTTCTTGGATGTGTGAAAAATTATTTAAGTGCTAATAAGGGGATGTTAATATTTTTATAATGCACTCTAGGCAAGAAATTCATAATTTATGGCTGACTTCATAAACGCAGTTTGCAAAGCAACACGAGAATGCCTCGTAAACTCATGCTACCAGTGTTGCTTCGGAAGCTGTTTTTATGAAGTCAGCATATACTATGGAATAGAGATGAGAACCATCACGTGAGCGTGCTTACGTGAATGTGAGTGACGATTTTTTGCTTTAATGTAATTTTTTCATTTAAATTCTTAATTTTTTAAATTTTTTTTTCGTATTTCGTGAGCGTGAATTTTCGTGATTGTGACTTCGTCACTCAATACCATGGTGAAGGGTAGGTATATAAAATTCGACACAGCCGAATATATACACTCTTACTTGTTTTAAATAGAACTGATTAAATGTTATTAGTCTGTGTTTTTTCGGGTGCATATTTTTGTGCATATTGTAAATTTTTTTTAGGAATATTTGCATGCATATTTGAATAATTTTTGTGCATATATAAACTTGCCCTGGTTATCTCATTAACTTCTGACATTATTATGTTAGTAAACATTGTAGAGACCTTAGAAAAATAAATGAAAATAATTTTTTAACTTTGAAGCTGCTAATTGAAATTTTTTAAACTTAGCACATCTTTAGAAGAGTAGTCAAGCTTTATAAGCCGTGTACAGTGGGCCAAAGATAACAGCTTCGGACTCCAAAAAACTTCTGAGTCTTGTGACTTAAAAATAAAAAAATATTATTGTTTATTTCTGCTTTTGTCATACTTTGCGAGTTTTGTATATTTATCTGAATCTGTGAAGGGCTAATATTTTTAAACATAATTAACTAGCAACGACGGCTACGATGAATAATTTTTATTATGAAAAGCATAAATAGACGAATTATATACTCGTAGTTCTAATGCTATGTAACTTTTTTTCTTATGAGGTACAGGTAGATTTTAGAAATTATAATAGTTGTAACCAACCAGCTATTGTGTGAATAAAATGAAAGAAGTTAAGAGTTTTCTATATATTATTTTAATTGCATACACTACAATTTGAGTATGTCGAGATAATTATTTAATAATCATTTCACTATATATATTTTATGATACAAAACTTTATTTACCCCAAACCTTAACTTTTTCAGAAAATCTGCGTATATTTATAAACAAGCTATCTTCAATTTTAGCCAAAAATTTCAAGACTATTTTTATTATTAAACATTATAAGTGGAATTGAAAATCCATAATCACAATTTTTGTAGATGGTTAAACCTAAAATTATTTTGAAAATTTACAATTTTCAGCTCTTAAATTTTGAAAGATACAGAAAAAAATTAAAGCACTTAAGAAAGTAAAAGCCTTGGCAGTTTTTTGGACTCCGAGGTTGTGAACTTTGACCCACTGTAGTTATTGCGATGTTAAGCTGCAAGATAAGGAATACACGGTTTGTTAAGTTAAGAAAGTTCCTGATTAATTATCATTAATTTGGTGAACGTCTCCAATGTGCTCTGGTTTGTTCCTCACTTTTGGAATTTTTAAGGCATTCTGCCAAAATTTTAAGCAAAAATTTGTACTGCCGAAGACAGCGGGAACCCATAGCACATATTTCCTCGAGCGGTGTATGGATCGTTTGAGTAGCACCACTACGAACAATTTGCTGTCTCCTGCCCCTTCGCAGTGAAAAATCACCAATTTAACTACATCCGTGCCACCACTTTGCTGCCGATGATCTTTATAATGGCACCATTTTCCATGTTGCCGTCTCAGGCTTTTAAGAAGATGGTTTTTGTTAGGGATGGGCTATTAGTCTTCCAACCGATACCGAATCCTCTACGGGGATCTTATACTTTCCTCCAGGCCTTTTAGTATCACGCCTCATAGTGACGCGATTTGACTTTTTTCGTTACAAAAACCATATGTTTTAAAGTAATGCAAATATTTGAAAATTTTAAAAAGCATTTAACTTCACTATAGATGATTCTTACGATCATAAACTAGCCGTGGCACAGTGTCGGCTTTGGGCTGTTTACTGTACAAACACCATAACTCTTAAAATAATAAAGAATTTAAAAAAATATATAAATCATTTTAAATATAAGTCTTTTAGTTTCAAAATAAGTAACCCAAATGGTCATAAGGCCTACAGAGGTACTATGAACAGTAGTTTTTTCCTTGCAAAAATTATAATTTTTGAAGTTACCAATATATTTCTAGTGAAGTGTTGTGTTTTTCTTCCGACGGGGTTTGATGCAATTTGGAATGAATTTCCGTCATCCCACGTCAAATTTGGTTGATAAACAGACCGGTTTCTGTAACTCTGAGTTACTGAGAGAACACTGAAGATGGCACATAGCCGAAACCGGTCTGTTTATCAACCAAATTTGACGTGGGATGACGGAAATTCATTCCAAATATTTCTAGTGGTTAAAACTCACTTGAATTTTAACTCCTCTATATTCAAATTAAATGTTCCCCCATTATGATAGGCGCTGTGCACGGTAACACATTTTGACTTTTTTGTCGCAAAATTCATATCTTTTGAAATAATCATATATTTGAAATATAAAAAGCATTTAAAACACAACATATTGATTAAATCCAAAAATTAAAAAATTACCACTCTGATACAAAAATTTTTATTTATATTACAGATACAATTTTTTTTAATATTTTTAATAATAATATATTAATGCTACAGATATTAAGTTATTTACTATATATTTTTTTAAACTAGTATAGTTTTTTTATATTAGTTAGTTCTCTTTAAAATATTCATTAACATCGAGCGCGATATCTAACAGGCTTAACATATCGGAGCTATAATTGTGTTTTGCCGAATCTTTCCGAGATCTTATATGTCTTCTTGAACACACAGAAAAATACACAATGTAAAACCAGCGAACACAAGGTTGATTTTACATTTTTCGTTTTGCTTCATGGTCGTTTCGTGTTAAATCATCATGACTTTACGATAACTTGCAAACAACATTAGCACATGTCAATATAACATGCAAATCTTATTGAATAAAAATGTACCCACATTAAAATAATATGACGAATCTTATTGAATCAAAATTATATAAGTTTGAAACAACATAAATTTCATATTGAATGAACATGTTTTCAGCATGAAATTCATTAAATATGTAAGTAATTGTAATGTTGAGTTAATACGATTAAATGATTGATCTAACACGAAATTCTTTTAAAATTAAACCAATACTCATATTAAAATAACACTAAATGTTTGTTGGTACAAAATGATGCCCTTAATTAAATAACCCATGAAAATTTAGCACAAACTATTCTATTACATATGTAGTATTTACTTTTTTAATATTTATTTTATTTTCATACATTTGGTGCTAACGCCAAATCATCAGCAGACCTTGAACCATATTTGTGAAAAGTTTCAAACCTCTTACCTTATAGGAAATCTATTACAAACCAATGAGAATTTCCTATACTTTTGTAATTTTTTTAATTCTCATTAAAATTTGTGGAATACTTATAAGCAATGCTGATTAAAAATATAGAAATGTTATCTTTACACTACTCAATGTTGATTTTACTCGTATCAAATCCAAACTTAATTTAACGTAATAATTTTTTTTTACTACGAATATGAGTTGTGTAAATTCAACATTACACAATGTTATTTGAACTACGAAAAATATTCAATATACTCTTACTCTTTGTTCAAATTTAAAGTTTTAAACATTGAATCATTATGAATATGCATTCAACGAGGTCAATATTTTTGTAAAAAATTACATGACATGAAATCAACATTATTTAATTTTTTTCACATTGATGTTTTTTTCTATGTGAATAAATTAGTGGGTCGGAAGATGCCGCCAACATATTGAAAAGGTCCTGATTCTATCTAAACCATGAATTCGCGATATTCGTATATCAAAATTTTTTGTAGTCTTTGTTTTGCATTCCTGGGCATATTCTGATAACCTGATTTGGGCAGTCTACTTTCAGTTCAAGCTCATTATGAAATTAATTATGTGTAATTTTTTTTCGAGCAGATAGTTTTTGTTTCGGTGTTGTATTCTTATCAAAACATTCTCCTTTTCGCGAATTTATATACGGTAGTTTCCATGCAACCGATTCTGGCATGCAAGGAAGAAATTCCATATCATAGTCTTGCTCATCACTCGAATCAACAAAAGAGTCTTTCTGTGATTATTTGCAAATTGCACACTTTAAAGTTGTAGAGGTATCTGTTATTTGATTATTTCTGAAGACTGCTTGGCATATTGAAAAATATCTTGCGGCAAAAATTAACTGATGATGGATGGGCTAGGATTTTTCCACTGATCAGTGATCACTGCGCATTCGTAAACGAACTGCAGAATTCATAAACAAATTTGCATCGGTAATAGTTGTGTATTTTGTCGATATTGTTTGCTTGTAAGCGCTTTGACCGGATTATCCATTACATTCACACTTATTTATCAATGTAAGCCTGTCTGGAAGTAATACTGCTTCCTCTTCAGGCAAACTTTGAATAAGCCGTTTGGCTGTATGATCCTTTAATTGTTGCAGTTTAAACTCTACCGATACTTCAGTAACCTTTACATTAGATGGAACTGCTTCTTTTTTGGCAGATGTAACCTTTTTGTATCCAGGAAAAATTTTCACATTATGATTCTTTGAATATTTTTCCTTTGAAATATTCTCTTTAATCCTCTGCAGTCGATCGGGGCTTGCAAGCGTCATAGCTTTTGTAGTGTCAGAACTTGAATTATCTTTATCTTTTACATACTTATGACATTTTACATACTTATGGCTTCTTACAGATGTGATTTAGATACATATATCTTTTGTGTCATTTTGACACAGAAGTAAACTTGTAATTTTATTTTGCCAAATTTACTTAAATTATTAAATGTATTGTGTTGCAAATATGCTCAGAAATATGGGCGATACCATTTTTGAGCATTTTTAGATATGGTCCATAATATTTGTAAAAATTACCTAAATAGAGGGTGTCTCAAAAACAGCAACTGCCGAAAAATTAATGCATCTGATGAACATTTTGTTACGTCTCTTAATAAAAAATAAACATACATTCCTTTATAGCAAAACAATAACAAAAAATATAAAACGGGAATATTTTTTTGATACTTCAATTCTAAAATATATTTCTTTACAAGATCACCTTTTTTTGCTATCTTCAAAATTGTCCACCGTTTTTAATATATTATTCATTCATTTCATAAAATTTTGTAATCGAATTTTCCGTTTTTGCTACGGTTGAAGGGAAAAGGCACCACAGTGCGTCGTAATTGTCCGATTCTAGTTGCAGCTGTAGAAAATTTGGTAAATTTACAACTTGAAACGAACTCCATTAAGAACAACATACTTTTGGAAACAAACCACATATTGTCTTCATTGCTTTACAGTAGTTGTATAGCTACTTAATAGTAAATATACAAATATGACGCAGTGGTGAAGCATGAGTTTTACATGCAGACGCGCAGAAGAGTATTTGGCCAAAATTATTAAAAGTGTTTTTTTTTTAAATAAAAAGAGTTAGTTTTTAATAGTTTTAGTTGTAATTTGATATAAAAAATCTATTTGGTGAGTTAGCGTTGTTTTTAAAATTATACATGGGGTTACCCATGTTTTTTTCATATACGTGCAGTCTTACCATATTTTTTTCAAAAATCTTCGAATCGAACAAAAAAACTTTTATTTGCAAGTTTTTATGGCATATGCGATTTTTTGCCATTGTTGTCATTTCTTCAATTATTTCGTTAAACAGCCATGTTTGGTCCAGCTTGCCCAAAAATACCTTTTTTGCAACCTAGAAGAAATTTTTAAATCTCAATTTTTTTCTTTTACTGGAATTCAGTCTTCAAGTATTCTTCCTGGCGTTGAAAAAACCCCTTCGCTTGTAGCTGAACTGGATGGTACACATAATATTTGTTTAGCCAATTTTTGCAGAAATGAAAGATATTTATATTTTTTCGAGAAACTTAAAATTCCTAAGTCTTCTCCGTGTGTGGACGCAAATGAAAAAACAAAAAAAAAATTGCAGATGTTTTTCTTCCAAATGTTCGCCAGTCGAAACTTGGACTTATTATACTGATACTTTGACTCGTTCATTCACATCAGTACATTAATACATACCGGCACAACGTTTTATGTCTTCATGACAAAACGGAAAACCACGTACCTATTAAAAATATGAAAAAAATTCCAAAATCATGCACGATCACGTGATCGAAACAAAAACCTGCTCACAATCATGCACGATCACGCGTGATTAACGCTAATCACGTGAGCGATGCCCATCTCTAGTTTTGAATTTACCTGAAACGATGAAATTGATGGAGAACAGATATAGCAGATTAATTATTTTAATATTTTATACAATTAATACATTAGTTAGTCTATTATTTAATTATTATTACACCAGTACTTAATTACTTGGAAGAAGAAAATTAACCCGAAAAGCCAATATTGTGGGGTTTCAATCTGTTTTAGCACTAAATCACCTTGATTATTATTATCTTCACTTAATTCATATGATGTTATATACAATGAGTGTTGCCAGGAGCTGGCCCGAAAAAGCTAAATCGACTAAAAACAAATAAGAGAGATATATTCGGTTGTGCCGAATCTTATATACCCTTCACCATAATATTGAGTGAGGAAAGAAGTCACAATCACGAAAATTCGCAGTCACGAAATACGAAAAAAATTAAAAAAAAAATAATTTAAATAGAAAAGATTACATTAAAGCAAAAAAAATTGCCACTCACCGTCTCACGGATGCACCCTCACGTGATGGAAACAAAAAATTAATCACGATAACGCATTATTGGTTCTAATCTCTATTTCATATTATAGGCTGATTTTATAAACAGAGCTTGCAAAGTAACACTGGAAGCATGACCTTAGAAGACATTCTAGTGTTGCTTTGCAAACTGCGTTTATGAAGTCAGCCATAAATTATGAATTTCGTAACAAATTTGTTACAATTTCTTGCCTAGAGTGCATTATAAAAATATTAACATCCTCTTATTAGCGCTTATATATTTTTTCACACATCCAAGAAGTGTTTCAACGTCTTTATCAATAAGCCAGAGGTCTTCGACTAAACAAAGAAGTGATTTGAAACGTAAGAAACGATTTAATAATGAAGAAATTCTCCCAAAATTTATAAAAAATATCGCCAACTATTACATAAATGTGTTAGTATAATGATTAAAATGTTCCAATATTATCTTCATATTGAAAATAGTTTAAAGCTATCAAAAATTCTTAAAAAAGGATCGAACTTTTTCAAATAAAAAGTAAAAGTAATAAAAATAACTAAAATCTATCAAAAATTAAAAAAAAATTAATAAATGGTTGGTCAGGATTCGAAACCGTACCTTCTTACCCGGTGGCACGGTTCCGAATCCTGAACACAACACAATGCTATTTTTTTAGAATTTTCGATACACTTTAGTTGTTTTTATTACTTTTACTTTTTATTTGAAAAAGTTTGTTCCACAATTTATTTAAAAAACCAGGGCACAATCTCATTTATAATATTTTTTTTTAATTTTTGCGTTTTTTCCAATTTTATGAACTATAAAAGGTTTATTTTTCAAAAATATCCAATTTGTTATCAGATAGAATTTTGTACAGTGATAAAATAATTATATAATGAATTCAGTAAGTTGTCGACGTTTTTATTTGATATAATATAATAAGAATACCAAAAATTAAAATAAGTTGGCGGTGTAAGAAAATATTTTAAATTATAAAATATAACAACATATTTTAATTCATTATTTTAATTTAATTTTTTCTTTAAAACTCGTATGATGTTCGTAAGTATGCAAACTAGTGGTATTCTGATAGTTGTCTTTTTAAATTTTTTTTTAGTTTTCCATTTACTTATCTGTATTGCGGTTGGAACAGACGATAAAGGTTTTGGTTCAATATAACCTGTGTATTTCTGATATAGAAACACAATGGAATTTCAACCACAATTGATTTAAGAAATACGAATTCGGTCATTTATATTCAGCCTGCTAAGAAAACAGATGGATTTAATTAAAAACTTTTTTCATTTAAATCTTCTTCTGCGTTTACTGTGTAAGACAGAGAACTAAATATGAAAAATTACGATCAAATCGCAAACAGAAAGCTTTTTGCTCTCAAATCGGCTTATTTTCGTAATATTTTGCCATCAAATTGCGTCCAATTCCGTAGTGCGTGCTATCGACAATATTCCGCAAAACTATGATTTTTTAGCTGTTTTTAATGAATGTAAGACCAGTTAATTTTATATGAATATGAAGAAATCAATTTTTTATCTCCTAAGATCTTAACTTATCATTTTATATATGTTAAATTGGGGAAAATAGGAAAATATGCACAAAAAATTAAATACAAATATGTACGCATATACAATTTTTATAAATTTCCCCCAAACATTCCAATCTAAAAATCCAAAGTTTATATGTATGTATATGATAGGAACTGATTGTTTGAAAAATATTTGATGAATTGCGAACTATTATTGGAATACATTTTAATTAAGCCCACATTAAATTATTCAATTGGATAATGCAATCTAGAAGCTAAATATAAATTTGTGGAAAGTAGGTAATTGCAATGCTTTTATTCAAAATACAAATGCATTTTAAATTTTTATTCCAAATACAAAATAGTTTTTAATAAAAGTTAAATTTTCACAATGGAAATAATATTTTTTAAAGTTTTTTTACTCTTTAATGTTGCTGTTTTTTAATCAATATTGAATCATACAATTTTCCTGATGTTCGCATATTTTTAAGAATTTTTGGCATTTTAGAGATTTTTTCAAGATTTTTGGCTGCCGATTGCCAATTATATGATTTTTTTTAAATATATTTTGGGAATAATTTCCAATATTGCAGTTGCAATTTTTAGAATATGCGCTATTTTCGCGGGGTTTTCAATTTTTTTTAGCTTCTTTGATAATTACATTTTGGAGCTCGATATCAAATTAAATTCTTACATTAGACTTTGTTTTCATTTTATAAAAAAGGCAATGAATTGAAGTACTTTTTAAGATTAACTCACTGTTGTTATAGAATGCAAGCAACATTTCTTATGGGACTTTATATTGAAAGCAACAGTTGTGAATATAAAAACCAAAAAGAAGAAAGCAAAGTAAATATGTATTTTGAAATTTCAATTAGAAAATATTTGGGAACAGCCATCCAATTCGAGTCAGGAAGAGGTTTTTCTGCTTTGTTATGTGTAACTAAGTATCCAAACAACATTTTAATTGTCAAAAGATTTTTTATCACATTGTACAAATACAATAATAATACCGGGTTCTGAAATATTGCAAGTACGCTCAGCACATGAATATAGAAAACAATTAAAATTATTATTCTGTGCACACAAGTATAAAACAGGATATAAGCATCAATTTTGCCATTCTTCTGAAATCAGAAATAGTAATAAAAAATTTAAATTTAATACATTTTTAATACAAAACTAAAATTCAATTTCATTGATTTTGTATATTTACTCGTACATAGTGTCTTGAAGATCCATTACATTTCTTTAATATAAATAATATAAAAAATAATTATGGTTATTTATATACGAAAAGAAAATATAAGTGATAAAAAATACTGTTATATGCATGCATAATTATACTAATAAACGTACAAAAAATGTTTAAACTTTGAAGAAACAAACAAAAAAACAACAAATTATTACTTTACGACTGTTTAGATATGCACATGTATACACACAATGTGTACATGTGCCCATGAACGCATTTCAGTATTGATGCATGTGTGACAAAAATAGGGAATTTACAACAACCACACAAATTTCCATCAAGAATTTGAAGTTTTAGTATTTTATAATAAATAAACGCGTAAACTGCTATGAAAAATACAACTGCTCTGTGGTGTACAAGAAGCGGTCGTGACTACCAATCAGAAGTAGTTGGATTGAATCCCCACGCAACTTTTACAAAAAATTTTTAAAAGTAAAATTATTTCGAATGCCATTTTTTTGCTCATATTTTAGTCGTTAATGGACCGACATCAATTATTTTCAGTCTAAATCTTCGTAGAACTCCATACAAAGATCTGCTTCATAAAATTGACCGTAGTACAGTTGGGGCCATAAAAAAACCAGAATAGGAAATATAACAAAAACAAGTCTTTTGGCTATATCTCATTAATTATTGGACCGAGCTTTATTATTTTCAAACCGATCAATTTTATGAAAAATTCCAAGAGAATGGTATAAAATTTATGTCTCTATGTTGTGTTGAGGCTTTAATTCTTAATACACCAAAATTTAGCAGACGGACAGATAGACATCGCTCATTCGACTTCTCTATCTATGAGGATCCAGAATATATATACTTTATGGGGTCTTAAATGAATAATGAAGAAATTACATACGGAATGAGAAATCTATATATCTCCTTTCCAAATTTTTTGATGAAGGGTATAAAAATGTTGCATATTTTTCAATTCTTATAAAGCAAGAAATATGGCCTTTCAATAAGTATATTTAAGCGAAATTTTCGAATCTTTATTTAATTGTAAAGAGGAGGGCAAGCCATTAATAATGGAATACAATAGCAGCCAAATGGCCGCTGCGTCTACTCTTGCTGGACAATATTAATTTCATGACATTTTCCAACATCAATTTCATTTCATATAATTTGTTAATTTCAAAGGTAAACTGCAATACAACAACATCTAATAGTAATTTAATAGTACTGTTTACTCGTATATAAAAGCACAATTATAGATAAATTCTCATAATCATATAATTATAAAATTTTATGTTAATTTTTTAAAAAGAAACAATTAAAAAAAAACTTACAAATAGTTTACAAAATGGCAATTAGGAAATTATTAAAAATTATAATTTTGCAATATCATGGTTAAAAAAGATAATTAACGCCTTACATAAAAATCGCTTAGACACAATTACAAGTGCAGTTTTAGTTATCTGTAGTATGTTAAAATTGGAGAGTTGAAGTTTTTTGTATTGCTTAGTAGCTCGATATTAGGAGGAAGTTCGTTCCAGAAACGCATTCACATAAAAGTGTCGTTCAGATATAATAATTTCTATATATAATTTATTTTGTAACCGCTGTTCTATAACGAAAATTTAATTCTCCTGTAAAGATAATCTGGCTGTTTAGTGTAAAATTTTTTTTGTAAATAGAGAAGTGTGCGCTATTTTAGCACATTTGCAAAAGATACGTTGTAGATTTGATAAGAAAAATCAGATATTCTGCGAAATCTCGTAAGTCCATAGATATATCTTGCAATGTTGTTGAATGTAACATTAAACTTCTTTTTGCTTATCGAATCACAACTAGAAAAAATATTCACACCCATACAGTAGAGTGGGTAATAAATTCGTTTTAGCAAGCTGAAATCCAAAACCACGTAAATAACATTTTTATTATTTTTCAGTAGAAACAAAATATGTTATACGTTGAAAAATAAATACAAATTTTCTCGGGTTAAATAATGAGTAATTGTCCTCCATCAATGTTGCCTAAAAACTAGGAAACTAGGTGACTATTTCCAAGAAACAAGTATATCGTTACGTGCTTTTGGTTTATATAATAATTGCACTTGCAGTTACGTACTTTCGGTTTTCGCTTATAAAATGTCTAATTTTTATTATATGAGAGTAAAAGTTGGTGGGGGCATGAATGTTGATGATATGCATTATAAACAATCATTTCTCATTTTTGTTAGTTACGTGGTTTTGGATTTCGGCTAACGATATGCGCTTTAAGTTCTCTATAACTCGTATTCCACCTTTGAGGTCAGGAAGATTTTCACACAAAATAGCGATACTATGATTACATTTGCGGCACGCAGCATAGTCTTGTTGGAAATAAACTTCATCCATATCAATATCTTCCGATTCCGGTCACACAAAATCAGTAATCATGGTTCGATACAGCTAGATCGCCGTGATATATACCAACCTGAGGGCTAAGCTTGAATATTCTTAGATATTATTGAGCGACGTGCACGCGTTCGACTCTTCATATCGCTCCTTTATTGCAACGTAGTCATATCTCAAAAAAACTCGTTCGTCAGAAAACGAGTTTAAAGTATTTAATTTACTCGCACAACAATGCAAAATCAAAAAAGTATTCTCCCCTAAAGATATTTTTCACACAAAACTAAGAGCTACGACGAATATTTTTGCATTCCTAACTCAAAGATCAACTGGTGCTTCACCACGATCCAAAAATGTATTAGGCAATTTAGTGTTGGCTCAAAACTATAACAGAATATTTGTATTTAGGCATAGGTAATACAAAAATTATTGTATCATTATTTAATATTCGAGAAGTCTTAAAAAAAAAATTTATATATATTATACTTTTATGTTCTTTTATTATTTATTCATATAACAGGAAATGATGATCCTCATCGTCAGTAGAATGGGAACTATCATTTGAATAAATATCACGAGTCTTATAATTTTATAAAATCAAAATAATTTAAAAATAACCTTTTTAAACATCATCGAATCTATAACAAATAATTAAACATTTTCATTCTAGTACGATTTCTTTCTATAGTTTGAATTATTTTCATGGTACTAAAAAGTCTGTTAACCTTAGCGTTACTGAAAGGTAATACTAGATAGCTAAATACTACGTTGACCAAATCCAGAAGTTAATTTTCTTGCAGAGAATTCTTAAATTGTCGAGCCTCCACCCAAAACTCAAATGCTGACTGAAGATTTGTCCAGTTGTAGCTTAATAGCTTCCCCATTGGACTTCAATCAAGGTATTTTTGTCTTCACTGTACTAAAGTTTGGTCATTGGATTAATTTTTTAATATGTTTCAAAATGATGTAATGGGCTAAATCTATCCTCAAAAAGGATAAACAGATATAAGAGATATTAAACATTGGACATTAAACGTTAGATGGTCTTTAAAATATTTTTGTGTTAATTATGTCAAAGTTTGAGCTGTTATTGCAAAGAATAACAGATCTTAAAAATCTCAGTAGATAACTAGTTATCAAATACGGGCGTGAGAACAAGTTCAAGATTTCATATTTTAATCCACTTTTTTCTTTTTATTTAAATTTATTATATTTAAATTCTAGACTTCTTAAAGTTGTTGGCATTTTTATATAAATATTTTTGTTATTTTAATGTTATTTTTAGTAAATCTAGCAACAAAAATGTATAAAAGTATGAAATTTGGTTTTATTCTTGTCATTCGTTATTTTAACTTTTGGTTGGTTTGAGTGATTTAAAGGAAGATCCACCCACAAACAAAAAATACTTTCATTAAATTTGCATTAAGTTATATATTTTTTGTACACTAAGATTATTAAGATACATATATTAAGATGAAAATAATCGCAGTATTATGTTTATTTGCTGCCATTGGATATGCCAAAGAAGTGAATTTAATTTCACATGAAGCCATGGTTGAATATAGTGGCAAATACCATTATCAGTAAGCATCTCACATCTATAGAAAATCGCTAGCATAAAATAATAAAAACATTATGCAATTAATATAAAAAATAATCAAGTGCAATATATAAATAATAATTAAACGTTTAGTAAACAGTGCTTATTTTTTTGTAATCGTTTTGAAAAAGTGCTTTGGTAAATCAAATAAAATAGTTATAACAAATTTCAAATTCAATATTCTCTAAAAATGTTTTAAATAAAAAATAAAAAAAACTTGAGGGTTTACTATTACTACGTTTATACGGCCAACTATTTGCAAATAATTACTTCACCGTTCATGCGGTGGATTGCACGAAGGAATAGCTTTAAGTAAGTTTTCACGTGGTACCACATAGCACACGTAATTAATATCACTGCTACAGAAAACATTTGTATGCCTATAAAAAAAATTCGGAATTTCTGAAATAAAAAATAATTATATATTTTAATTGTCAACATTTAGTTTTGTTAATGTTTTTGCAAAATATTTACATTTTTATTAACAAACAAATGCAAACATTTCACTGAAAAGTCGCAATAAACGACCATTAAAAACTTAATATAAAAATACACCCCCATTGAACTCAATTTCATTGATTTTTATATTTTTTTTTTAAATAAAAATTAATTTATTAATCAAAGCTAGAAAAATAATGCTTTAATGATTAAGAAGAATGCTGAATTTTTTAATTCTAAAGTTTTGCATAATTTTTTTAATAATTATAAAACTTTCATAAGAAATGTTATTTTCTGTTGCCCGTTCTATGAAAATGTTAAGGGCTTTATTGCCAGCGTCTACTTTTTGTGCTTTTTCAATTTGTACATTTTCTTAAATTTTGATATTTGAATATCAAAATGAATGAACTAAATTTTAAATAAAACACAGATATTAAAAAAAAATCGTGAAACTTTATTATATCGTAAAGTAGACAGAATGAGGTTATGTATAGAACAATATATCGTGCAGATGGCCGCCGCGGCTTTGCTGGCATGCACGCGATCTTTTAATTAAATTTTCAATGACCGTTTTGCATAAATGCTGCGGTATTTCATTAAGGCTTGAGTCGTCGTCGGCTTATTCGCGTAAACCATCGACTTCAAAAAACCCCAAAGAAAAAAATCTAATGGTGTTAAATCGCACGATCTAGGCGGCCAATTCTGATCTCCAAAACGCGAAATAACACGACCGGGAAATGACTGATGCAGCAATTGAATTGTTTTTCTGGCTGTATGACAAGTAGCGCCGTTTTGTTGGAACCACATGCCCTCCACATTCATTTCTTCAATTCTAGGCAAGAAAAAACTGGTTATCATTTCACGATACCGAACACCATTGACTGTTTGCGCTTGACCTGCCTCATTTTCATAAAAAAAGGTCCAGTGATTCCTCCAGCCCAAAAACCACACCACACAGTGGCACGTTGAGGATGCATTTGCTTCTCGTGAATCACTCGAGGATTTTCCTCACCCCAAATGCGACAATTCTGCCTATTGACGAAGCCATCAAGATGGAAATGGGCCTCGTCACTGAAGATGATTTTATCGGCAAAATCAGCATTTTCATGTTGTCTCTCCAATACCCAACTAACGAACTCCCTTCGCTGTCCATAGTCAGCTGGCTTCAGTTCCTGAGTCAATTGAACTTTGTATGCATGAAGATGCAAATCTTTCGTCAAAATTCGCTGCAAAGTGGATTTGGAAACACGAATTTGCTGAGCTCGGTGTCGAATTGAGGTGGATGGAGTTTGAGCGACATTATCACGTACAGCTGCGACATTATCGGTCGATCGACTTGGTCGATGGCGAGTTGTTGTCTTTACATAACTAACAGACCCAGTTTCGGCAAATTTATCCATTAATCTCTTTACAGTTGACTCTTTTGGAGCATTATTGTGACCCCAAATTGATCGCAATTTGCGAACTGTAGCCGCAAAACTTTCACCATTTTGGTAAAACAATTTCACAATGAGAATGCGTTGTTCATTCGTGTAGCGCTCCATTTTTACTAACCTCGTACCTTCTACTAGCCAACAATAACAATTGTTCAAATGTCAAACAATGACACTTCGAATGTTGCCAGATTTAAAAATTGCGTTCTTGTTGGGACACCCTTTATATAAGAACTCTGGCATAAAAAAACGACTTTAATGCAAAGAGCCAATCTAATAAAAAGCATTTCAAATAAAAATTTAGCAAAATCGGTCCATAAATGGTGGATTTGAGCGATGATCAACATTTTCGGTCGAATCGCACTTCAATTTATAAGGGGCCAAATTCATACACTTATAAATATTTTTTTTAATCGGTCCATAATGGAGGATTAATATAATAATTTTATTTTCCGCACTTTTGTGTTTCTTAGAAGAACGGGAAATAAAAAGAATTCCAGAATTTGAAGAAAGTAATAAAATATTTTCGTGGCACGTAGCGAAGTTCTGTTGAAAATAAAAGGCATTCACATTAATTTCTTTCATTTTAGCCATACAAAGTCATTAATTATAATTATCATTCGATCCAAAGATTGGCGAGAAATGACAAAGCTTTGCTTTCCTATAACAGAAATATTCTCAGTTGTTCTTGAGTGACGTACACAAGTTAGATTTTTCACATCACTAAATTTTCGCAACAGCTCAAATTTTTTTCAGCAGATTCACGATCACGAACTGTGATCGTGAAATTCCCACCATATTTTTTGTGAATTTTTGTCATTTCAGTGCGTTATTGAATATCGTTCCATTTTTATCAATGGCGTAGTTTTTACATCTCATATGTTAAGTAGTTCTAGTTGACTCATGAATACTGTTAATTTGGCGGGCGTCTTATTAGATCACCCCATAGTATTACCTTTCATTAACGCTGAGCTTGAAAAAATTTTTTTCATCAAAATAATTAAAAATAATAAGAACTAAAATGCTTAATTTTTTATTATACAATCGTTGCTATTTAAAAAAATTACAGAAATTTCCGATGGTTTAATAAAATTCTTAGGCTCTCTCTCTCTCTCTCTCTGTATTTATGCATTTGATAGTGCCGATTCTACTGGCGATGAAGAAATTATGATGATGAATAAATAATAACTGTACAGTGTAGCATATAATATATAAAATATATGTATATAAATCCTTTTTTATTTGTTTTTATCTACCGAGCGTCAGGGCAAGTTGAGGCCAATGCACACAGTGTTTAATTACACGAAACCATTTGGCCTGTTTTTCGCCCTCATGGTTTCCGTTATCATAAAATTATAAAATTTTTAACACAAGTTAAATATCTTTTTGTGTAAAATTTAAATCTCTACCATTAAAAGTTTCCGAGATATAAAGGTGTAAAAAGTGATTATTTTGGAATATACTTACTGACTCACTGACTCATAAATATTATGGGGGACTTTCACCATAGCTAGAGAGCTGTGTAGATAGGCCTTAGTGAATAACTTATGAGAAAATCTGAAAACTGGACATTTTTCTATAAATTGGACATTTTTATTTGGGGGCTTAGGTTCCTTCTACGTTTTCCAAATTTTATTTACCGAATTCAATCTTTGATCTCGAGACAGATTAAAAATTTTCTATTATTATTTTCCGTTAGGGGTCAGATATGTAATATAGCATTTACATACTTATTTTTGTCGTTGGAAGGAACAATTATCTTTAAAGTAGAATATAAAACATTAAATTTGAAAAAGTGTTAAAGGAGGTATTTGATACATACAAAACACATTTTTGAGGAATAATATATAGAGATTTATAAACATATGTTTGGTACGTAGTTTCTATATAAATTAAATATTTTTTATTTTTATTTTTGCTTAGTTACGAATTGGGAGATGGTTCCAAAGCGACACAAGATGGTGTTCTAAAACAAGTCGATGCTCAACATGATGGTGAAGCGATTGAAGGTAAATTTGCTTTTATTGCAGATGATGGTCATGAATACGTCGTCTCATATACAGCTGATGAAAATGGTTATCGTCCAGTTGGTGCCCATTTGCCAACACCACCACCAGTACCAGAGTCGGTCCTCAAAACATTACAATACTTGGCAGAACATCCATATCATCAACCCGAAGGACGAAAGTATTAGAAAGAAAACGTATTGTTTATACAAAAATTTAGTCGTTATTTAAAATTTAATTTTGTTGTAAGCAAATCAAAAAATATGTAAGATGAGCATAAAAAATAAGTGATAGAAAGAAACTGGGATAACACGGAATTAGATTTGGTTAATACATACATACGAGAACACATTTATGTATGTATGTACATTTTTATTATTTAATACGATAACTTATAGATTTTTTGAAAATGTATCACGTTTTAAGTAAAAGAGATAGAAAAAGCATAATAAAAATGAACAAAAGTTTATTCACCTGTGAACATATTGAACAATAAAATTTAAATAGAAAAATTATTATTGAAAGACAACTTTTTATTAACTTCTGATTCGAGTATTGTGAACGTGTTCAATTAAGAAAATGTAAATTTGTGGCATAATTCGACATCGTTCGCCATTGAAAATTATTAGTATGCATTATTATTTGTTATAAACCGTTATTAATATGTTTAATATAACAGAACAAGTTTAAGGAGATATTTTATTATACACATGTACATATGCTGACTCACAATTTCTCTACACTTTTTATTATTGTAATTATTATTATTATTAATGATTCTGAAATAAATTTAATGTCTTATATATAACTGGTGATTTTTATGAAAATTGCTAAAATTTTAGTATTTTAAATTTTTAATCGCACTATTTCGGCAAATAAAAAACTCAAAACTATCTCATTTCGATACAAAAGCAAATTGGACAAATACACGTGCACAGTTTGTTTATTTTTCAAGTTTAAGCTGATACATGCAAGCAATACAGATAATATTGGACGACGTGGCCCATTATAGGTGAAATGGACTAGTTACAAAATGGTCATTTGTCATGCAGTCATGGACTACGTAATTTTTAAAGAAGAACTTATTGCTATACGACAATTGTAGTGCAAACCTGGACTATTTTATACATCTTAATGTTAAAAAGACTATGTTTTCTAAATATGTTTGCGCTACTTTTGGACTAGTCCTTCATGGAGTGTACTTTACCCTGCAAAAACCCCGACTAGTGCAAGGAATATAAAAAACGTGTTTGCCTATTAATAATAAAAATATGGAATATAATATAAAAATACAAGAATTCATAATATAATTCAAATGTAGAGATAATCTAAGTAAATATAAAATATAAGACAGCAAAATAGTTTAAATTATGTTTTAGGAACACGTAATATCAAATATTCATGTGTAAACTAGTTTTAGTTACACTTAGAAAGAAAAATTTAACAAATTTTGTTTATACAAATTCTGAAGGACTTATTATCAATGCTGATAACAAAACTATACTTAGTAGTTAATAAATTTATTATTCGAGACAGGTCTCGATATCTTTTTTCAAAGAATTTCTAAAGGTTTTGTTTGTTTGGGGGTTTTTTTATTCGAATATAATTTTTTTGTTGGGTTTTTTGAATAAGTTTCAATACATACTATGCTTTACTTTTGTAATTTTTGAAATTGTCATTGTTTTTTTTTAAGTTTTTGTATAAGATTAGATTACTGATGATTTTGCATTAGCACCAATGAAATGCATGTATATAGACAAGCTGAAACCCTCAACAAACAAAATCTTTTTAAACTCTTTGAAAGCTATATTTTTTCTGTTGTTGCATATTGCTATTTTGCTATCCAATTTTTCTCGGCTGACGATTTTTATTTCAAAATATTTATTCGGGACAAAATACAACAACTCAAAATATATGTTATTATGACTAGTTTAAGCATATTGGAAATATTCCTAAATATTTTGGTAAGGGTTAATTCTGTAGGGATAACACTAAAAATTCGCAATTTTCAATATCCAAATATAGAAATCATTTACATGACTGCCTGAAACGTATTTAAACAATATTACTTGTATATCAGAAAAAAGACAACTTTGTGCAAAACAAGCATTTCTCTTGGCTTTGTGGAAATGTGATCTTACAGAAAATTAGATAAAGAAGTAGAAAAATGTATGAAAAACAAAAACATCAAATACGCGATGGTCTTATTCGTGGCTAGAAAAAAATATATATTATTTTGGAAAAACAATTAAAATTTGTCGGCATGTGTTACATGTGATTACCAAATGCCGCAAAGTTATCAACTACTTCATTTGAGCTAATTTCAATATCTTGTTGAATATGCTTGCTTTATTGTTAATCGTTTCAGCCTGTCTTCGTTTAATGTTGGTATTAACCACTTTTTCATTATCCGATGAGTATTATAGCATTTTCCATGCTATTTCTATAATTTTTCCTCCTTTGCCACCAATGCAATAATTCTGTTTTCTAGTCTAGTCTTGCGGTAGGCAACTAACTTTTGAGATATTTTTTCTTAACTTAATAATTTGATTATCCAATTGTGGCGTCATAGTATTTATATGTGTTAATGAAGATGATCCATATGTATATTGAGAACGTCTTTAGAGGAAATTGTTTTTAAATCTTATACAATTAGAATATAGTACACAATGCAGTAGTACTTTTCGATGTTTAGAATTAAGTGTGTCCTTTGAAACCGTAGATTTTCAACTCAAATTTCCATCGCAACGCACATACATTATTCTGTTTGAAAAATGTTACAAAATTTGACACCTCCTGAAGGTCTTATTTTTGCAAGATAGTTCTTAACAGGACCTTGTGATCTTTTAAACATTTTTTTTAAATGCAGATAAATATTTTTGCTAGAGTTGTATGCGTGATTGAGTGCTCAACAACTATCGACATATGAGTTTGTTCTTTGCACACTCCATGAAATACAACCCTACTACTAAGCAATTTCCAACTCTATTGCAGATAAAGCGAAGCATGCAAAAAATTATTACATATTCGAATTAAATAGCCGGTAAACGAAAATCGCAAAACAAACATCAAGAAAACGAGCCACATTCAATGAATTGAACTTTGTGATAAGACAGAACTGCTTTTTACTTTTCAATCAGGTTGCGGTGAATTATATTTATATACGTTTTCCTTTCCTCTTAATAGGGTTTAAATAAAGTATATACTATATAGAAAGAAAACATTCATTCTAAATTTCAGTTTTTTCTTCTCACTTTTAATACCTGCAATTAAATCAAGAAGAAAACTGTATCACCTTAGAATATCAATCCTAGAATTTCTTAAAATAAAAATAAAATTCTTAAACCTGCAAGGTCATTTCATGTGTATATCGGTCCAGTTCTGTTAATCGTATCGAGAAAACTTATTTCACTAATAGCTAAATGTTTATAGTATATTTGTAGTTTTCTATATTTGACAGCTTTAATTATCATATTTAAAACTATTTTAACATATATAGTTTAAAAAATATAAATGCAACGTACCATTATAATGCGCGAATAAGTTTGCCATATAGTATTGCTATTAGTATTGTGGATGAGTTGGTTAAGCCGTTGGCTTTCAAATATTTTACAATATTTTTTATTAGAAAATGAAAATTTTTGGCTTGAGTTCAAATCTGAATTTACCCATTTCTGCTTAATTTAAGAAATTATTTTTAGATAAATTTATTATGTTATTAAGAGAGCACTTTTTTTTATTTGAAACAATTTATTCATCAGACAAGCAGAACGGATCAGTACTAATCAACAATTCAACAGTTACGTATAAATATTAATTATTAAAAACAAAGGCATCCGTAATAAACTCAATGTTTACATTGTCACAGGTGGTTGAATACTAAGAAAGTCAACTACAAAAGAAAAAAATAAAGTAAACAAAAATGGAAAATTGCTTGATATCAGAGCCACTGACTCGGCAAAAGCGGGAGAGTATGGAATATTTGGAATAATTAAAAATCAGAGATGGAATTTCGTACTAACCGAAATTGATTTAACTTGTAAGAAATGAATAAGTTGCACTTTTCGTATTCTAATTCGTTAAATAATACGGTTAAATAGTTGATATTCCTAATCACTAGTATCCACCGTCAAAAGTGGTAAAATCGAACAAAGAACGCTGATGAGATGGTGTAGCGACCTCGAAATCAGTACTGATCCGTTCTGCTAGTCTGATGAATAAATTGTTTCAAATAAATAGTACTCACTTTTGGCATTAAAAAAGTTATACTACAAAAAATCTAAAAAATCATATTCGAGGCGCCCAAATTTAAATTTTTTAACTTTTTCTTAACTTTAATTTTTAAGATTTTTTAGTTAGCAATAAAAAAACCGCTGATTTAATTCTTTTTAATATTACATCTCCAAAATTATTTTTCAATTATTATTATTTTGAATTATTATTGTATTATTTTTGATGAAATTGAATTTTTTATTAATAAAAATTTGATTTTTTTATTAATGAAAATGACAGTTCGGTATTATTTGCCGATAGAAAAAATATGTAAAAAACATTTTTTTTGTCCTTACAAATCGGTCACCCTAATAATACAATAATAACAATTAATAACCGACCATTAAATTAAAAACTTAATAGAAAAACACACCATTGTGTAACTTTAATTAATATTAAAATAAATAAAAAAAAGTTAAAAGTTAATGCGTACCAACCACATGATTAGGAAGAATGCTGAAGTTTTGGTTAGAATTTCTTACTTTTTAATTTTTGGGGAAACTTCAGCTTCCAATTTTTTTAATAACAAAAAAGTTTCTGTTGCCCATTCTATGGAAATGTTTAGGGCTTTATTGGCAATATCTACTTTAAGCTTTTATGCTTTTTAAATTTCTATATTCTCTGAAATTTTGAACATTGATAATAATTAATAATTATTCATCATTAATTTCGGGGACGGATATTTTCCGTCCGATTAAGACAAAAATGTGGAATCAAACTGCAAGCATGCTCTTTTAAACAAAAATAGAACTTAACAATTAAAATATTAACATTAAATAAAATATAATTGATAACCACCTCTTTCTTTCAATTCGGCTAAAAATTCTCAACATCAACCTCGAAAAACTAATGCTTCTGCTCACACTAAATACTTAAATTTTTATCACAATTTTTATATTACAATAAATAGATGTGACGAAATATATAAAGTACTCGTTTAATATAAATATTGCGTAATAGTTTGCCATTTTCTTATATCGTATTTGGCAAAAGCAGCTAATTGTTCGAAAAATTTGCCAAACCAGAAGAAATAAAAATATGATATATTGAGAGTGTTACTGATTTTCAACCGGTAGCTTAAGTCACGTTTCTAAAAGGCACCAACTAATAGAGATTTAACACCTTACACACCCTTTGAATCGCCCGCGTATAGAAACGATTATTGTATACCGATTTTTGGTATTCGCTATAAAATTATAAGCCACATGAGCTTAATTTGAGTTGGATATTATAATTTTTAAAACTTTCAGCAACAAACAGAACATCTGTTAACCAACATTTATGATGTTTCCGTGTCATAGTAGCGAACTTCTGAAAAAATCTAATTATCTTATTATATTATGTTTGTCAAAAAAATTCAGTTATTTAGACAAACAATTAAACTAAAACGTGTGTAGCATATTAAGAGAACACATGGTTCATATCAAAAAGATACCATAAACGCTGTTGTTATGACATGAAATTATTCAATAAAAATTTTAACATACATACGTATGTATGTACATATGTAGATCTCTAATAGTTCATAACCGAAAGCCATATTTAATGGCGTTTTAAATATTATTTATGTATTAAATGTGCGAAAATGAAATCATATTAAAAACAAGAAATAATGTAAGAAAGATATCAATATTCTGATAAAAAAATGAATTAAATGCTACTTGATTCTTTTAAAATTGTTTTTGTGTTATTCACAACAAATTTTAATACATTTTTCATGTTGAAAGAATTTGTATCTACCCCAAGGCAAGTGCATACAGGTAGTCGCAAGAGAATTCGCCTTGGCAAAAATCATTATTGGATGACAAAATATACTCTTTAAGACTAATTTAAAATTAGAACAAGCCAACAAAAAAACGTACTAAAGGCCAACCGCAAAGCACGTTAGCGCACCATCGACGCACAGTGGGTCCTTTTGAGTTTTTTCGTTGCAAAAATCATAAGTTTTGAAGTAATAAAGATATTTAAAAATTTTAAAAAGCATTTGAAAGAATACTCCTCAGTATACATGATTTGCACGGTCATAGGTTAGCCGCGGCACTGAATTTTAAATGCTTTAGCTTTGAAATAAGTGCTCCCGCATTATAATAGGCACTGGGCACGGTGACACCTTTTGAACTTTTTTGTCGCAAAATCGTATCCTTTGTAATAATGATTTTTTTTAAATTCAAAAAGCATTTAAAACACAACTTCTTGTGCTTCAAATAATATTCTCATACGGAAGTATAGAAAAAATACCACTCTAATATAAGATGTTAGACTAATATTATATTTTTCATATACACATTTGTGAAATATTTTTAATATCAAAGCTATATAATATATAATGATATTAAATTTTTTAGTATATTTTTTTTTGTTCATTTTCTATAAAATAGTCATTAATATTGGAAGCGATATCTATTAGACTTAAGATATCGGAGCAATAATTATAATCTTCCAAATCCTTTCGAGATCTTACATGTCTCCGTGTAGAAATTAAAATCATTCTGTCTAATCCGTGAAATTTTGCAAGTACTCGTGTATCTGAAGTGTTTGTAGTTTGTTCTTCTTCTGATAACTCTCCATTTGTTAAGCATTGATATTCAATAAAATTTTTACCATGAGCCAAAATCTTATGAACCGTAGGAGTAAGTTTCTTCTCAGGGTAGGGTAGGGCAGTTTTTGATGCATAATCATGAAATTTTGAGCCATTTACCAATTCTCAAGAGTTTATAACATTTAAGATAACTGCCAACCTTTTTATAATATGATTCTCGAACCTAATAATATGGGCTGTTACCTCATCATTTTCAAAAAATGCTCTGGACATATTGCCATCGTTAGTATTTCCATACAACTGCCTTGGGCTGTCTATTGTCAGTCCAAGCTTCTTAAGAAATTCATTTTGTATAATTTTTTTCTAGCAGATAGGCTTTCTTTTGGTGTTGCGTTCCATTCTGCTTCTCGCGGAATTGTATATGCTAGTTTTAAAATAAACTCCATGCACTTATTTCTGGCATGTAAAGGAGAAATTACATATTCATAGTCTTGCTCATCAGTTGAATCATCAAAATTTTGAAAGTCCTTCTGCGACTTTTTGCAGATCACACACACATCAATCATTGAAAGAAAACAGCTTTTCCATTCTCCATTTCAAGAACAGAAGGCTTTAGTTCAGAAATTTGTTTTTTTATATCATTTACTGTATATCTGATTATTTCTGAAGACTTCTTTGCATATTTAAAAAATATGGGACGGCAAAAATAAACTGATGATGGGCGAGGATTTTTCCAATGCTCAGAGATTTCACTTCTCAGTCGTTAAGGAACTACAGAAGCCATAAACATATTTGCATCTGTAATAATTATGTCATTTGTCGATATTGTTTGTTTGTAAGCACTTTGAATGCATGATCCATCACATCCCCAGTTATTTATCAATGTAAGCCTATCTGGAAGTAATACTGCTTCCTTTTCAGGAAAACTTTGAATAAGGTGCTTGGCTGTATGATCCATTAAGTCTTGCAGGTTAACCTATGCCGATAATTCAGTAACCTTTACATTAGATGGCACTGCTTCTTTTTTGGCAGATGTAACATTTTTGTATCCGGGAAGAATATTCACATTATGATTCTTTAAAGAGCTTCGTAAAGTAGAATATTTTTCCTTTGACAATCCCAAGTCCATAAATAACGCTAAGGCTTCTTCTAATTTATACTTTGTGTGTAAAGCATTTGGAGGAGTTGGAATACTATCTTTGATCCTCTACAGTCGATCTGGGCTTGCAAGCGCCACAGCATTTTTAATGCTATACCTTGATTTATCTTTTACATACTTAAGACGTAATGCTTCTGAAAGATGCGATTTAAATATATCTTATGTGTCATTTTGAAGTTTACGTTTTTTTGTGTACTCCAAATACTCGTTCATAGTTTTTTCAGGTCTTCCTCTTCTGCTGTCAGAAGATGTATGCGGTTCTTCGATGTTTTCAAAAGTTGTTACTCCAATTAGCCAGTCTGAGTTCTTTTCCATAAAGGTTTTTGTTGTACAGTTTGAGGCAAGCCATTTTTATTAATTTTCAAGTAAACGAAGTGAATTTTAACATCCTTTTCGTGGTAACCTGGTAAATAGTGTAATTTTTCCACAATAGTCAATTTTCATTATTTGAGTTTCTGAATAACTCGAACAATACCCAATTTTGAATTACATTATCGCACTTTAAAGTAAAATTGCATAAGTTCTGGTACTGACCACTACTTCTACAAAGTAAAATCTTAACTGGGTACATTACATAATTGCGGTTTAATTAATACTCAGAAATAAAAAAAGTTCAAACTACCTGACTTGTGAAACAGAAATCCAGGCCTTAATTAACTGGATTATAGAAATGCAGTTTATATTTTACTCAGTGTAAAAAAAGTTATAAAACTACCTGTATATAAAAGAGAATTCAAGAAAAATGCAAGGGAAAAAGTCATTGAGTAAATCCCGTAATAAATATATGTAATATGGAGAGTATTTTATTATTTATTTCTTTTCACATTTTGAATACATCTTTGTTATATAATTTAAAAGTGGGGAAAAATTATTCTCGTATTAGTTAATGAACAGTTGGTTACTTTTTTTAATAAAAAATAAATGTACCTTTAAAACAATACCAAAAAAGTGATGATGAAACGGCAATTTTTCTGACACTTCAATTCTAAAGTTTTTTTTTAAATAACACCTTTTTTTGGCTTTCGAAAAAAATGTCGACTTTAAATAGCTCCACCAACTATAATTTTAATGCAATTAAGCAAAACGTTTTTGAATTGAGATAAGTAAGAAGTTTTTTATACGATGTGTTCATTAATTTTACAAAATTTGGTCATCAAATTTTTTTGAAAAGGCACCACAGCGCGACATCGAATTCCTCTTCTGTGACTTGGCATGATTCACAATACAATGCCTTTAACTATTTTGGAGCCTCATAAAGATAATGACTTTTCATAATAACACGTTCAATTGAATTTTTTAAAATTCATTTGCCTCAAAAATATAATAAATAAAAAACATACTAATGAGTTTCTTTTAAACAAACACAAACTGTGTAAGTCTTAGTTGTTAATTGAAATATTAAATCGAACTTGAAATTAAAAGTTAATTTTAGATATCTTGAACATAAATTCAACTTATTATGTGAAAGCTAATGAATTATACATATATTAAACTTAATTTGCATTATAAAGGGTGTTTTTTTAAGCCCAATAGGACCTTGAATAGGCAACAGTGCCTTGCTTGGCAACCAATTTTACAGCTGACAGTTGCTTTGTGGTTAGGTTGGCTTGTCATCTCAAAAATACTCCAAAAATATATACTGAAAAAATAAATCCACAAAAATTTGAAATTTATGTTTTTGTTTTGGCAATATTAATTGTACGATCTAACTCCATTAGATTACTTTCTCGACCGAAATCATTTTTCAACATTAATGTAAAAGATTTATTTTTCGAATGAAGCTAAGATCATGGCAACTAGCATACTTTACCTTTGAGTTATTTTAATTTAAAGTTCTATCGGGCTTAAAAAAGACCCTACATTACAATTTAATATAAAATGAGTTGTCCCAAGTGGCTTGGAAAATATACATATGTATGTAAATGTATTCATTAACATTTATTTTTCGATCAGCTCCGCAATATCGAACAATTTAGATTTTTTACCGCAATCAAGGACTAATAAAATAAAGCACTGAAAGTTTTATTTTTTAATCTTTGTGTGTAATTATTTGAACTGTTTTATGTTTAATTTGAAAGGAATTGTTTGGCTCAAGTTAAAATCTGGGGGGCAAATTACGGCATTCGATATTGATGGAAATTGCCATAGAAATTAAAAAAATTTTGTATGGGATGTCGTTCGATATCGAATGCCGTAATTTGCTTCTTGACTTTACCTATTTCCTGTTTTAATTTCAGAAATTTTTTGGTAAATTCAAATTATTTTTATTAACTCTTAACTGGTATCGCCATTTTTGGTTATGTTATTGGCATCGAGGGTCCAAACTTAAAAACAGTTTTTTGTTCTGTAAACAATTTTTAAAAGATTTTTTTATATTAAATTATATGACGTAGCTGTTGAGCTTAACAGTTGTGAAACTGTTGTCAACTGTTGAGCCCAACAGTTACGTCTTAGAAACGGCTTCATGAATAATTGGAAAATGAATAGCTGATTGATGTAAACAATTGAAAATAAATAAAAGTCCTGCAAAACATATATTATAAAT
The DNA here is from genome assembly GCA_956483585.1 of Gymnocheta viridis. Taxonomy (NCBI): domain Eukaryota; kingdom Metazoa; phylum Arthropoda; class Insecta; order Diptera; family Tachinidae; genus Gymnocheta; species Gymnocheta viridis. The sequence continues at coordinate 40,355,955 of OY101443.1, read as the reverse complement.
GGGATCTCAAACGATATAGTCAGCAGCCCAGGAATTTTCTACTTTTATTTTAAAATCTGCACCACAAATTATATATTCACAACATTAAAATGCACTGCAAAACACTGCAATAAAATGATAAACTTGCGCCGATAGTATTTATATTTCAACGCTAAGCCGACTTTGTGATGAAAAATTAATTAAAATAAATGTATACCATAATAAACCTACGTATTCATTGTACTTAGTATTTTAATTTTATTTCTTTATTTTCGTTACCTTATCCCATTTGTAACGCAAAATTTAACAAATTAATTTGCAGCCGCCATGGCCCGAAGAACCATCACATCCCCATTTACAAAAAAGAATTAACTCTGTGTTCCCATATGTAATATTACTGTGATCATTTTATTACCAATTTTTGGCTGATCAAAACAAAGCCATTAAACCCTTTCGCAGGTATTATATTTAATTTTTTTAGTTTTACGTAGTCTAAAGTAAAAAAACATAAACTTTTAGGCAAAAAAGTGAAAATTATATACACCATTGTATACGAGTACTTTGGAGTAATTTCATTAAAATGAAAAAAGTGTTCTACAGGCGGCTCGTCGCGGGTGCAAAAGTATATATAGCGTTAAAGAGGACACTTTCACCTTTCTCCGGGTGGTATACATTTCTTGTTCCCTTTTGTTCCCTAGAAGTTCTATTCTACTAAAGTTTAAATTTGAGAAAAATATAGTAGTTTCATAAATATTCCGTAACGCCCTTAATATTAAACGCTAGATCTCTGACCACTTACAAAAACTAAAGACTATAATCCTACCAATATTATAAAAAAGACCGCAGGCAATTATCGATGATAGCTTGCGAGTAGTAACCATTTATTTTTGATAAAAAACAACAGAAAAACACCTTTTTCTCAAATTAGAAAAAACCGTTGAGTTTGACAGCATACCACGCTCACAATTATCAATAGTTTAACCTAATTTTTTGGCTACCTTAATCTGGATATATTAGCTGCAAAAGGGCGTAAAAATTTTAAAAATCGGTGACAAAAAAAAATTTGAGTTTTGGCCAATGAAAAACGATTTTCAGCCACCGTGCGCCACCTAAAAAAGCGACGTTGTATTAGAGTATAAAAGCGCATAACTCTCTTAATCAGCTGTGGAGGCTAAACACAACATGTTGACTATATGTAGCGAAAAAAATTATGATGGGAAAAATGGCAGCAAATACTCATCTGTTGTGTGGAGCGGAACTAAGCCAAACACTCAACGGCTGGGCAACAGTTACGTCTTATGAACGAGACTTTCATAACGTTTTCCTTATAAAAATTATAGACATAAAAAACTTAAAAAAAATAACAAAATTAATATGAACACATTTTTTGAAAAGTATATTTAGTACAAAGTTTAACTAATTAGGACCTTTTTCTGAGATCAACGAATCAAAAAAAAAATGCAAAGCCAAACTTATTTTAAAAACAGTTGCGTTTTTCTTACAACATTTCTATACTAATTTATGTTGCACATCTCCAGCACATTAAAGTCTTCATTGAATGAGCTTTACAGATTAATATATTTTTACATTTTTCTCATATTTTTTATCTTTCTTTCGATCAAATAAATAGCAATGTCCTCTTTTGCGCCAAGAAGTTGCAGCAAAACTCCCACTTAACCGTTCACTTTGTGGGAGGTCCGCTGTTTAACTTTTCTCCTACTCTAAAAAATGTCCTATTATTTTTTTTAATCAGCATAAACGTTCGGGTTTTCAACCTGCCTCTTTCGACAAAATGGTCACGGCAAATTAATATCAACGTCTTTTATACAGAATTTTTTATCGTTATTTGCTACTGATGTTCAGAAAATATTACGAATGCCCAACGCTGCGCTCTTGTTGAATAATTGGTACATTTTGAATTATAAAACCGTGTAGTGTTAGGCTTCCAATTTTCTGAGTCAATAATGCACAGATGATATCATGACTACTCTTTGATTTTTTTTGCACATATGAAGCTAAAATTTTACTATTAATGAATCGAAAGAGAGCGGAGCCTATAGAACGAGTTTTGTGGAGCAAAAAAAATCAATTGGTTACGCGGTTCCAATTTTACTATAACTTCTGTTGTATAATATATATGTAAATATCTAAAGTGCAGGTGTCAGCCTTAGATCACCACGTAATGACATTACTTGAATGCATATGCATTTATTTATTACAATAAAATATATATGTTTGGACCCCACGATAACTGTTAAGAGTTAATAAAGTAATATTGAATCAATTTATTCATCAGACTAGCAGAACGGATCAGTTCTTCGTCCTTTGTTTGATTTTACCTCTTTGTTTTTTTCGTTTGACTAGTTTAATTTTATATGGAAAATGTTAAAATCAATAAAAAATCTATCTGGTATCAATTACCTTAAAAAATTTTCGGATCTCAAGGAAGTTATAACGTTCTAAGCTAAAAATATGCTAAAAATATATACGTACATTCCTTGTTCACAATAAGTGGGAGCAATTGAAAGCTTAACATACGCAAAAGGCTTTTGACAATAGAACAGTGACTGAAATCACTTTTAGTGTAAAAACAAGTAGGAGAGATATACTCGGCTGTGCCGAATGCCTTCACCATAGTATGGAGTGACGAAAGAAGTCACAATCATAAAAATTCACGCGAAATACGAAAAAAAATTTAAAAAAAATAAGAATTTAAATGGAAAATATTAAATTAAAGCAAAAAAATTGGCACCCAATAAATAAATAAAATAATTATATAATGCATTCAGTAGCTGTCGACGTTTTTATTTGATATAATATAACAATGATACCAAAAATTAAAATAACTTGACGGTGTAGAAACAATTTTATATTATATATAATATAACAACATATTTTAATTCATTATTTTAATTTTATTTTTTCTTTGAAACTCGTATGTCAACTAGTGGTATTCTGTTAGTTATCTTTTTAAAATGTTGTTAACTTTTCCATTTACTTATCTATATTGCGGTTGGACCAGACGATAAAGGTTTTGGTTCAATATAACCTGTATATTTTTGATATAGAATCACAATCGAATTTCAATAACAACTGGCGGCAAATTATGACATTCGATATCGGACGAAATAATACAGAAAATTTTTCGAATTTGTATGAAAATTTCGTTCGAAATCGAATGCCGTAATTCGCCTCTGATTTGAAAAGGGTATAAAAACGAATTCGGTAATTATTATTCAGCCTGCTAAGAAAACAGATGGATTTAAATAAAAACATTTTTTATTTACATCTTCTTCTGCGTTTCCAAAATTTTACTGCGTAATACAGAGAAATAAATATGAAAAATTACGATCCAATCGCAAACAGAAAGCTTTTTGCTCTCAAATAAGTAATATTTCGCCATTAAACCGCGTCCAATTCCATAGTGCGTGCTATCGACATGCGATATTCCGGAAAACTATGATTTCTTAAGTGTTTTTAATGAATGTAAGGCCAGTTCAGTTTATATAAGTATGAAGAAATACATTTTTTAAATCCTAAGAACTTATCATTTTGTATTTGTTGAATTTGGCAAAATACAAATATGTACCATTTTTAGATGCGGTACAGCTCGCAAACTATTATCGCTACGCCCCACAAATGTTTTGGAAATTTTTCTCAAATATTCCAATCTAAAATTCAGGCAAATCTAATATTTTTTTTGGTCAGTCGTTCCAAAGTTCATATGTATGTACATGATAAGAACTGATTGTTTGAAAAATATTTGATGAATTGCTAACGATTCTTAGAATACATTTTAATTAAGCCCAGATTAAATTATTCACTTGGATAAAGCAATCTTGAAGCTAAATATAAATTTGTGGTAAATAAGTTATTGTAATATTCAAAATACAAATTCATTTTAATTTTTCTATTCCAAATACAAAATACTGAGCTAAGAGATGATTTGAAACGTAAGAAAATGTTTATTAATAAAGAAATTCTCCCAAATCTGCTAGTCTGCTAGTCTAATGATTAAAATTAAAATTATTTAAGGCTATAAAAAATTCTTTAAAAAAACGAACTTTTTCAAAAAAAAAAGGAAAAGTAATAAAAATAACTGAAATTAGTCAAAAATTAAAAAAAATTGCATTTTGTTATTCAGGATTTGAAACCGTACTTGCCCGGTGGCACGATTTCGAATCCTGAACCACACTATGCACAATCTCAGTTATAATATATTTTTTATTTTTTGCGATTTTTCCAATTTTATGAAAAAATGCATTTTAATTTTACTATTTCAATTACAAAATAGTTTTTAATAAAAGTATAATTTTCACAATAGGAATGATATTTTGTAAGTTTTTTTACTCTATAATTTTGCTGTTTTTTAGTCTATATTGTATCATACAATTTTTCTGATGTTCGCATACTTTTAAGAATTTTTGGCATTTTATAGATTTTATCAAGACTTTTGACTGCCGATTGCCACATATATTTTTCTAAATAAATTTTGGGAATAATTTTCAATATTGCAGTTGCAATTTTTAGAATATGCGCTATTTTCGCGGGGTTTTAATTTTTTTAGTTTCTTTGCTAATTACATTTTGGAGCTTGATATCAAATTAAATTCTTACATCAAACTTTGTTTTTATTTTATAGAAAAGGCGATTAATGGAAGTGCTTTTGAAAATTAACTTCGTATGTGTATGTGTGACAAAAAGGGAAGATTTACAATAACTACACCAATTTCCATAAAGAATTTGAAGTTTTAGTATTTTATAATAAATAATATATTATTATGTACTTAAACGCGTAAACTACTATGAAAAATACAACTGCTCTGTTGTGTGTAAGAAGCGCTTGTGACTACCAACCAGTGGGTTGTTGGTATGAATCCCAACGCAGCTTTTTCAAAAAATTTTAAGAGTAAAATTATTTTGAATACCATTTTTTTTGCTCACATTTTAGTCCTTAATGGACCTCAATTATTTTCTGTCTAAACCTTCGTAGAACTCCATACAAGAGATATGCTTCATAAAATTGACCGTAGGACAGTTGGAGCTATAAAAACCAACAGAATAGGAATATAACAAAAAAAGTCTTTTGGCTATATTTCTACTTACACCAAAATAAAGCAGACGGAGAGACAGTGCTCGTTCGACTTCTCTATCTATAGGGATCCACAATATACATACTTTATGGGGTCTTAAATGAATAATGAAGAAATTACATATGGAATGCCAAACCTATATATCCCCTTTCCAAATTTTTTGGTGAAGGGTATAATAAGCTAAGCTTTGTTAGAACTTCATCGATAATTTTTTTCACAACATGAGAAACCGGTATGCAACTAAAAGAAGTAGCAGCGTTGCATTCGGCTGTCCCGAATCTTGTATACGCTTTACGAAAGTATGGAGCAAGAAATGTATTCAGCGACGAACGAACTTTTCTGTAACGAAGTTGCAATAAAACACTTAATTCTATTCCTTCCTAAAAAAAAGTTGTACTAAAAAACAAAACTTTGGGGAAAATTTTTTTTGGCTTTATATCCGTCATTTGTAAACCGATTTTGCTGATTTTCATTAAAAAAATCTTCTTATAAATTCTATCCTTGGGGTATACGTTATATGAGGGCCTTCAATCTCAGCGGAACAATATCGGACAAACGGATATCTTTAAATGAATTTCCGTAATACACAGTGCACAAGCGGTTATGAGATTTATATGAACACTGCTTAATGTGAACAAAATTTTTTCAACATTGACTACCTTCAAAGATGAAGAAAGTTAAATAACCCTTTTACATGAACAGTGAGGATTTAATATGCTTAAGCTAAAAATTCTGAAATCGTTAAGCTTTAAAGTTGTTTATTATTTATCCCTTTTTAATAGTTAAGCTTTAAAGTTGTTTATTATTTATCCCATTTTAATAGTTAGAAAAATAAAAAATAACGAATTTTTTAAACTTTCCAGCTAGAAACTAATATATGAGCCTATATCTCCAAATATTTTCCATGCATATTTAATATACATGGGCAAGTTCCAGGAACAGTCGTCCACCAACCAAAATTTTTTTAAATTTATTCAACTTATTTTTTATCTCTTTTTTTAAGGAATATTAGATAAGATATATAATAAATAAGAAATTTAATTCGAAGATAATTTATTCACAAATTATTAACTTATACTACACTATCTCAGATCTCCTAATTTAATACCAGAAATTGAAAATTTTTAGATATTCATGTCATTACTTTTTTAGTATTAATGAAAGTGACCCGACCGAAAGCCAGAAAAATTTAAACATTGAATGCACTTCAATTTTATTTAAAAAAATTTTGTGTTTATAATTTTGGAAACATTGAAATTAGGTATGAAATTTCAGAATAGAAAATTGAAACGTGCATCACGTATCGTGCGCCACAAAGGGTTTACGTCTTTTGATAAAAAAAGACAACATTTTTTGGCTGCAAATAAGTTATTTAAGAATTCTTTTATATTCATATTTCTATTAGGAACTATATTTTGTGTACTTTGTTATGCAAAATTAATTCGCAAAAAATTATGAAAACACACTTTAAGTTACTTCCGTTTTTTGTAGCGTGCGTCACAAAACTTTGTGATCATTTATTTCACAACAAATACCTGCTAAAAATTATTTTTTGTGCCTTTCGAAAGTACACTTCTATCCCAGTAAACACCATGCATAATGTGAAAGTACCTCTTTTGAATGACCAAAAAATTTTTATATATAAATGTGAAAACGCGTACGAATTTGGCGTTGGTCAAGCAGGATTTGCCCATATGTATGCATATGTATATCATCCTATATGCAATTACATATGTAAAATTTATATGAAATATATGTGGATCCATTCAGTTCAATTTTCGGATGCAAAAATATATGGATCATTCATAACTTTTTAGCTGAGGAACGAGTATTCACTTTTAAGATGGTATTAAATATTTTTTTTTAAATTTTAATAAGCAATTAAACATGTTTATAAAATAAAATTTAATAGTTGTTACGTCTTGTTAAAAATACAACATGTACATACTATATTTGCTCCTTTATACGGGGGGTACGAAAAAATTAACAGTTCACAAATGCGAACACCACCGGTTTTAATTGGTTCACTATATCGCAAGTACACATAATTTATAGGATCGGTAATTTATATTGTAGAAATGACAAATGGAATGTCTAACCTATAAATCCCCTTTCCACATTTTTTTGTAAAAAAAAAAAATTGGAGTTGATTTTTTAATGAACTGCATTTTCATTGATTCCAGAGTATCAATTAGTATATATTTTTGACATGTTAAAACGTTGTGCAAATAAATAAGAAAAAATCGAGTAAAAGCTTATTATGCTGCTACGAATACTTGTAATTCGTTAAAAGTGTTCATAATTACTCACGATCCTGCTAAAATTTAATATTTTTTAAAGATTTTATACAAAAATGGTTTTTTTAGAAAATGTTATTTAATTTACATGAAAACGTTATTTCCATTTGCAGTATAATTGAAGAATTTTACAATAATATCCTCAATAAAAAGTTCCAAAATTTATTAACAATATCAAAATGTATTTGTTTTGTGTAACACAACTAAAGGTACGGCCACAGTTGGCAAACGTTTGCCCAAAAAAAACGTAACCACTACTTTTAACTTTGTTTTTATATCACAAAACGAAGTCAATTATGCCGCAAAATGCTATTTTTAATAAATGCGAACCCATATACAAAAAAATATTGGAATTAAAGAAAATGCAAATTTAGCTTGTCTGTTGGTTACGTTTTTTGCCAAATATTTGGTAAGTGTGACCGTACCTTAAGAAACACACATATATTGTGCTGGCAACATTCTTAAATGGTATGTGTAGTCTCTTGTATTTAGAATAACATACATACATACATACATACATACATACATACTTTATTTGAAAGTATTGAACAATTCAATAATAGCCCAGCAAAAACATACTTTTCCACATAAACTAAATATCGTCTTCATTATTTGACAGTGTTTATATACATAAATAATTACTGGCAAATAAACGAATAAATTATTCTGCGATTGGCGCAGTAGTAGAGCGTGCGCTTGTCGTGCTGCTGCCGAAGCCATGTGTTTTTTTATATTACATATCAAGTGTGTATTTGTGAAAACAATTACATATTTAACGCGTAATAAAACAGTTGTGTTCCCAAAAGGATGTAATGTTAATATTATGTTACAACAAAAATTACACGTTTTCTATCCGATGCTCCCATTTTGCTGAATAGAGAACAAGAAGTATTACTTGCACTGAAACTCCGTAAAAACCATTAGACATGATCCAAACTTGCCCTTCCAGATCCAATTTTTCCTATTTTTCGCTAAATCTAATTTTTTCTGAATCTTGTCTTTAACATTTTGAGTGAACTCTCTCGGAAATATTCCTCGCAGGATATTGCACGAATAGCAGTGCTAAGTCCACTAAAATCTGTTTTAAAACACTGAGTTAACAATTCTGCTTAAAAGATTTTTCGCTCCAGCAAATTTTAGTTGTTCTGTTGAAGAATAAAATAAATAATTAAATTTGAATTAAATTTCATCCAATTCGATAATTTTATTTGACACACTCTCATAAGCTAATTGCGCTTACAAGCCTCTATATGTATAAAAAAAATTAAACCAGTCGAAAAAATCCTTCAACTAAAGAAATTCTCAGAAATTAACTTTTTGTAACCGACACGTCTTAATTTATAAGATAAAATGATGTCTTTTGAAGTGAAGACACACATAATTCACCTGTATACAGGTAAACTTATCTGAGATTGTGGTTATAAAAACGTGTGTGTGTGTGTGTGTGAGACCGTGTTTTTACTTTGATTATTATGACGATGATGATGAGAGAAGAGTTGGACTTAGTCATCAAACAGTGCAATAAAATATTAACACAATAATAGGTGAAATATAACTCATACGTTAAAAGATCTCCAGCACTACTATGTGCAGGGGTGCCAAACGTTTCGATTTTACTTAATTATGACGATTTTTTAGAGCGAATTTCACAAAATGACGATTGAAGAATTTTGTTTAGTATTCCTTATACATTGACGATTTTCTGACTCCATTACTTTTTGTTCAACACAACCTTGACGTGTGGCAAATTGTCAATCTCGATAGAAAAAATATTTATATTGAAATTAATTGTTTGGCTTGAGTTCAAATCTGAGTTTACCCATTTCTTCTTAATTTTTAAGAAATTGTTTTTGGATAAATTCATTATTTTACTAAGAGAAGTATTATTTGGAACAATGTATTGTTCATCAGACTAGCAGAACGGATCAGTATTGATTTCGAGGTCGCTCACATCTCGTCAGCGTTCTTTGTTCGATTTTACTACTTTTGACGGTGGATACTAGTGACTAGGAATATCAACTATTTATCCGTATTATTTAACGAATTAGAATACGAAAAGTGCAACTTATTCATTTCTTACAAGTTAAATCAATTTCGGTTAGTACGAAATTCCATCTTTGATTTTTAATTATTCCAAATATTCCATACTCTCCCGCTTTTGCCGAGTCAGTGGCTCTGATATCAAGCAATTTTCCATTTTTGTTTACTTTATTTTTTTCTTTTGTAGTTGACTTTCTTAGTATTCAACCACCTGTGGCAATGTAAACATGGAGTTTACAACGGGTGCCTTCGTTTTTAATAATTAATGCTTATGCGTAATTAATTGAACTGTTTAGGTTTATATTGAAATGAATATTGAACTATAAAGCATATCAAATGAAAAATTAACGTTTATTTTGGAAAATGTATTAACTGTTTCGACACAAAATCTGTTCAAATCTTGCTTTGAATTGATCGAGCATGTTGAAGATTTTGTTGAGTTTTCCATTATTTTATGTTTGAAGATTTTAATAAATGCATTGAATTGTTATTTTCCAAAAGAAAGATTGTTTTATTTATATAAAATAGTATTATTACGATTTTGACGACTTTATTTTCAAAACGAATTTGACGAATTTTCGGAAAATATAACTGGCAGGCCTGACTATGTTTGCTAGATATATCATTATGTATGTCCACATGACAATCAGGTATGGACGTTGCGAAATTCAGCAGTACAGCGGTTCCTTAAGATTAACTACCAACCCAGATCCATTAAGGCAATAGCGTCAAGTGGTAGTACACAAAATGACTAGATTGGCCAATTTGTCAAACTCCATTTAACACTTTTGTAACTTTGTTGTTGCAATGATAGGGTCACTTCGGTAAATAAAATACCTTGGTTTGGTTTTTGCATACATGTTTGTAAATATGAAACCGGCAAATTTATTTTCATCGAAAACATATTATTTTCTTATAGTTGAAAATAAAACAGTTATTAATGTGAATATGAAATAATTTGTACTAAATTTTATCATCAGTGTTAAACATACATATTCTTAAAGTAGTGTATTAATATATATTAATATATATATATATATATATATATATATATATATATATTTGTGTATTCCATGACTTCGAAGTTTTTGGAATTTTTAAGTAGTAATTTGTAATCCGAGATTGTAAGTACTGCTTTTACTGACATCATTACTTTATCTACTTTATATGGTGGGCTCAGAGCTGAAGGGAGCCAAGTCACAAAAAGAAAATTCGAAGATATTTTGAGTTTCAGTAAATGAACTGCCATTAAAATGATAGCCATTGACTTGGGTTTTTTACGTTACATTAGGAAAGAAAAACTTTTTTAATTAGTACGTTACAGAACTAAATGGAGTTAAACTTTGCTTAGAGTTTCGCACTACTTTTGAAATTTTTCATACATTATGACATGGTTCACTTCAGCTCTGAGTCCACCATATCTTTGGCAGCATATTAACTAATTACTTTTCCAGCAAAGTTTTTACAAGAATAATATTGCATACTAAGGAGCAAAAAAATAAGATAAAAAAACTCACAAAGCGTATACAAATTTTTTTTAAATTATAAAAAGGACCAAAAGTTGGAAAGAAAACTTCGAAATTACTTTAAATTGATAGAAATATAATGAAAGAGATATTAAATTAAGAAAATCATAATTTTGGGACAAAACTTGACATACATATACTTAAAAAATTTGCGAAATCGAGGAAAGCGAAAAATTAAAAACACAAATTACTAAGATTCGTAAAAAGAGATATAGAAATCAAGGAAACGTTTAAAAATAAATTCAAAATAGAAGAAACTGCAAAGTTGAACTGAAATCTGGAAAATATATTTTAATTTTTATTATATAATAGAAACAAGCCTTCAATTATTAAAATTATGCAATTAATGCTTAATAAAATATTAGGACATTAAATTATTTAAAATACAGAAATAATAAAGAAAATTCTAACAAAATTGCTGGAACTGGAATGAGCTTAAATAGCTAAAGAAACAATTCGAAAAATGTCTAAAACTGGGGACAAAACTTGATGACTTAAACTCAAAATTGTTTTCTTAATTTTCTCTCTAGCCTGATTTAATAAAATTATTATAACATAGAGCTCATATCTGTTAAAACAAAATGATTTTGCATTCATTGTTTGTACCTGCTCAATTTAAAAGTGAAGCTCAAATTTCTCACAAAATAAGGTTTTTTACTTTTTTATTATTCACCAAAAAAGTATATTTGTTTATCTAGTGCGCCCATCATTAATTTATTCACCTTTTGGTTTTGCCGGAGATGATCGAGATTGTGCTTGAATTTATTTTTCGTTTATGAGGAAGAGCAATAATAAAGCGTGCGTGAGTAATGCGGGTTTTTGAATGGTAAAGTGCCTCACAATTGGTAAGTAAATCTATTTAACAATCTCATCGTACATATTTACTACACAAAGTTTTGCATATGTTTGTACATGTAAATAAATAAGTACATATTTATTAATATATTTTGTCGTTATTACTCATCTCTTCTTACGTTTTTCTACTGTCATTTTGGATTCTTTCATATGCTCACTATTCGTCAAATTGTACTCCGTTTTAGTATAAAATGAGAAGTCAATCATCATAACGACATCAGTACAATTTGCCATCTCGTATTTTAAGCACAATTAAAAAACCGACATAGAAATTTAATATCCTCAATTTTGATTATTATTATTGTGTATATGTGTGCGTATTTTCTAAATGTGCCCACAGGTGCGAATTATTTTAACCTAGACCTTAAAATTTTCAAGCAATAAATTAAAAAAACCAAAAGTGAAAATAAATAAATAATATATATAATAGCGCGTTAAAAAATATAAATCAAATAAAATGTACAAGTTCGGTCTGTTTGTATTGTGCGCTATTTTAATTGCCTTTGCCTTAGCTCGTCCAGCTCAAGATGAACAAGCTGATACTGCTTCCACTACCGCAGCGCCAGCCACCATTATCAAACAGGTTGATGTTAATAATCCTGATGGTAGTTTCAACAGCAGGTAGGTATTTCACCTTTTAAATCAGTGTTGATTCTCTGAAAAAGTATTGATTAGATTATTTGAAAAAGTTTTGTTTTTGATTATGATCTCCAAAATCCATTAAAGCTTTCAAAGATTAATCTTTTTGATAATTTGAAATTAATATCACAGCAGAAAATTACAAAATTTTTATTCTTTTTGTACACTTTGGTGGGAATGTCTCGCAATTTAAATAATAGACGTTTTTAAAATTTGGCTACAAAATCTTAAAGAGTCATTGAATTTGAGCCCAGTTATCTTCATATTAAGCCGTTGAGCAAGTGGACTAAAATTTTCAATTTTGTTAAAAAATACTTTTTTAAGCCGAGGTGTAGGAAGTAAATGCATTTCTACAACGAAATATTAAAAATCGTCTGATTTCCAATCAAAATCCATACAAAAAATTTTTTTTTTTTATATACATGGATTCTGATAAACAGACGATGTATCACAACTGTATTGTATGTTTTTTATTAATTAGGCTCTAGGTCACTAATTAATAAAAAAACCATATTTAAGGTAGAATAAATCAAAAATTCTTACAAATGTATTGTTGTAAAATTACATGCACTTAAATAAAAATATACTTTGGGTTGTATCGCCTAGTTTTTGTTTTCACACTCTTAGGACCATTATTACAACTTCCTGTTAGCTAAAGGCAGGATTTTGTCTGCCCGATAAATAGCTTTGCATTATCTATTATTATTATTATCTATTATTAATAAAAATAATATTTAATGGATAAAAAATAATAAATCAAGGTTTTATAACGCAACGTCATTTATCGGTCCGACAAAACCCTGCCTTTAACTAAAGCCAAGTTGTAATAATAATCCTTAGAATGTAAAGATGCTTTATTATCTAAATTCAAATAAGAGTGATTTCTGGTAAAAATAAATTTAATGATATAAATGATATGAAAGAAAATATTTCTATTTCAATAATATAATTAAATCATGTGTGAGAAATTTAGACTTTCTAAAAACCTGAAAATTATAACTAAACCATAATTACAACTAACAACTCAACAATACATTTGTAAAACGCTCGCAGCCCCGGCCATAATATACCAAATTTGTATTTTAAACTTAATTTTATTAAAAATAAAACACTAAAATACGAATAGCATTTTTGAAATAAAGGGAACTAAAAATTTTTAGGGGAAAAATATCGCAGGGCGTTGTTATTCAAAATTCGTTTTTTTGTGTTTAGATGATTTTAGTAGTAGTTAATTTTTTCTAGAGCATCAACATCACTTTGATAGCCCAGTTAAAATTATATATAAAGCTTCATTTGTACACATACAACAACACAAGAGGCTTGGATCCAGAGAATAAAATAAAATATTTAACGCATTTTAATTTGATATATTTCCCTCCTCTGCCAAATCTTTTCTAATTTTTACATAATTCAGCGAAAACCAAGTGACCATGAATAATAACATAACAAATTTCAAGAGCTGTAAGCTCCACATAATTGCAAGTACATAATTCCTTAGTACACAAAATTAAACAGAACTACTTATTAGACCATAACTGCCTTGAGACATTGATACTTGATGTTCATATTTCTATAATAAATTTGTAGTAATGAAAATGATTTCAAGTTTTGCAATATTAGATGTCATTGTCAATTAATATTGTAATTTTATAACAATTAAACAATTAACAATTAAATTTTTAATTTTATTTCGATTCTCTTTCAAGCTATGAAACTTCCAATGGAATTCATGTCGAAAACGTTGGTTACATGAAAAAGATTTTAGTGCCACGCACAGAAACCGAAGATGGCCAAGTGATTGAAGAACACGAAGAATTGATTTTAGTGCAATCTGGCTCATACAGTTATCTAGATCCTGAAGGTAATATCATAACCCTTAAATATTTGGCCGATGAAAATGGCTTTCAACCTGAAGGTGATCATTTACCTAAACTCGTTCAATAGAGTTTAATTTTGCTTACTAAGTTTAGAGATTTAAGAATTAGTTTAAGTTTAATATATGTATCTACCATTGAATACGAATAATACTTTGTATAAATGCCTTTTAAGTCACACAAATGTAAAATACCTGATGAAAAAGTATATTAAAAAATATTAATATAACAAAACATTTTTTCTTAATATAAAGAACAAAAGTTATGGGTGAAATAACGTCAACTACATAAATCTTAGTGTTTTTATTAATTCGAATATGGAGAAAAAATAAATCAAGGCGGGAAAGCAAGATAAAAAGATAAAAAAATATAAAAATTAATTAAGAATACAATTGTTTTAACTTTTGTAAAATAATTTTTTATTTTGATCTCTGACTTTACAATTTCGCAATCATGCTAGCAACTAAGTCACCAATGTACTAACAATCCAAACACAGAAAGTACCCAAAAATCGAACTAAATGGGAACTAAGCTCCCGAAAAAGTTCGGGGACTTAGTTTATTTCTGTATTGAGACTTAATTACTGAGTCTCCAAAGTTTTGTGATTTAGTTCATGGTCAACCAACACCACATTTTTAAAATGAATTTAGTCTCCAACAGTCCTGACGCTAAACTAGTGGGAATTTTTTTTCGTAATTTTTAAATATATGGTCTCTCTATCGTATGAAAATATAATCAATATTTATGTTTGGTAATTGTATATCCTTCAAGGGTTTTCAGGACACGCACGATTGATGCATCGCGATGAACATTTTTAGCCAAAACGGTTTTTTATTGCATCAAATGATAACAATTGGCTTAAAACATTAAAATTTAGAATTTTTTTATTAAAACTGTTATTTTTTTTTAATTAAATGTGAAGCAAGAATTTCGTAAAAACTCAAGTAGGGGTAAAACGAAAGCGGATCAATGTTAGAAACAAACTTTAAGAACAATCAGCGCAATCGATGTACGCCGGTCTATTTGAAATTTTTCAAATAGAAGCAAAAATATTGAGACCGAAACCCACCCGCACAATCAATGCGGGCTTAGCAAAAATGAACTGAAAACGAAAATGAAAGAAAGTTGAAGGAAAAAATTTAACAGCCACCCAACATAAGTAACCATAAATTTCAAAATTATATAAGTCTCCATAAATTGTTTGTGTTGCATTTAGTATCAAGTTGGGATATCTGGTACAGCTTTCTTTCCGGGACTAAGTATGAATATTAGGAAAATAGTGCCAGTGCAGTACAATGAAGCCATAGACAATAAAGCCAAATTACATTATTTTTCAATGCTCTACTGATTTTTGCTGACAAGCCCTTCGCTTGCATTTATTGGATACCTCTTCTATCTCTGTCATAGATAAAAAATACTTGTAACCCACAGAAAGCCGGCTAAGCAATGTTTACTCAACGAAGCCTATGTTCGATATACAGTGAAGAGAAAGCCCTTAAGGCCAGCCAAAGGACATAAAAGTCAGCGAAGCCTTTATTGCCTAGGTCCTTAATGCACTGCACCCCATACAGGAAGTCCCCAACGGAATTGACAAAACTTCCAAACCAAAATAACCAAAAGCCCCAATAAAAAATTTGTTTTTAAATGACCAAAATCCGAATAAAAAAAATTTAACTAAATCCCCAACATATACTTTACCGAACTTAATTCGTTTTTAAGATTGGGAGTTAGTCCAAAATGTAAAAATACCGTTCCAAAAAATTGGAATCATTCTATTTTTTTGGAATTGGTCCGTTTCTATTTTGGGGACTTGAATTGCATTTTAAAAACTTAGTTCTTCTGGAGATGTGCTCTTGTCGTAACTTTTTTCGTAGCACACGTGATTCACAGGTGAGTCACACGTAATCCTGATCAAATTTAAAAATGATAGCATGCGTTGGCATGCAATAAAAACAATGTACCGCGCTTGATTGTGTGTAATTTTGTAAATAACAAATAGTGTATAGTGATATAAAATACAAAAAGCGCCTAACATAATTACGCATCTAGTACTTTTAAGAAAGTAGTTGTGGTTTTACGGCATTATAACCTATATATTTTGTAGATACATATGCTGTTTTTATATACATATATTTCATATGATTTAACTTTTTTTTATTGTTTAATATGTATTAAAAAAAAGTTGTATTTGTACTTGAAGTTGCTTAAATGTTCAAATGTGAATGTGTTTGTCAAAGTGTGTATTATATGTGGAAATTTAAATCTCGCCAGCGTTTTTCAGCACACTCCCACAATTATCATTTTATTTTAGCTCAAAGCTTTCGTTTTGGCAAACAAGCTTTCGCAAAGATGATGTATTAACAGATTGGGTACTTCGAAGAATTAATAAAAATCTGAATATCAATAAAATAAATCGAATAAAACATAACGTGTATTATAACTTATCACATATAAAACAAGTAAGAGAGATATATTCGGCTGTGCCGAATCACCATACTATGGTGAAAGGTATATACGAAAGAAGTCACAATCACGAAAATTCACGCCCACGAAAAAAAATTTAAATGGAAAAAATTACATTAAAGCAAAAAAATGCCACTCACCGTCCCACGGATGCACCCTCACGTGATGGAAACAAAAAATTAATCACGATCACGCATTATCTCTATTCATAGTATAGGCTGACTTCATAAACACAGCTTGGAAAGTAACACTGGAAGCATGACCTTACAAGGTATTCTAGTGTTGCTTTGCAAACTGCGTTTATGAAGTCAGCCACAAATTATTAATTTTAATTTGAAAATTAATTTATTTAATTTCGTAAGAAATTTGTAACAATTTTGTTGTTCAGGATTTGAAACCGTACCCTCCCGGTGGCACGGTTTCGAGTCCCGAACTACAATATGTTATTTTTTTAAAGAATTTTTGATACATTTTAGTTATTTTTATTACTTTTACTTTTTATTTTAGAAAGTTTGTTCCACAATTTATTTAAAAATTCACGGCACAATCTCATTTATAATATATTTATTAATTTTTGCGTTTTTTTCCTGTTTTATGAACGATAACATGTTTATTTTTAAAAAATACCCAATATGTTATTAGATTGGATTTTGTACAGTGATAAAATATATATAATGAATTCACTAAGCTGTCGACGTTTTTATTTGACATAATATAATAATAATACCAAAAACTAAAATAACTTGACGGTGTAAGAAAAAATTTTAAATTATAAAATATAACAACATATTTTAATTCATTATTTAAATTTAATTTTTTCTTTGAAACTCGTATGATGTACGTATGTATGTAAGCTAGTGGTATTCTGATAGTTGTCTTTTTAAAATTTTGTTAACTTTTCCATTTACTTATCTGTATTGCGGTTGGACCAGACGATAAAGGAAAAGTCTTAAATTCCATGGATACAACGGCACTATAATTTGAAAGTTATATGAAAATTTCCAGGAAATTTCAACTGAAATTGCAAAGCTGGAAAAATTTTATGTATAGGTCTTAAGAATTTCAATATTGGTTATTTGAAATAGCGACTTCTCTGAGTAAGATAGTCTAAGTAGCGGGCTTTCGGCCTGTTTTTCTCCTCTTGATGTCGAATATCGGCTTTCTTTACTAAAATTGCTCCACCAAGCCGTTCTTAAGAGGTTTTCCGGGTACGGCATCTCTGATTAAAGATTTTCTGCCTAGCTATGCTTAACAGTTTTCTATTCGTTGTATAGTCAGCCTTCAGCAGTTCCTTTCAGGGGCCGGGCAGGCGGAAAGTCTTTGTTTCAGTATATTTTAGCACATGGCAATCATTTGCATACAGAAAGACTGACAGGGAATTAGTCATTAAGAGATAACATATACGTATGCAAAACAAATAAATTAAAACTTCATATGAAACATGGTGTCAGGTATGCAACAATAGAAAGGAAGTTAAAAAGTTGAAAAGCAAGAATTTTGGAAAGTACTGAACAGAATGAAGATAAGATAGATGAAAAAAGCAGTCAATAGATGATGAACACGAGTACCAGTTGTGAATAGTGTTGTCAGGAGTTGGGGAAAAGTAAGATAAATCTATTTTTTAAAACGCCAGAAAAATATAAATCATAATTCAACGTCTTATTTGTTATTAAAAAAAATCCATAAAACATGCTAAAAGTTCATTGAATCATCGGATAGCGCGAAATCATGGCAACATTTCTGTAACCTTTTTGAAAAGCATTGAATGTAAAATAAAGAATTAAACATTTTAGTTCTAGTAAGATTTCTTTCTTTAGTTGCACCCTCAGCTTTATTGAAAGGTGATACTAGATAGCTTAACCAAATCAAGAACTAAATTTTCCTGCTGCGAATTCTTAAACTTAATGAAAATTTGAAGAAAATTTAGACCTTTTGAAGCTAAATTTAAAATAAAAAATTTAGAAAAAGCAACGAATCTAACGCGTAAATATCGAGTCTAAAAGACAAAAGGAGTGCCTAAATCTAGCCTCGAAAAAGCATCACTGGTTGCGACGTTTGCGGTGGAGCTCTTTTTGATGTTTACTACGTGGATTTAAGGTACTGATGAGGCTACTAATGTAGGTATGTACTACTTAATCGTATGATCGCAAAACAAGCACTCATGATTGACGTTGGTTTGATTTTTTTTCGAATTGAAGTAAAGTTTTGTTTGTTCTGTATTGTTTTTGCTTTTCAAGCGTGTTGTTGGTTTTATTATATACATACGTATGTATGTACATATGAATGCATGTATCACTTACCCAAAAAGCACTCAAAATATTATTCCAGTACTTGAAATATAGCTGGAAGTAAACTCAAGTTCAAACTTCTTCTCAAGTCCCTTAAAAGCCTGAAAATATTTCAAAATCAACAAAACATGTATTTTCGGAACTCTATTATGTTTGTCAGAAAACTGAAAACTATCTGAAAATAAATACATTAAAAATGTTTGATATTTAAATTTTAAAATATAGAACAGTGATTAAAAATTAATAATGATAGAAAATGCGACGAAAAAAGCAAAAGTACGAATATGCTAAAATTTTGTTTATGCTAATCACAAAAATATTATGCAGACCTGCTTCTGCGATGAGGTTTCCCAGAATATAAAAAAGAAAAAAAACAACAGATTGAGTTCATAATTTTCTAATAACGCTTGAAATGACCTACAATTTCTACTTGAAAGGCACTTGATGTATGTAGACTCATTTCAAGGCTTGAATTAAAATAAAATGCAGTGTTTGAATTCAACAGCAACTGAAGACTTGAATTGAATTGTATTGAAACTGGAATGTTATGCTTGAATTCAAGTTTCCTTTTTGCTACAGAATAATATATAGTGTAACTATATTTCAACCCTAGAATCTTGAATGTATGTCTTGAATACAAGTTGTTTCACACCTGATATCAAGCAAAATTACTTCTTGGGTAAGTATTTATAAGCACGTATGTATTTTTTATTTAATTATTTTTTTAATAAATAAAATAAACAGTGCATTAGCGGTTTTCTTGAAGAAGTTTTTTCTAAATTGAAAATAAAAATAGTAGCTTTTATTTCCACATAAGACCTTTTGTCGGTAGCATATTAGAAATAAGCAAAATATAAACTGTTTTACTATGGCAAGTAATATATCAGGTTTGAAACAAAGCTTTTCAGTTAAAGTTGATATTGATGGTAACAAAAACGTTCTTAAGCAAAATCTTGGAAACTAGCTAGAATGGGCACCAGTTCCATAAGAAACTTCAACTTCGCATGCCGTAGGTATGATCGACGTAGCTTTATCGGAGCTTCGCCAAGATGAAAATGTTATGATCGATTATAACACTGTGTGTAATTTTTTAAGTCATGGAAAAATAACCATATACGGACACCATTACGTGATAAAAGACCAAAAAAATAAGACCCGTGTCTCCCAGTTTTGCTCAAAGTCATGCACTTTTTTTATGAGCCCCCAAAGATTTGGGGCCTCTGTGTCATTTTTGCAAAATACTGATCATTTTCTCAGGGTCATATCTTGCAAATCGTTCGGAATTTTGATTTACTCTCTGAGGCAAAGTTTTAGATCTTATCATAAAAAACAAAAATCGTAAACGTATAAAATCAGAAAATCTTCATATTCAAGATGAAAATCGCAAAAAATTAAAAAAAAATCGATTTTTTTACCTTTTTTCCACTGTTCAGATCCACAGGTAGCAAACTGTTAAAAATTCAAGATAACAATCAACTACAAAAAATGTACCTAAGACCTCAGTAAACAACTTTTTAGAACATATAAACTTCCTAGGAATGATTCTTAATACCGTTTAGGTAGCGCTCAGGTAGTCGTAAAAGTGAAAAATTTCCCCAAAAATTTTGTAACTTTATATGATTTTTTTTACTTCAACATTGAGATGCATAGTGTGATGCTATTTATTACAAAAATGTTGATGGTATTGTAATGAAAATGAGATGGTATTGTACTTATCAAGAACTAGGTCTTTATTTTGATCTCAGTACTTTTTACGACCGAAATTTTTGGATAGGAACTTGGCCTTATTTTCACATTTATGTTTTTGTACGGATCTCATTTCTTTTTTCTAAGTTATTTTTGTATAAATATTTATATTTTTATTTACATATAATTTTTTTAATTTAAAGTTTTATTTGGTGCTTTTTATGGGAATCTCTCAAATTTAAGTATTTTTAATTTTTATTCGCAATTTTTCCCAAAATTAATATTTTAGTTATTCAGTAAAACATTAACAATTTTGTTAAAAACAGATTGCAATTGATTATTGAGGGGTATAGCTTGTTCCTATGCGCATTTCACTGTTGATAATGCAGATCATCAGGGAACTTTACCCAAATATTTCTTAGAACAACTGGAGATATTATATTAAACCTTCATTAAACCAAATGAAAAGTTTAAAAAATATCAAAGTTGTAACAAGAACTCAATAATCAACCAATTGCTTTTGTTTTCTTACTTTACCATTACATTATTGCTCACCAGGACCTACCTGTATACCAAATTTCGATTTCTAGCTATACTGGATGTGCCCCATATAAAAAGCGGGCACCCTAGTCCCTCCCGGGTGAAAAATCCCCCTTTTCAGATTTGTATGGTTAATTGCTCGCTAAGACCTACCTGCATACCAAATTCCGGTGAGTGAGTCAGTCAGTGAATATGTACTAGAATATGCACTTTTTACACGTTAATATCTCGGGAAACAGAGGTAACTTCTGTAGGGAGACCTTATGTTTCAAGTTTCGTTATTTTATGATAGAGTGGAGCAAAGTTATGAAGGGGGTACAAACAGCTCGAATGGTTTCGTGTAATAAGACATACTGTGTGGCCGGAACTTGGCCTCGCGCACTACTACCGACCGCCTAGATATCTCTTCGAATCTACAAATTTGCGACAAAATAGCATCGATTTGTTAGAGCAGATTTTTGTATATTTTAAAATATATACATATTTTTGCATATTTCATTATAAATGTATATTTTTAATACATTTTTAGTTTTTGCATGTTATAATACAAACGTGGATGTTTTTTGATTAGTTCCATCTATGTTTCCACATTAACGTCTACTATTTTTTAACACCATATAATCACAATTTTTTATTGGAACTTTAGAGGGCCTTGGCTCGGAAACTTAGGAAACAATTTTATTAAAATTATTTATTTTTTATTGTGGTAGCTAAACTTAATTCATCCGTCTGTGCAGAAAACTACTTTAAGAAACTGTATATTTTTGAAAACTCATTTTTGAAGTCACATAACTTTTGTATTTTATATGTGACAGATTTAAAATATACACTAAATAAGAGTCTGTAAGGTTCCGTATAAAGAGCGCTATAACGGTGTTTTTACATAAAAAGTAGAGTTAAATATTTTTAAATAGCATTTGGCTCACAGATTATAGAAGTTAAGGAGAATTAAAAGTAAAAGTTTCGAACGAAGAGAAAGCGCCGAAGAAATATTGCACTATAATTTTTTTTAAATATTTAACAGTGTTGTTGAAAAAATAACTACATACTTGAAATTTCTTTAATACAGAAAAATTTTCCTGTTATTGACAATTAAGAGGCCAGTCACTTTTCTTGAGAGAAACAAAGCTTCAAAGTAAAGAAAAACTTAACGTCTAAACCTTCTAAGAAAAAATCATTTATATACTGTCTCAATAGAAGATTGATTGCATTTACCAAATTTTGAATTGTAAGTACAATGTAAATAAATCAAAATGTACATATATATACATATGCATGCGAAAACTATTGAATAATATAATTTTATTAAAAATGCCCAATTGAAAAGTGATTTTTTACGAAAATACGTATCTGACAACAAGAATATTTTCAAGTCCGATGTAAAAGTGTTATTTTGTAAAGCTTGCAATAAAGCCGTAAACTTTGGTGCCAAGTACCAAGTAGCGCAGCACCTAAAAAGCCAAATACATTTTTCTTTAAGAGAACAGAGAGATTAAAAATCATCACAACCTCTTCTCAGTGATAGCTTTACATTTGGAAACAAATCTAGCGATGCTATTATTTCAGCCGACATACCACTTTTCAAATTAAACAACCCTCAACTAAGAAGATTTTTGAAAAAGTATACCAGTGAAGTTCTTCCTGCTGAATTAAGGTAGTAGAAATATTAAAAACAGAGTTTTTGTGGGTGTCAATTGGTGAAACAACTGATGACGATGGGCAGTGTGTGGCGAATGTAGTTGCAGGCGTTATGGACACAGACGTGAGAAGGAGCAAGCAAAAATTTTTGACAAATGTTGTTGAACTCAAAAGAGTAAATTACGCTACAAATGTTCGCGTTTTCAGAGCCCTTGTTGCTTTATTGGGCGAAAATTTTAATAAAAAAAAATACTTTTATGCTGCACCTTATATGGTGAAATCAGGTCATTATTTGAAGGTTTTTTATTCAAAAATGCTGCATGTAATCTGTTTAGCTCATGCCATGCACCGTGTTGCTGAGGAGATTAGAAATCAATAAAAAAAAGATTTATTAATTTCATATGGAAAGAAAGTGTTTTTGAAAGCTCCTTTGCGTGTTGCAGCATTTAAAGAAAAGCATCCAGGAATACGACTGCCCCACAGCAGTAACTAGATGGAGAACGTGGTTGAAGGCTGTCAGATACTAGGCTGAGTATTTTACCGAGTTTAAAAATGTTGTAGAAGATCTATATGATGTAGATAATATTTCTATTAACAAAATTAAAGAATTTTAAAGTCAAACAACCTAAACACTGAATTGGTATTTGTGTACACAAATTATGGTTTTCTTGCTGATGCTATAGCCCAATTAGAGGGTTTCAATTCTTTAACAGCTCAAATTGAATTAATTGAAAATGCGGTAAAAAATGTGTATCCCGAAAGGCAGAACAAGTGAAGAAATTAAAACTAAATTAAATAAAGTTATACAAAAAATATACATACATGCATTTCATTGGTGCTAATGCCAAATCATCAGTAGACCTTAAACCATATTTTTTAAAAGTTTCAAACCTCTTGTCTTATACAAAAACTTAAAAAAAACTTATTTTGAAATTCTCATTGGCAACAAATATTTTATTATTTTATGGTTTATAGCCCTAACAGCGAAATTTTTGAAATTGAATATCCACAAACAAATTAGCAGCATTTAAATATGCACCAGTAAGTTCTGCTGTCGTGGAGCGTTCATTTTCATTTTATAAAAGTTTTTTTCAGACAAAATCGTCAAAAGTTTACATTTGACAAGTAAAAAAATACTTATTCATTTGCATAAATAAAAGTTCGACTTAATTTAATTTTGTATTCTATATGATTTAAAAAAATGTTTATTAACAAATCATTGAAGCTGATTTTTTGATGTTTTTTAAGTTTTAAATGTTTTTTGTTTGTATTGAAAAAATGTTTGCTATGAAGGCAATGAAGCTGATTTTTTCTCAAGTTTTTAATTTCATTAAATGACGAAAAAAGTTAATAAGTGCATATTTTATTAATTTTAAATACATATTTTTTATTTTTAATGTTTATTTTATGTACATAAAACGCGATTGTAAATGCATGAAAATCCTTTCCCCAGTTATTACAGTCAGATATATTTTGAAAGAACTCTAATTATTCTGTTGAAATAGATGATTTATCCTTGCAATATATCCAAACGTTGTTCAAGCATAAAGTGACTCATTTTTGTCCCCTCAGGTATAGCCAATATTTCAAACACCCGGTTTTATAAAAATTTTAAATAAACCCTTAGAAATAAATAAAGCATTACAGAAAACAAAAATGATGTTGATTCAAATTAAATTATTTAAAATTGATAGAAATACGTGCAAGAGGAATTTGATAGAGATAATTTAATTCACGATATTAAAACAAGGTTTAAATGCTTTAATTGCTTCTTTAGGTAAATCACATAAATAAAACAACTTCGAAAGATGTTTTGAGTCGTCAGAACTCAAATTTGTTAATAGTCTACGGCCCCGACCCGGTATGAGCAAGTTTAAAATAATAAGCAATGAAATTTAGCCAAACTTTTAATTTTAATAAATAGTCCAATACGTCAATACGTTTTTAGAGAAGAAAAGGAGCAAAGGTTTTATAGTTTCCTATTGTAAATGAATGAAGCATACTTGAATATTAGTTTTTTATTAGATTTCAAAAGTTCTAATACAAAACAATTTAAATTCAAAACTTCGAATAATAACAATTAATTTTTCTTTTTATTTTAGAAATTTTAAAAACAAGAAAAATTGTTGTATGTGTTGTACAAACAACATTTAAAAATTATTGCAGAAGCTATTGCCAAACAACTCGGATAAGTTGTGAACTGAGCAAATTAATGTTTTGCCAGTTTTCAGTTGTTAAATTAATTTAAGTTAAAAAATTATGATTTTGAATACCCGTTTCTCGGGAAGTGGAAAAGTCACAGCAATCCCAAACACTAGCTGGTATAGATATATTAAACACGAGTATTACTAGTGTGTTCTAATGGGATTATCATATCACTGTAATTATGATTATAACCACAGCAATTGCTAACTAAATTCATCGACACCGAGACCATCACGACTAATATCTGTAAGATCTTTGTGTTGTATTTACAATATTTTTTTACTTCACTTCTTTGTCCATCTGCTTGTTTACTGTTCAATTAACAATTTAGGTTTCGTATTAATTAATACCTTGTAATTGGTAGTATGTAGTAGGGGGATCGATTCGATTTTTCAACTGGTTTTAAAAAACCGGTTTTTTACAATACGATTGTTAGTTTGTTCAAAATGTTCATTTTTCGAGTGTCAAATAGTCCGGTTTTTTATAGTTAAAAAACCGGCTCAGTCGTATACTTTTGTATTTTTTTTTTATTTTTATTTATTATTTGTTTGTTCCACACACAAGACTTTAGTCTTATTTTGCAGTATGGAACTGAGTTAAAATCAAAAATAAATAATTACATATAATATATTCGCCTGTGTTCTATATTCCACTACAAAATGAAAGTGAAAAACTTTTTAATTCCACATATACAATTTCACTGTGTTCTAGAAAAGTAACGAAATTTTATTTTCATGACGATTTCATTTTTATTTTGTTTCAACAGCTATTTCAAGGCACGTAAGAAAAACAAGAAACAGTCTTGCTTATGTGAATGGCTTACATTTCAATGGGAATTAGTGATACAAATTATCGGAGCGTTTGAATACTCGATACTATTATAAAGTTCATGCAATATTTAAAAATTGCATATTTTAAAAGAAAAAAAAATAAAAGAAAAATTCTCCCTATTATATTTGTTTATAACTATATTATTTTGTTTAAAATATAAATTGAAAGATTCTATATAAGCAAAAATTCTAAAGTAAACAAAATTCAAAAAATAAAAATCAATATAATCAAAATAAATTCTAAGCAATAAATAGATATGTATGTTAAAAAAAAATAAATGAAAATCTAGATTACATATAACACACATTGGTTCACAACATCACAATATTAAGGTCATAAACTATTCAGAATATAGCCTAAACAGATTTTCTTTAAATTTTTGTGCGTTACCTAAAATTTGAATTCCACGTGGTAACGAGTTCCAGAGAGGTATAGCAAAAACAAAAAAATGCCATTTAGAAATTAGAATCCTGTATCCAAGTGATCTTATTCTCTTACCCCTGCTATTTTCTGCAAATGTTAATTTGGAGTACAAATGTTCAGGTTCTTGTGTATAGATAATTTTTTGTAAAAAAGTTAAAACTCTCACATTGAGAAGATTTGAAAAAGAAATTCCGTACAATTGTACTGCAAACCTGGACACTCTAGAGCGACTATTTAACCCATATACATACATACCTAATGATGTTATTAAACGCAACATTTAATCTCCTCATACTAACAGAGTCGCAAGAGGCAAACAACTCGCAACCATATAGCAAAACAGGAATGAGATATGTTTTGGCAAGAATAATTCTTATTTTGACAGGTGTGCAATGTTGAGTTGCCCACAAAGTTCTTAATATTGATAAAGTGCGACCACAAGCATAATTAACATGGTCCGACCAAGTCAGAGTCTTGTTAAAAAAGACACCAAGATTCTTAGCTGAAGTTACAACTTGCACAGCTTGATTATCTATATATATTTTTGGAGTAATATTCAATTTCATAAGTCTCTTCCGAATTACTAAACATTTAGATTTTTTTGGGTTTTTTTCAAGGCCATTTGCCGATGCCCATTCATGAATTCTATGCAACAGCAGATTAATCGAAATAATACATTGATCAATCAACTCATTGTCACAAGTAGTATAGAGTTGAACATCGTCTGCGTACATCCTAATTTTGCAGTCACTCAATACTTTGGGAAGGTCATTGGAGTACATAGAAAATAATAAAGGCCCAACTATTGACCCCTGAGGAACTCCTCTTTTCACTGGGAGAGCCTTGGACATCATGGTATTGGTTTCAACGAACTGGTATCTGTGGCTAAGATATGTGGAGATTAAACGAGTTGCAGTCGTAGAAAAATTAAAGAAAGTACGAAACTTGAAACAGAGTAAATTATGGTCAACCAAATCAAAAGCCTTAGAATGATCTAGTAGTACGAGGAACGCAGTTTTGCCACTGTCAACCTCTTTTCTGATTTCTTCAGAAACATCGGCCAGGGCAGTGATACAGCTGTGTTTTTTCCTAAAGCCAGACTGCCTATCAGTAAGTAAATTGTTCCTATTAAGGAAGTGAGTTATTTGATCATGCATTATTCTTTCAAAAGCCTTAGAGAGAAACGGCAATATGGTTATAGGACGATAGTCGGTTCGAGATTTAGGTATAGGTACGACCTTACCTAGTTTCCAATTAGAAGGAAACTGACTTGTGGTTAATATTGTATTGAATATATAAGTAATTATAGGAAGCAGTGATGGTAGGAGAATTTTAAGAAATTTAGGATGAATCCCGTCAGCTCCAACAGAGCTAGATTTTACAGACAACAAACACGATAGAACATCACACTGATTAACAGAAGCAAACGAAAAACCAGAAGCAGTGCTATTTCCTGTAAAATTTGCGTAGTAATTATGATCGGTTTCTATAGTGGGCACATGTAAAAACTTCTCGTTAAGCACATCAGCATTAATTGAGTCCGAATCACGTGTAAAAGTTTTACCGATACCGATTTCGCGTATGGTTTGCCAAGTTTTTCTCGAGCCTAGTGCAGTTGAAAATTTTACAGCATAAAATTCCGATTTTGACTTTTTAATTAGTCTATTTACTTTTTTCTTTGCCATACGATATTCCTCTCGCAATTGTAGTGTTTTGAAACGCTTCCATCTTTGATAAACAATATCCCTTTGTTTGATGGATTCTTTTATTTCATTAGAGAACCATGGCCGCTGTTGTTCCTTTAAAATTTTAGTTTTGAGTGGGACAGTTAAGTCAAAAAGATATTTCAGGTAGTATTCAAGAAAATTAATTTGATCATCTACTGAGTTTAGAAAATAAATGCGATTCCATTCAATATTAAAGAATTCCTGCTGTAACAGTCCAAGATTATTATTTTTGAAGTCACGAAAAGTGAAAGTCTGAACAAGAATTACAAAATCAAATTGTATTTGTATATTTTTAAAATAAAATTAGTTTTTACTGTATTAAAATTTAGACGAATGATTTCTGTTGATTTACGAAAGAATTTTGTTGGTGTAAAAATATTAGGGGATTTTCTGGCTTATGGGAAATAATTTTATGAGGGGGTAGTAGGAGCGATGTAAAATGGCCTTGTGGTGTACAATGGATATCAAATTCCCAAAAGTTTTGTTAGATTTGTTGACATTTTGCTTTATATTTTATATAAAGTTAGGCATCCATCGCAGACTAAAAACAAATAAATGAACGTCACCAAAATATTTTGAATACTTTAATAATGCATTTCAGTACTGGAAACTTCCCCAAAAGTGAGAATTTCATTAAATTATTCGTCTATTCGATAACGAAGATGACTTATCTTCTGATGCCGATTAACAGCTAGACTCCGAAGACTCGAACAAAAATTTTAAGTATGAATTAAATACAATTAAAATTACGCAAAAATCTACCGGTTTTTTTCTTAATTTTAAAAACCGTAACCGGGTTTGTCAAAACTTCAAATATTCGAACCATTCAAAAAAAAACGGTTTCTGGAAAATGTCGAATAATAGATCACCCTAGTATGTAGTTTATTTTAACATTTCATATGGCTTTTTGTGTTTTATAATACTTTTCGTTAATTGATATATATTTACAATTTAAACACAAATACATACACTACTTTTTTAGCAAAGCACTTCACAACGTGTTTTGCTCCAAATCAGGTCGAAATGCAAGTCATCAACACCGCGCTGCATCTATGATTATGAATGTCATATAAAGGGGAAAAAATGCGCAAAATTTTTAATCGAAAAAATTACATAAAGAACATAAACATGATCGTTAAATGGACTACGAAAATTCGAATATAAAAACACTCACCGTAATGGACTTCGGCATGGTTTGCTCAAAACGACATGTTTTTCATAGAATGTAAGAAAGATTTTAAAAATGTTGAAAGTTTAAAAGAACATGACAGAAGAAATGCTTTAACTTCTAGAGGAACAGTGCTAAGAGTGCTGAAAATACAAAGTGCCTTCAAAAGCAATTTAATAAAGCCTTGCTGTCATAATAACATTATGGAGTGTCTACAAGAAGCAGTCTTTTTAGAGGAGAAAATTAAACAAAATGCTTAAACTCAACAACTCCACGCAATTTATTTTAAAACAAATATTGCGGATAAAGTGGAAAAAATGCATTTGAAGTAAAATCCTTTGGAACGAAAATCAATTTCGAGAATTTTCTACAATATTTTAAAGATAAAGAGGAAAATGTTTTAAAGAAGATGGAGGAGTTCCAGGAAGGAGGCAGTGCTTGTACTGTGGCCCAGTTGATAAAAATTAATTTAAATTTAAACAAATACCAGCCACTTAAGGGATCCCCGGAATTACCACTTCCTTCTAAATAGAATTATGAGTCTAAAGTTAAAGATCGTTGTCATCTATGTGGCAAATATAGAGGTCTAGGTCATAATTCATGTAATATTAATTACAAAATAGCAAAATTTTACCGAGTTATTTTCCATAATTTTTCGTCATACGATTGCCACTTATTTGTTAAAGAACTTAATAATATTAAAGACGATTTTATGAACATAAAAAACCGTATGTATGATGTGATGTGTCGAAATACGGTTTTAGATTCGTATAGATTTATGTCATCATGTGTAGGTAATTTAGTTAAAAATTTAGAAAAAGGGAATTTAGAATAGTTAAGCCGTTTTATTCAGAGGACTAAAACTAAATTTAATTTGCTCATAAGGAAGGGCGTTTATCCATGCAGTTATTTGAACTCAACTGAAAAGCTTAAAGAAACTTGCTTACCAAATATTGAAGAGTTTTATAACAAATTAACAGGTAGTCCATGTTCTTTAGTAGACTATAGTCATGCTAAAGAAGTTTGGGAAACGTTTAAGTGTAAAACGTTAGAAGATTAATTGTTACTATATCTTAAATATGATGTTCTACTACTAGATGTTTTCGAAAACCAAATTCTATTATAATATTCGATGATATAACTTGTGGTTAAGAAGATAATATTCGAGATTGGGTAGACATAAGGATATTGATTGCTTTTTTCTAAGCTTTTACGTTTACAAAAATTATAAAGCATCTGATACGTGATAAATCTAATATAATTATAATTTTAAAACAAGACGAAATTAATTTACGACTCATATATAAAAATCATGATATTGGAGATATGACATTTAAAGAATTCACAGATATACATATGTAGTCAATGCGGGAGAGATAAATATGGGTTTCTTGTTGTCAGTAAGGATGACTCGATAAATAAGGAGCGATGTAGAAAACGTTTTGATAAATTCATATAACTGTAAGTAAGCAAATCATAATCGGATATAAGGCTAATCATAACCAAATGTAACGCAGATCACAATCATATATAAACCAGATAAAAAAGTGATCGTCATCAGATTAAAGCAGATCGTAAATATCCCTATGGTATGGTACAAAAAGTTCCTGCATCGTGATTAGTGAAAAGAGGCCGTATCATAAAACTAGAACAAACGAGCTTACAAAATTCCCTTACTCTTCGCAACATCGGAAGATCAACATTTTATTTTTTAAGTTTTTCGGGAGAAAAAACTATCTTTTCCTGTTTTTTTTTATTTATGGTCATATATTACATTAATTAAAATATTATCTGATTGAAGCAATAATGCATTTGGTGATTTAGACCAAAAAAAATTTCATAAACTTATCTTAATCTAAACCGAAGTTATACCGACTGAAGAGCTAATGCCTGCCATATAGGGTACATTCTTAAATGCAGTAATTATGCAGTATTCGAAGCTTAGCGTTGGGTAACCATCGCCTTGCAATATTTTTTTTGTCAAAAGTCTTCTAAAGCAAATTATTGACCGTGGTGCTACGTATCGGTGTAATTACGGCAGCATTTTATTTACTGATGCAATATTTTGTAGATCGATTGCGCAAACTTATTTCATTTAACGAAACCATTAAAAAGAAAAGAGAAAAAAATTAATGAGTACCAATCAGTTGGTTTATTGGAAAAAACATTTAAGCTTCCAAGCTTCTTAAGAAATTCATTTTGTATAATTTTTTCGAGCAGATAGTTTTTCTTTTGGTGTTACGTTCTTATCAAAACATTCTCCTTCTCGCGGAATTGTATATGCTAGTTTTAAAATAAACTCCATGCACTTATTTCTGGCATGTAAAGGAGAAATTACATATTCATAGTCTTGCTCAACAGTTGAATCATCAAAATTTTGAAAGTCCTTCTGCGACTTTTTGCAGATCACACACACATCAATCATTGAAAGAAAACAGCTTTTCCATTCTCCATTTCAAGAACAGAAGGCTTTAGTTCAGAAATTTGTTTTTTATATCATTTACTGTATATCTGATTATTTCTGAAGACTCCTTTGCATATTTAAAAAATATGGGACGGCAAAAATAAACTGATGATGGGCGAGGATTTTTCCAATGCTCAGAGATTTCACTTCTCAGTCGTTAAGGAACTACAGAAGCCATAAACATATTTGCATCTGTAATAATTATGTCATTTGTCGATATTGTTTGTTTGTAAGCACTTTCAATGCATGATCCATCACATCCCCAGTTATTTATCAATGTAAGCCTATCTGGAAGTAATACTGCTTCCTTTTCAGG
This sequence comes from Gymnocheta viridis, assembly GCA_956483585.1. Classification (NCBI taxonomy): domain Eukaryota; kingdom Metazoa; phylum Arthropoda; class Insecta; order Diptera; family Tachinidae; genus Gymnocheta; species Gymnocheta viridis. The sequence continues at coordinate 40,323,904 of OY101443.1, read as the reverse complement.
GAAACTTTGAATAATTCGTTTGGCTGTATGATCCATTAAGTCTTGCAGGTTAACCTATGCCGATAATTCAGTAACCTTTACATTAGATGGCACTGCTTCTTTTTTGGCAGATGTAACATTTTTGTATCCAGGAAGAATATTCACATTATGATTCTTTAAAGAGCTTCGTAAAGTAGAATATTTTTCCTTTGACAATCCCAAGTCCATAAATAACGCTAAGGCTTCTTCTATGCTATACTTTGTGGGTAAAGCATTTGAGGAGTTGGAATACTCTCTTTAGTCCTCTGCAGTCGATCTGGGCTTGCCAGCGCCACAGCATTTTTAATGCTAGACTTTGATTTATCTTTATCTTTTACATATTTAAGACGTAATGCTTCTAAAAGATGCGATTTAAATATATCTTATGTGTCATTTTGAAGTTTACTTTTTTTTGTGTACTCCAAATACTCGTTCATAGTTTTTGCAGGTCTTCCTCTTCTGCTGTCAGAAGATGTATGCGGTTCTTCGATGTTTTCAAAAGTTGTTACTCCAATTAGCCAGTCTGAGTTCTTTGAGTACAGTTAGAGGCAAGACATTTTTATTAATTTTCAAGTAAACGAAGTGAATTTTAACTTCCTTTTCGTGGTATCCTGGTAAATATTGTAATTTTTCCACAATAGTCAATTTAAATATATTTTCTTTATGTGAGTTTCTGAATAACTCGAACAATTCCGAATTTTGAAATGACATTATCGCACTTTATAGTAAAATTGTATAAGTTCTGATCACTTCTTTTACAAAATAAAAGTTTAACTGGCTGCAAAACACAATTGCTGTTTAATTTATACCCAGAAAAAAAAGGTTCAAACTACCTGATTTGTGAAACAGAAATCCAGGCCTTAATTAATTGGATTATACAACTGCAGTTTCTATTTTACTCAGTATAAAAAAAGTTTTAAAACTACCTGCATTTAAAAGAGAATTCAAGAAAAATGCATGAGATTGTAACACCTTTCTTCATATTTGAAGAAAATCTGTCATTTTTTGTAGATAAAATTAGTTAAATTATTTAAAGTATTATGTAGCAAACATGCTCAGAAAGTATGGGCGAGACCATTTTTGGCCATTTTTATATATGGTCTATTTTATTTGTAAAAATTACCTAAATATAGGGTGTCTGAAAAACAGCAACTGCCGAACAAGTAAGGCATATGATGAATATTTTGCTACTTTTTTTAATAAAAAATAAACAGACCTTTAAAACAATACCAAAAAAGTGATGATCCAACGGCAATTTTTCTGATACTTCCTTTCTAACTTTTTTTTAAATAACAACTTTTTTGGCTTTCTATAAATATGTCGACTTTAAAGAGCTCCACCAGCTATAATTTTAATGCAATTAAAAAAACGTTTTTGAATTGGGATCAGTAAGAAGTTCCTTATACGATGTGTTCATTCATTTTACAAAATTTTATCATCAAATTTTGTTTTTTTGCCACGGGTTTTGGGAAAAGGCGCCACAGTGCTTCGACAGACAACTTTATTGGCTTAGTATTGTCGTAATAGCTTGAAACTGGTGACTTTGTTATGATTGTTTTTAAATTATCAAATTCCCTTTGCTGCTCTTCGTTCCAGCACCCAATGGAGTTATCTTTCAAATGATCTTTGCCGACACATTATCATTAAATGATCCAAGGTAATTAATCATACCCAAGAACCGTTGTAAATCCTGTTTAATTTCAGGTATTGGTATAGATACTATGGATTCTATTCTTTTTTCGTCTGGTCTTACACCATGTTCATTACAAATATGGCCAATAAACTTGATCTCAGTTCTGAAAATTTCTGATTTAGACCTATTAAATTTTATGCCGACTGTTTTGCAGTGTTCCAACACTTGACTCAAAATTCTGTTGTATTTTAGCAGTAGGTGCATAAATACGGATATCGTCATTGTAAATTTACTGCCCTGGGTTATCTCCAAAAAGATTCGCCATTTCTGAATGAAAAATTTCTGAAGCAGAGCTTATACCGAAAGGTAAACGCAAAAAGCGATACCTTCCAAAAGTCGTATTGAACGTACACAGCCTAGGCGACTCTTCATCAAGATATGTCATCCAAAACTCGCACTTTGCATCTAATAAGCTAACAAATTTAGAACCACTCATTTTTGATTTGCACTCATCTATAGTTGAAAAATCGAATCTAGGTCTCAGTAGTGTGTTTATGTACCTTCGGTATATTTTTTTCCCATAAGGGGCAATGTAAAAGTGCACATTATGCCTGTCTGGGAAACGTGATCGTTGAAAATATATTTTGTTAGGTAATTAAGTGTATTTATTATGGAAATGCGTTTTCCATCCTTGGATGGTTGTTTGTATTAGGAGGTTTCATAAAATTTGTATTGTGTATTAAGGGGTTTCAAAAAAAATTTTATATGTAATTTTTTTTGTTTTCACATGCCTGATTTTAGAGTCAGTCAGGGCTTCTCTATTGAATATCACCCCTGAAACTTCTGTACGAACACCCCTACCCGGACACCTATATTGAACAACTCTGTTGAATGTTTGTCAGGAAGCTGGAAATTTTCCTCATAGGTACAAAATATTTCACCGAGTTAAATATGAACTCCCTACTAATTTTTTTCCAGTTTTGATTGCTGTTTTCTTTCAGCAGAAAATAACCAGATAAAAGCTGTTCGTAGCCCGAAAAAAGCTGTTCGGAAGCAGATAAAAAGCTGTTCATAACCCGATAAAAAGCAGATCTTAACCAGCTTAAAGCTGATTATAACTAAAATTTGAGAATTAGCTTATACATATAATAAAAAATAAATAAAAATAAGAAGATAAATAATACAATTGAATTTCCTAATAACATCTGTAAATAAAATCAAAAAACATATCTCTAAGAGATTTTCTGCTAAAAGAACCTTTGGAAATCATACGATGTGAAAGAAAGCTAACATTGTATTGTATGTTACAAATTATGTTGGATCTGAAGAGCTATATTGTTTTTTATCTGAAATATACAACTATATCACTGATGATATCATTAAGGATCTCTCATTACATAAGAAAAATTTCAGTTGGATTTTATTATAAGATTATTTTTGAAAGCAAACAAATGAACATAAATAACTTTTGATTTATTTATTGATATTAAAAAAGTAATAAAAGAACAATACTTTTTGTAAATATTTTCACTTATAATAAGATAATGAATCAAAATAGAAATGTAGTCATAGATGTACAGGGTTTCTGTATTAATAATAATTTATTCGCAAAGGAAGTCTGCGTTGTAGGAGTTGATTCAGAAATTAAAACTTTTCTCATTCTACCGCCTTTTAAATATTCAGAATTAACATATAAAGATAGGATTACAAATAAATGGTTGTACAATCATTTACATGGATTATGTTGGAATGATGGAAATTCAACGCTCAACGAATTTAGAGAATATATAATATCATATCTTAAAAAAGAACATTATCATATTGTATATGTTAAAGGAATTGAAAAAGTAAAATGGTTAAGTCAACTGCTTGGAGAAATGGGAATATATATATTTAATTTAGATGACTTTAATTGTCCAAATATAAGAACGTTATATAAAAGTAATATTAACATCAATATCTGTAAATATCATAGAAATAGTTGTAAGGAAATGTGTGCTAAAAAAAGTGCAATTTTATATAGAAATTTTATTAATTTATATGTAAACAAAGAGAATATTGAAAACATTTAAAACTTTTGTTTAGTTATTTAGGTATTCTGTTGCGAACTAGATCAACTGTATTAAAAAAAGGTCACATCAGCTGAATTAAAGGATCTATTAGATGGATACAGTTGTCATATCGATAAGGAACACAAGAAATTATTCCTGAGAATGATTGAGGAATTAAAAATTTATAGTAATGATTCTTATCCTTTCATATATTTTCATAATTGAATTCATAGATGTAATATTGAAAATATCAGTATACTAAATGTTATTATATGTGCATGTAATTTATATTATAACGAATATATGAATATTGACACAGAAACTTTTTAATTTATATATAAGACTTTTTAAACTATTAACCTATATCTGAAAAGTAAAAGAAATACATATAAACATTTTAATTGTTATGAAATCTGAAAAAAATTCCTAATAAAATAAATAAAAACACTTCATATATATTTCTGTATATCAATTAGTATTATTTAAAATATTTATTTTAGTATGTATTTTTATTAGATTAGGCTGAAAATAGAAAGAATGTTATTGATTGTTCTAAGCTTTGTTTAAAAAAATTTCTGAAAAACACTCGCATTTATACTAAATTATGCTAGCGCATGTCTTAAGAAAAAGCAATATTATAAAACGATGAAGAAAATATTTATTTTTCATAGTAAACAAATTTCTTTAAATTTACAACATTCGGTCATACAATTTCCACATCTGTGTGCTGATAAACAGTTACATGTTGAATTCGTTTTTCTATTAGTTTCATTTTCTTTCAACAATCAAAACTGCAAAAAAATCAAAACAAAAATCACAACCATTTATGTTATAAGAATTTTCTCGGTATCGCAAACATTTATTTTTTCGATAAATGAAAGCGACCAACAAGAAAGTTGGTAGAGGAGCAGACACTCATGAAAATGCCAACTCAAAATTTTTCAATAAAAAAAGATGAACTGCAATTAAAAAAAGGTAGACAGCAAAGAAAAACAGAAAGGACAAGTGTAATAAAAAAGAGATAGACCGGCACAGGTGTTTAACTTTGCTTAAGAATTTTCCATGTATCTCATACATTTATGTAATGCAAATGCATGTTGGTTTTGTAACCTCTTTTTAAATTTCTGATCCTTTTTCTTTGAAAAAATAAGAAATATGTATGTGTAATGAAATTGTGTATCCTTATACACATAAATATACGCACTGGGGTGTGAAATAGGTATAGATAACAAGCTAGACGGTAGAGAAGGACAGACAGAAAATGATCCAATGCAAACACACACACACACATGCGCAATATAATAAAATATTCTAACGAGCTCACTCAAACTGACCAATAGCGATATACATAAATGTGCACACATATGTATATACACGACATATGAATGCATTTAAAAATAGACAATGTTTCACTTTCTCGCACCCTTATTTTTCATTAAAAATAGGCAGACAATAGAGGACACAGTCAAACATTTATGGTTTACTTTAAACATAAGGAAAAACACAAGCCCTAAGTTGATGCATCTTATCAAGTGCAATAAAAAGAAAATGCTAATGAATAGACAGAAAGGATAAGGAATTTCAAAAAGGATAAGGGTAATAAAAATAGACCGAAATGCCCTTTTTTTATTAGTTTCGTTTTCTTTCAGCAATCAAAACTGGAAAAAAATTAGTAGGGAGTTCATATTTAACTCGGTGAAATATTTTGTACCTATGAAGAAAATTTCCAGCTTCCTGACAAACATTCAACAGAGTTGTTCAATATAGGTGTCCGGGTAGGGGTGTTCGTACAGAAGTTTCAGGGGTGATATTCAATAGAGAAGCCCTGACTGACTCTCAAATCAGGCATGTGAAAACAAAAAAAAATTACATATAAAATTTTTTTTGAAACCCCTTAATACACAATACAAATTTTATGAAACCTCCTAATACAAACAACCATCCAAGGATGGAAAACGCATTTCCATAATAAATACACTTAATTACCTAACAAAATATATTTTCAACGATCACGTTTCCCAGACAGGCATAATGTGCACTTTTACATTGCCCCTTATGGGAAAAAAATATACCGAAGGTACATAAACACACTACTGGTCTCACTATCGCTTTATTAATATTCCTTGGATCATGGCAAAGTCTTAGCTTTCCGGTTGGTTTTGATACTAAAACTAAGAGCTTACCTAATCGGTAGGTTCCCTTACCTCAGTAATGACTTTAATTCTTTTAATCTTTCTATTTCGTTTTTAAGGTTGCTGAAGTCTAAATGGTACATGACGTGGTGGGTCTATTACGGGTTCATTATTTTTCTTGAATTGCAAGTGACACTTCTCTTTTAGCTGACCTAATCCATCAAACATATCCGAATATTTTTCCAAAATGTTACCATAACCAATTGTGTTTACCGTTTTTATTAAATTCATGTCAGATGCTAGTTCTAGACCTATAACATTATTACAGTTCATATTTATAATATATGTAAAAATAAGTGTTATATATATATTGTTGTTCTAATTAATTTAAAAAAATGTTTGTTTTTTTATTTGAACGTCTATAGTCCATACCTTCGCATTCTTGACTGAGCCCACAAAGAGACATTCCTCTTCATCAGAAATTTCATCTTCGCACATATTGTTTACATAAGTACGTGTAGTTGCGCTTCATTCTCTTGTTGTTTGTCTTCATAACACATATTCTGGCGTAGTGGTTTTTTCTACCACAAGCGCTGCAGACAAAACCTTCTGTTGGACATTTAAATCTCTGTTTTAGGCCACACTTACCGCAATCTGTCATTTGTTTTTGTTGTTGATGCTGCCGACTAGGTGTGTGTTGGCTTTGTTGTTATTGTTCCGGAGTATAACTATTGTTCTTAAAATGTCTTATAGCCGCAACAATTTGTTCACCCGAAAATCCATTTTGTATTGCTGCTAGATTCTCTTTTGACATTTCAATGCACTTAGATATTTCAAATGCTTTTTTCCATTCAATGTCTCTTTCACTTAAGAGTAGTTTTTTAAGTTTTTGTATTTGTCAGAGAGTCCTATATAAAAATATCTTTAAGGAGGCTTTTCCTTAAAGTACGAAACTGACATGTACATATGGCTTAAACTTTCCAACGTGATGGCGTATTGAGCTATTGTTTCCTCCGATTTTTGTTTTCTTGAGAAAAATGCGTGCCCTTCCATAGCCACATTTATTTTTGGTATGAAATAGGAATCAAACTTCGTGACCAAATCATTATACTTCACCGCTCCAATGCTAAAGATTGGTCGCTAGCAAATAAATCTGAAATTGCTTTTCCACTCGTCAGCAATATTAAAAGCTTTTATGTATAAGTTAAGGACTTTACTATTAAAAGTCCAAAAAAAAAACACACAATAATGTTTTTGTTGGTCAAACGACCAGTTTATTGAATATTAAAAGTATTACTAAAGAATTAAACTAACATAATGCTTAATTTATATTATTAATCAATAAAACACCTGCAATATATGGTGTGACATTATTCTTGGAAAAATATAACAATAATAAGTAAATGACCCACATTCAAAATGTGGTGTAATATATTTCTTAAGAAAATGCAATTTCGATAAATACAGTTCAATAATCAAAAACTAGGTTTATTATTAAATTGCTAAATAGAAAGAATAAAAGCAAAAAAGCCAAAAGTGCAACTAAGAGAAAATTAGTCAACCTAAAGAGTTCGTTAACTTTATTTGAGTTAACTTATATTAAAGCCCGCCATTGTGCCTGTTACTGTGTAAATTTAATTTTTTAGGGTTTTATATACATACATGTATGTACACTGTCTAAATATTTTTGGTTATTCCTTTTTTTCAGTGTTCATTTATTTTCCTTTTCAAGTTTTTATACATTTCCTGTTTTAAAAATTTTTCTTTTTAATTTAATTACCCCACACCTGACCACCATTCATAAAATAAAAGACTTGTGTTTGTTTCTGCATCGACATGTATGTATAATGATAATGACTATTTATTACAAGTTACAGAGCAGCCAATACATACAAAGTACTCAATACTGGATATCAAATACATATGTAGAGCTGCCATATAGGATTAAACATATAATCCTATAACATGTGTAAAGCGCTATCATTAAAGATTTCCGAGATATGAATGTGTAAAAAGCGCATAATCATTGACTCACTCAACAATATTATTATACTATAGCTAGAGAGCTAAAATTTACTACTTTAAAATAATATCGAAGAAAGGTTTAATAAAATTTGAGTTTATTTTTAAATGAATGGGTAAAAATGCTAGTGCAGATAATAAAAAAAAACGAAAACTTGAATGGTCTAAAATCAGAGTAGCAGAGTAAATTATTTAAGATACATAGGTGTAAGACACACCAACGTAGACACGCTCGCATATGCAAAATGAACGTGAATAAGAGAGAAAAAATTACTGAACTACATAAACAAGTGTGAACAAATTTTAGACGAAGGCTACTTTTAATGCGAGGCAGGAAATAGAAGTTTCAGATAAATAATATGGATTATCATATATAACGGAAGTACTTAAACATAAATATAATGTCAATGCAAAAGGATCCGTTGAAATCCGAGAATGTTATAATAATCTACAAATAAGCATAAAAATCACTACAGCTTAAATTTAATGAAATAAAACGAGTTCAATCGGATCTTAATTAGGTTTTAGCACAAGAGTATTAAAACATGGAATGGGATATTACTCCGATAAAAGATGAAAGTTGCTGACGGAAACGTAATAAATTTCCTTGGTGAAAAAATAACAATACGATTACATTTGAATGAAGCCTATGAGAGAATGATTATAAATAATAAAACTTAATTGCAAGAGCCTTCGGCATTCATTATATCCTTATCAACGTAAAACGAAGTCGCAAAGTATTCAAATTTTAATCTTCAGATAAAAAAGGATAAGCAACAACTTAAAGGAATAATACAACAACAAAAATATAATATTATTCGTAATGATAATAGAAAGATTTAAAAAAATGTGAGCTTTCATTTAAAAAATAAAAAGCATTTACAATTTAGATAGCGCGATGAGAGAAGAAAAATTAGTAATATTATCAGCCTTTTGTAAAAACCATAATTTTATAAATCAATTAGCAAAAAATAGTTATAGATCATATTGCATGAAATGTTAACTTTAAGTGAGAAAGACCGAAAAGAAGTATGTACAAATTTATTTATTTCTATTTCAACACTCTCCCTTAAAATAAAAATTGCATGTAACAAAGTTGCGTAATGACTATGGTACTCGTATAATTCCATAATTTTTGATAGTTCGGTTAAACCTGCTTTTGTAAGAAAAAACTTCAGCTCAAAAAATTTTGTTACGTATGTATGTATGTACCTGGTTGTGTTGCTTGCAACAACTCTAATGATTTCAGATGTCTAAGTTTGTATTTTTTACAAATCAGTTTATTATGGTGTTCTAATTTTTTTTCATAATTAAAAATTATAAGGATAAAACTGAAAATAGTGATTTTCCAAAATCTTTGCGTTTTCACCAAAATATCAAAACTTATAACTCAGAAGACCAAAATACAAAACTTATATTGTTCTGAAGTATATATACCACCCAACAGAGTGTTTCTTATGCATTCTGGGGTCAAATTACGGCATTCGATATCGAACGAAACTTCCATATAAATTCCAAAAAATTTTAATGAATTTTGTAATCATAAAAATCACAAAATTTATTATTCGTAACAAGTCGTCAATAAAAAAAATACTACATGAACAAGATCATTAAACATTAGATAAACACCATTCGTATTAGACATTATTAGAGCAATGACTATTATTTCATTGATTCATTTATTTGATGCGCGTCATTCGATTGATGGGATTTTGCGAACATACATACTTATAAAAGGAGCAAAATAATATCGAACATAATTAAAATGCAAGGAACGATTTACAAATAATGGTAATCGGTTTCTATGCAAATGATTTTTATGATATAAGAAACAAGAATAAAAATAAAAGATGAGTTCAATTAAAACGAATAACTAGAATTTTACATACATAAGTATAAAATGATGACAGTTGACATTACTACGTTCATCAACAGCGAACGACGTTGAGCGATAATTTAGCAACTGAAGAGTTGGGGCACGTGAGAAGAATATCGTTATATCATCAAGAAATCTATGAGAACGTTATTTTGAAAACCAAACATAAAATTAAATTTGTCTTAAAGAATTTCGTTTAACACTTTTGTTTAATGCTTTGTTTCCACAATCCAGACGGTTGAAATTGATTAATGAAAATTTTCCAACAGCACAACTTACTATTAATATCACAAACTTTGTTCACTTTTGGGTTTGGGCTTTTTGTTAAATATGATACATACACACATTGGAACATACTTGAACTATTATGGTATGTTTTGTTTTTATTATCGTGGAAAAAAGCAGTAAAATTCAGTTCCAGGCGGACCTTTCCGCTTCGACAATGATTCCACAATCAATACAGATAATCAATCGCATAACCAACACAAGTTAAGTAAAACACTCTTAATTTCTTTGGGTTTTTTAAAACTTAACTTTATTTATTCTTAAACATAAACTTAATCTTTGAATTGCATTAATTCTGCAATTCAGGAATTTCTTATCGTCTACTTAACACCCCGACCAGACGAGCAATAAGCCTGGTAATTATTGCCGTGGAAATTGTCAAATTCGATTGTCAACACAAGATATTTACGTGTAGACTGCATGAATGCATATTCCCCATGGAAAAAACAATAAACAAAATAAAATTGCTTACAAACACGCACATTTATATAAGAAACACTTATTACTTACCCTGCAGGAAATGTCAATAGTGAAAGTGTACTGACTTACTATTGATATAGTCAGCAGTACTAGTAAACTATATTACGCCAGAGAATGCTATTCACTATAGACATTTAACATGTGCGTGTCATTGAAATTCCACTACTGACATTGGTACTATTGACTAGGTAGTTCTTTTGGGACCATATGTACACATTGGAACCAGTGATTCATTAGTACGTTTTAGTAATTCTAGTCTACAATTTGGGTGTTCTTCTGAAGTAGATGTCTATCATGAAAATGTAAATTTTAAAAGGCGCTAATTCATAGCAGTAGAGGTGACTTGGGGACACTTGCCCCAAAGTTTCCTTCAGGGTATATATATGTATGTAGGTACTCTTAAACACTCTCATCGCTTTGCTTGAACCAATACTTACATAAGTGAGTGCGTGTACGTGTGTATTTTTAACATTTGTAGTGGTGTCAACTTTATGAGCCTTTTATTCCTGTAATACTGAACCGATTTAAATAATGTATAATTGGGTCACCTAAAGCTGAACAATATTTACGATTTGGAAAAAGAATGAACAAAATCGGTTGGCAAACAAAGGAGAAAAAGGGATCTAAAAATTTTTCTTTGCCTATTTATACATGGATTATAACTGTAATTATAAACAATAGTGAACAAGTATTTAAATTAAAGTTGTGACTGCAAAATTATTTAAACTAATCATGTAATTATGAAAAATATCTCCTTTCGGAAGATTGGTCCTCTTCAGCAATATTTACGATATCAATATTTTTTTAAACCAACCAAAATTGTAACATTTTTTTCTTCACATTGAAATGAAATTTTTGGCTTGAGTTCGAATTTGAGTTTACCCATTTCTTCTTAATTTTTAAGAAATTGTGTTTTTTAAATAAATTCATTATTTTATGAAGAGTGTGCTTATTATTTGAAACAATTTATTCGTCAGCCTAGCAGAACGGATCAGTACTGATTTCCGTATTTTAAAAATCAAACCCAACGTATTTCAAACCAAGTTCGGCATTTTAAAAACCAAAATCAGCCCGTTTTAAATAAAATTATTTGAAAAAGCCTGATTTTGATATTTAAAATGCCGAATTTGGTTTGAACAAGTAAGAGAGATATATTCGGCTGTGCCGAATCTTATATACCCTTCACCATAGTATGGAGTGACGAAAGAAGTCACAATCACGAAAATTCACGCCCACGAAATACGAAAAAAAATTAAAAAAATAATTTAAATGGAAAAAATTACATTAAAGCAAAAAAAATTGCCACTCACGGACGCACCCCCACGTGATGGAAACAAAAAATTAATCACGATCACGCATTATTGGTTCTAATCTCTATTTCATAGTATAGGCTGATTTCATAAACACAGCTTCCAAAGCAACACTGGAAGCATGAGTTTACAAGGCATTCTCGTGTTGCTTTGCAAACTGCGTTTATGAAGTCAGCCATAAATTATGAATTTCGTAACAAATTTCTTACACTTTCTTGCCTAGAGTGCATTATAAAAATATTAACATCCCCTTATTAGCACTTATATAATTTTTCACGCACCCAAGAAGTGTTTCAACGTCTTTATCAATAAGCCAGTGCTCTTCGACTTAACAAAGAAATGATTTGAAACGTAAGAACAGGTTTAATAATGAAGAATTTCTCCCAAAATAGATAAAAATATCGACACCTATTGCATAAATCTGCTAGTCTAATGATTAAAATGTTCCAATATTATCTTCATATTGAAAATAATTTAAAGCTATCAAAAAAAAGATCGAACTTTTTCAAATAAAAAGTAAAAGTAATAAAAATAACTAAAATCTATCAAAAATTAAAAAAAAAATAAATTAATAATTGGTTGGTCAGGATTTGAAACCGTACCTTCTTACCCGGTGGCACGGTTTCGAGTATGTATAGTGTTAGTGGCTTAAAATAAGGGGCAGCAAAAGAAACATTACCACCGGAAGATTGCTTACCCAAATAAAAAGAACAAGCGTACCCCTACTGCAAAGAAACTGGAATCTAGGTAGCTCGTACCAGTGAAATGCATTCCCGATAGCCCAGAGCTGCTGAACAACAGCTATCTGTGTTTATACGTCTGGGAAATACCTACATCACTTGTCCCAGGGTAACTTTGGAAAATTGCGAGTATCATTTTTCTAAGTGGCAACGGAATTCCATCTCATATCAAGTAACATCAACAAAGTGCAATTTTCAACGTAAAAGATTAAATCTGAAAGTGTTTGTTCTGGCTTTAAAAACCGCGCATTGGGGGCCAAACGTATATTAACAGTATTCTCAAAGGACAAAATATAGCCTTATTTCAGGTCTACGTCTGACACCTGTTGCAGCTTTGGAGGCCTTCACAGTTGCAGGTGAGTACATATTTAAAAATTATTTTGTCCTTGATCTACTAAAGATTATGAAGTGGTAGGCATACGCGTAAAATATCGAACAAATTTATACCAATACTCAATAAAAGCAAAACAAAAAAAAAACCAAAATCACATTCATGATCTTTAATGTATACCTAGCATCGTTATAGCCAAACACAGAATAAACCTTCATAATCTTTCCTCGATTAATGTTTTGTTTCCATGCGGTTGGTTGTCCTCTAATGTTGTGAGGCATAAAAACCTAAAAATTTAATTACATTGTCATTTGCCTATAATATTTGTGTGCTTATATGTATGTGATTGACTCTGATCGCTGAGATTTAACTCAATATATCCCGGCTTTTGCATACGTTCGTACCAAACAGTTAATTTTTGTTATTATTACACTTGCCAATCACTAGATTGGCTATACATATCGCCCAGTGTTTAACAAGTGATTTCTATGTACATACATATATTTTAATAACCTTATAGCTTTTCAAGTGTTAATCACATACAAGGTACACATATAAAGTAATTTTTTTTCCTGGGCAATTTTACAAAAAAAAAGAAAAAAACAACAATGTTGAAATTAAATATAAGAATGTTAGAAAGAACGAATTGACGATCAAAACAAACACCAAAGATTTAAAGTTTTAGAAGCACCAGTAAGAAAATTTAACTTGAAAAATAAAATGAAACACACTTGTACATACATTGGGGTAGTTAAAGTGCATTCACGGTAACGACTTCGTTTACATGCGTGCGAGTGAGATAAATAGATTTATCCGAATATTCCAAGTGTCATTCACATAAAAATTTCATTAGCAAAACAAAGTACGAAATTTCCCTAAATTTGGGTTTTTTTTTGCATATACGTTTCTTTACGTGTCTGTATGCTAACTCGTTAGAATTTCGCATTTAAAAAGCAATTCAACATACCCCGTGTTTGCCACTGGTAAAGTTGATACTTGTCAATTATTAAACCAAATACATGTTACCATTCAAATTAAGCAACCGAGGAGAATCAAAACTTATTATCACCAGCGAATGTAGGTCAAAGTACCACAAGTGATCATAATTGGATAATATTTACAATTGTACCGCAGAAGAAGGAGAGTGTGTGTTGTTCTTGGTCATTTTAGTCTTCGTATGAAATTTTGATATGGTATATTGATCATGCCTGAACATTAATTTTAGTACATACATACATACCTACATGAGGATTGCGAATACAGATGAATAATGAAGGCGATTAATTGCTAATTTTCATAATATAAACTTGTCAAGTCGTTCATACTGGTAACTACGAGTACCACCAGTTATAGTTATTTTTATGTTAGGTTATATTTAAAAAAAAAGACAAAGTTACATATGGATGTATAGTCATGATGTAGCATGATATTTAATAATCTGGAATTTTGTTTGTATGCATGTACATACATAGTTAAGATAAGACCATTATTATAATGAATTGAATAAACAGTATTAAAATCTTAAGAGAATAAACGTTTGAATTTTCCTTTGCGTTGATGTGGTGAATTAGTATGAGTGGGTTCTTTCATAAATTAAATGGTTGTCGAAAGAATGCAGGTAGGGCGGGATATGTGACAACAGGAGGTGATGCCACCATCCTCCTTTATTATATACAATTTACAATGGCAATAAAAAAAACTCAGGTACCTTTCACTTGTAATAGCTTTGGTATTAGAATAGTTTTTGGCACTTGGACTCTTAATCTTAAATTTGGCGGTGTGATGCTTATTAGGTGAGAAACAGTCAACGAACCCCCCAAACCGCTAGAGCTAGTCGAAAAATATGACGAGACCGGCACGACAGGTTTCTCCCCGCAAATGATCATTCGAGCTAACTTCGGATGAAAAATAAACATTTATCACCCATCATTAAACAACCGCTACAAATTTTTGGCGGTTGTTTTTATTACTTTTACTTTTTATTTGAAAAAGTTTGTTCCACAGTTTATTTAAAAAACCAAGCACAATCTCATTTATAATATTTTTTTAATTTTTGCGTTTTTTCCAATTTTATGAACGATAAAAGGTTTATTTTTCAAAAATATCCAATATGTTATCAGATAGGATTTTTTACAGTGATAAAATAATTATGTAATGAATTTAGTAAGTTGTCGACGTTGTTATTTGATATAATATAATAATACCAAAAATAAAAATAACTTGACGGTGTAAGAAAAATTATTAAATGATAAAAATATAACAACATATTTTAATTCATTATTTTAATTTAATATTTTCTTTGAAACTCGTATGATGTACGTATGTATGTAAACTAGTGGTATTCTGATATTTGGCTTTTTAAAATTTTGTTAACTTTTCCATTTACTTATCTGTATTGCGGTTGGACCAGACGATAAAGGTATTGGCTCAATATAACCTGTATATTTCTGATATAGAAACACAATGGAATTTCAACCACAATTGATTTAAAAAATACGAATTCGGTTATTCATATTCAGCCTGTTAAGAAAACAGATGAATTTAATTAAAAACAAATTTTATTTAAATCTTCTTCTGCGTTTACTAAGTAAGACAGAGATCTAAATATGAAAAATTACGATAAAATCGCAAACAGAACGCATTTTGCTCTCAAATCCAACCCATAATTCGGCTTATTTTAGTAATATTTTACCATTAATCCGCGTCCAATTCCGTAGTGCGTGCTATCGGCATGCGATATTCCGCAAAACTATGATTTTTTAGGTGTTTTTAATGAATGTAAGACCAGTTTATTTTATATGAATATGAAGAAATCAATTTTTTATCTCCTAAGATCTTAACTTATCATTTTGTATATGTTGAATTGGGGAAAATACGAAAATATGCAAAAAAAATGAAATACAAATATGTATGCATATACTATTTTTGGAAATTTTCCCAAATATTCCGATCTAAAAATCCAAAGTTCATATGTATGATATGTACGATAGGAACTGATTCTTAGAATGCATTTTAATTAATGCAATCTAGAAGCTAAATATAAATTTGTGGAAAGTATGTATTTGCAGTACTTTTATTCAAAATAAAAATGCATTTTAAATTTTTATTCCAAATACAAAATAGTTTTAAATAAAAGTTTAATTTTCACAACGGAAATGATATTTTTTAAGTTTTTTTACTCTATAATGTTGCTGGTTTTTTATGAATATTAAATCATACAATTTTCCTGATGTTCGCATATTTTTAAGAATTTTTGGCATTTTAGAGATTTTTTCAAGATTTTTGGCTGCCGATTGCCAATTATATGATTTTTTTAAAATAAATTTAGGGAATAATTTCCAATATTGCAGTTGCAATTTTTAGAATATGCGCTATTTTTGCGGGGTTTTCAATTTTTTAGTTTCTTTGCTAATTGCATTTTGGAGCTTGATATAAAATTAAATTCTTACATCAAACTTTGTTTTTATTTTATAGAAAAATGGCAATTAATTGAAGTGCTTTCGAAGATTAACTCACTGATGTTACAGAATGAAAGAAATATTTCTGAATACTGAACCTGAATATAGAAAATAATTAAAATTACACAAGTATAAAACAGGATATAACCATAAATTTTGCCTTTCTTCTGAAATCCCAAATAGTCGTAAAAAATGAAATATTAATACATTTTCAAAACAAAACTAAAATTCAATTTCATTGATTTTGTATATTTACTCGTACATAGTGTCTTGACGATCCATTACATTTCTTTAATATAAATAATATAAAAAATAATTATGGTTATTTATATACGAAAAGAAAATGTAAGCGATAAAAAATTCTGTAATATGCATGCATAATATTATACTAATAAAGGTACAAAAATAAGTTTAAAGAAACAAACAAAAACAAAACATTGCTGTTCGATTGTTTAAATATACACATGTATACACACAATGTGTACATGTGCCCATGTACCCATTTCAGTATGTATGTATGTGATATCTGTGTGACAAAAAGGGAAGATTTACAACACCCACACCAATTTCCATCAAGAATTTGAAATTTTAGTATTTTATAATAAATAAGATATATTTCGTTCTTAAACGCGTAAACTACTATGAAAGATGCAACTGCTCTGTGGAGTACAAGAAGCGGTCGTGACTACCAACCAAGAGGTTGTTGGATTGAATCCACACGAAACTTTTTCAAAAAAATTTTAAAAGTAAAATTATTTCGATTGCCATTTTTTTTGCTCATATTTTAGTCGTTAATGGAAAGACTTCAATTATTTTCAGTCTAAACCTTCGTAGAACTCCATACAAGAGATCTGCTTCATAAAATTGATCGTAAGACAGCTGGGGCCATAAAAAAAACAAAAGAATAGGAAATATAACAAAAACAAGTCTTTTGGCTATATCTCATTAATTATTGGACCGAGTTTTGTTATTTTCCAACCGAACAAATTTATGAAAAATGCCATGTTGTGTTTTAGCCTTAATTCTAACTACACCAAAATGTAGCAGACGGACAGACGCTCATTCGACTTCTCTATCTATAAGGGTCCAGAATATATATACTTTATGGGGTCATAAATGAATAATGAAGAAATTACATACGGAAAAACAAACCTATATATTCCCTTTCCAAATTTTTGGTGAGGGGTATAAAAATACAGAATGTGTTTTAATTTGGGCAATTTTGAATTTGTTTTAAAATACCTTAATATGATTTGAAAAGATTGAAATTATGAACTTATATGTATATGCTTGATATGTATATGCTTGCTACATATATAGTGATGGAAGACTCTTTAATTTTTAAATATACATATATATATATATATATATATATATATATATATATATATATATATATATATATATATATATATATATATATGTATATGCATTGAGGATGTTAGGGGGTTTTTTTTTTACTTGTTGGTTAGTTTGACGTCTTTTGCATACTTTGGGGGCGGCCTCCATACTAAGTATATAAATACTGTATCTTTTGGGGTACCGGTACTTTAAGGACCTTTTTCCGATATTTTTTTTATTATTGAAAATGATATTACCTTAATCAATAACGTATAATTAATTGACTCGAGAGTTATAGACTCACTATATGTATGAAATTTTTTAAGTTAAAAAGCAAATTTTTGTTGGTTTGTGTTGCCACTCTTATCGTTTTTATTAGATTTTTTCTCGGATAAAATAATTAGTATCGGCGGCCGTACCAAAATTTACTGTCGGCTTTGGTATATATATCGAGCCATCAACAGCTGAGTCTAGTAATAAACAAATCAAAAGCACAGACGATTTTTATTTTTGCTAAAAATCAGACAAATAAAGAAATATTGATTTGTGGATTTAAATATGTGTATTTTTAAATTAAACTTCCGTAGTTTCAGAGCTGAGGGCCTCCGTAAATTTCATATTAAAGTGCAAATGTGCGTTGCTTTACTCAACAAATCAGATCAATATTGGTATCTTTTAAGAGCTTTCGAAGGAAGGAAGGCAGGAAGTCTTTCGTAAGCGGAGCTGTTTCGGGTAGCACCATAAAGAAATAATCTTTGCTCCTGACCCAAGGCCGGCTATACAATTAATATTAAGCTGGCGAAGCCGATGTTGGCTATATTACAATGGAGAAAATTCTTGCTCCCTGCGGTAGTCCGTCTATGCACTAAATTATAAGCTATTGAAGTCGATGTTGGTTACACCATAGAGGAAAAAAACTTTGCGCCTGGCTGAACACCGGTAACAACAAACTCTCAAAGAAAAGTGAATTTTTAGATAATAAAATGCAAATTTTGATAAATTGAAAATTGGGGTTTTTTAAGATGTTTTGTCAGATTTAGGAACAATGTGTAAACCGAGTTCATCAGTTTTAATTGGATTCTAACAAAAAATTTAAAGATAAAATAATATAGGATTCTCATAATAAAAAATAAAACGGAAAAAGTGCTCAGGTTGACATAATCTATAATTGATTCCCATACTCGGAGAAACCCTTGGTTAAACTATCAACTCATTTCTATAATTTTTGCCATAGTGAACTACTACCTACATAAGCCTTAATTCATGGTAATAATACAAATTTCTGAAAAACTCTTCGAATGTTTGAAAACGATCTTATAAGCCGGTGTAATATGATTTCGGTAATTTTTCCTTATCACAACTGTGCAACTTCAAAGTTATTTGTAAGAGATCTTTAAAAGCTTTCAATATTTTTTTGTAACTGTAATAATACTAAGCAAAATTCCGAGGCACCATTTGAAACTTGTTTTTACATAGAACGCTCATTTAAGCCTTTTATTATTCTTAGAACTATCTATTAAGATTTGTTGAATTGATGTGCAAAGAAGCCAGTAGAAAATCTGTCAATTATTAAAATTAAATGGAAGCTTTTTATTCTTAATATACATGCATATATTCAAAACACACTATATAGTACTATTAAAATAGTCAGCTATCTCAACGTTCCCGCCTCTTTATTACACGGGAGAAACCTTAAAACAATTTTGGAAACTTATACCATTTAAAATTTTCAGTAATGAAGTTGTTGAAAACTTTAAGAACTCTTTAAAAGGTGTAGTAAATATACATACTTCTAGACACTATAACTTTGTACTTGCTACTTGAATTGAAAAATGAATAATTGAACACATAATTCAGAAATTGCAGAAAATCAAAGAAATTCAATTTTAATATTTATTTTATTTCGTATTATATTTTCAAATATTTATGTATAAAAAACATGAGAAATAAATACTATTATTACATAAATATTTTCTATATTTCTTTTACTGAAATAGGACCTACATACAACAGAGTTTGCAAAACTAGAAACTAAAGTTCGTAAAAGTTTAATGGAATGAAAAATACATTTTTTTCTTTATTAAAATAATAATTATTATAAATTCTTTGAAGCAAATACAGAAATTAATAAGACAAAATCATTTTCATAAACATGTTTATTAAAACAAAAACCTATCAACATATTTTCTGTGGAAGTCGATTTTAAACTAATTGGTGTTTATTGATTTGAAAAAAGCATTAAATTAAAAATTAAATTAATAACAGCTTTTGGAACAAACTCATAAAATTATATGTACCTATGTACAATTAAGCGCTATTATTACAACTTCAAGTTACTTAATAGTTAAATTTTATCTGACGTACATATGTACATATATGTAAAAAGTGTTTCATTATTACAATTTTTCTTTAACCTTAAGAGAGCCATAACGAAAAACTCTTAATAGGTACGTCTATAAAATCCTAATTTTAACTAATTTTTGATTTGTAATAATGGCCATAAGTATGTTTTATTATTGTCAAATTTCAAGGCTATGGTACATGAAAACTTTGAAACTTAGTGCATATTAACAAAAACTATTTCAGAATATTCGAAGAGGTTTCTTTTAAAATAAAGGTCGTATAAAAAATTTTTTAGAAAAAAACATAACATACATAATTTACATATCGCACACTAAATCATAAACAGTCACAACTAGACACTTTTTTAAAAATTGAGTTTTTTCATAACTTAGTTCACAAACCAAATCCCTCTTGTCAGCAAACATTTAATTTCCATTACAGTAGTTTTAACTGCATGCTTTCATGTTACATGTTACCATCTTAAGCTGCAAGACTACTGTGGAACTCAAATATATTAACATATGTTTGTTTACTACATTTGTAAACAGTTTTTTTGCGCCTTTCCTGAATATTTTAATTTTTTGATTTATGACTATTTATGATTTAGTGTGCGATATGTGGGTAAATTCAATGTACATATGATGTATGTATGTATATACATACATCATATAAAAAAAGTTTTTTAATTTTCATGAATTTTATATATTATCATACTACATGTTAATTAATAATAAATATTTTTTTTAAATATATAGAAACTTTCAATAACATTTGTGTGTACTTCTAAAATTATTAAAGTAATACAAAACAATTTATAATTGTAGTAAATTTTTTTGGTATAAAAATTATACAAGCATTTTTTAATAGTAAAGTTTTTGTTGCACAAAAAAGCTAATTTCTAGCTTATTCTGAAATTTTGTGTCAAAAATAAAACCACATAAAAAATTTTCATTTCAAATAAAATCTGTTTCAATTTTTCACGTCAATAATTTTGAATTTTTCAGTGATAATTAAATATTCGTATTTAGGTATTACAGATGATTTCAAGTCACGTGAAGCAAAACTTTCACACCTACAGACGTTGATTTTTCATTGTCCTCACTTGTTTTGGAAAACAACAACATAACAGAATATAGTACTTTACTACGCGACGTTGGCTATTTAAAAACTATTTAAGATCACAAAAACAAACGGTGAAAAAAATCTCATTTAAATAGAAGTTAAATATATGTACATAGATAGCATTTATTTACAAAGCCAAGAAATTTTCCTAATGTTTGGAGGGCACAGAACATTAAAAATTCAAAGAGAATGCTCACTATTCCAGCACGTATTAAATTCATATATAAAATAGAATTTTGGAATTGTATAATAAAACGGAACAGCAAAATATGTATAATCACGTGGGTGTATCAAATTGAGAGTGATGATTTACCATGTTACACGGGCGATCTAAACGAAAAAAGGAAAAATATATGAGTATGTAATTATAGATCATAGCTTACAATATGTAAACATATAAAGAAAGGTATTTATATAAAACAAACTTAACTACATATCGAAGGTTTTTTGAGGCAACCATATACATACATACATATCTACAATAAATTAATTTAAACTTCTTTTAATAAAATTTTGACATATATACTCGTATATACCACTTTCTATTGATTGCTAGATTGGAAAAATATATATGTATGTATGCCAAGGTTATTATAAAACAGGGTTTCTTCATCGATATGTAGTTATCTGTAATAGTAGCTAACTAGATAACTTTGCCTGCTTTATAACGCCTTTGGTTGTCAATCCAACTCTTTATTTGTTGTGGTGTCCTTTGGCTAAGAGCTTTAGATTGGTTAATAGCGTTTTGGCATTCATTTAGAGTTAGAAGTTGATTTAGAGCTGATAAATCTCCGAATATGAATGATATGGCTTCTCTTTCAGCATCGCTCCATCTACAACGTTTTGTTTTACCGAATGGTGATCCTACGTATAAAAAGAATGTGTTAGTTGATAAGAACTGATATTTATAATACTATACATTTATCTAATTGGCGTCTCTTTCTTATAAAAAATGTTATAACCAGATACAGAAAGTAATGATTATTATATACAATTTTTACCAAAAAATGATATTGATTAAATTGAATTATTGTTCAGAAGCACAGTATAGAAAAACAGTAAAGCAACACATGCTGAATAATATTATATATGTACTATTCTTAACGTACTATGATTGTAGTTTTGTAATTCTCAATAATCTTTTGAGGGTTTTTCTATAAGCATTCTATAAGTAACTTTTTAATTGTAGTTGAAGTCTGTCTACTAAAGTGCTGCTTAGCTGCAACAAAATGCATCTAGACATATATACTAAACCAGCAACAAATACATTTTTTAAATTAATTTTTTATAACTTTAAATACATTTTTTTAACAACACGCGTTTTAGTTACGCACTTGTAATAAAACAATTAAAAACTGAAACAGTAGTTATTTTTTAATAGTAAAATATAATAAAGTCGGCTAAAAAACAATATACATTGCTCAAAAAAAAAATAATTTAGTTATTATATTATTGCTTATAATCATTACGCTCTCTGGTTATAGCCATTAAATATGTGTACATACATATGTATGTGTTTCACGAACTCAAGTTTTGTTTCGTTGATTGGGAATTTCCTGATGTGTGTATTTTTTCATTGAATTGTCAAAAAGTGAAATGAGTTCTTCTAAATAAATAACTTTTTGTTGTTTTCAAAATGGCTATAAGTGAAATACTTTTGCATTCGCAAGTTATTTGGATAAGTTTTTTAAGAACAAATCAAAACCATTTCTGACTAATAACTAAATTTAAAATTCTGTTTCAATCAACTTTATCTAAAAAGTTTTATAAAAATATCTTTTTTTAGTGATTTCCATAAAAAAATTATTCAAGCACTGTGAAAACAGCACATACATAAATATATATATTTTTCTTATATAATTCAGATATAGCAGACCAGGCAAATATATCATTTTGCATTATGACAAGCCAATGTTAAATTCACTATTTCTGAGATAATTTTGAAGCACTTCCATTAGACAAATTCAGCATATTTAACTTCTTTGCCATCACTTTTTTATTGGGATGTTATTAGAAGGTTAAATTTTGAATAAATTATAAATTTAAAAATGAGTGCACTTACTAC
Source organism: Gymnocheta viridis (assembly GCA_956483585.1). Taxonomy (NCBI): domain Eukaryota; kingdom Metazoa; phylum Arthropoda; class Insecta; order Diptera; family Tachinidae; genus Gymnocheta; species Gymnocheta viridis. Next base: position 40,300,697 of record OY101443.1, on the reverse strand, counting down.
TTCTTCGCTTTTTCGTGGATGAACTTGAATTTAAGGATTGCTGTAATGAGTCCCCGTTTGCATTACAGTTTTCCTCATCAGTGTCATCTTCTGAGCTATCACTTGAGTCCCCCTCTACATCATGTTCGTCACCAACAGCTGCCATTAATATTTTCGATACACAAGTGATTTCCGCTACGGGGATAGGAACCCTGTAAATATTCTTGTGAATTTCTTTATGATGGCCCATAAAATTGGCTAATCTCTCCACCGATGCCTCTTCTATATTTAGTAGAGATGTGTACGTCGCGATATGTTTTCTCAATATGGTTCCTCGAAGAGTATCTGAAAATTTAGCACCACATTCCATTGAAAACATTCGTAATAATGGGCAAGCTCTGTAGTACTCTTTGGAGAGCTTCGTTGTGGTCGGTCTAGCAAAAATATATTTATTTTCGCTACTAATGCCTGCTTGCTTTCTATATTTCAATATAATTTCAAGGGCTTTGGTGCACATCGGGCTCAACAAAACGCTGACAGTCCTTCCCAGCTTACCACGCAGTGAAATTCGCACAAACTGTTTTGCAAACTTTAACGAGTTTTTAGAAACATTATTCAAAATATCCTTATCTATACTTTCTGTTATAGTTTCCTTATTATCAAAATTTTTAACTGTTAGCCTCTCTATTTCACCCGATCTCCTTCTATTAAAAATTTGAATTAATATTAACGTAGCTTGCACTAGTTGCATCCAACTGGACAAACTGAACATCTCCGATAAGCTTCCTATGCAGTTAAGTACTCGTTCTTTTAAATATGTATAAAGTTTCTTTATATCATCTATTGACGGCAAAACGATTTTCTTGTTTCTTTTTTGGTTAGATTGATCGTCCAAAGCTGTTTTGTTTATTAAAGCAATCTCTTGATCCCATAAAAATAAAAAGTTTTCTAAATCACCTTTTAGGTCGTCTCGTTTTTGTTTTATGAGCTCTAGTTTTTGTTGCATGCCACACTTTTTTATTAGGCTAGTCAAAGCCGGCGCTACAGCAGGCGTTTTGAACCCTACGAAAGTGTCGCTCCATTTAGCAACGATTCGGAGAGCTTTGATGCAATTGTCAAACAATTCTGGTTTATAGATTTCTTTTAATTCATTTATTGTAGGATCAAATTTGTTAATTTCTATTTTGAAACGACCAAGTAAGCGTAGCTTTGCACGAATCATGTCATGTAGGTGTACTGAGGAATATTTCTCTGCTAGATAGTTTCCGTACTTAACTATTAGTTCATCATATCTGATTGATTGAACGATTTCATCGTTTCGAAGAACTGGAAATATTTTTGTTTTCAAAATACTATTCGCTGACGGATGGATATACTGAGTCAATTTGTGGCTTTCAATTAGATTAGAGCGTTTGCCTTTGGTTTTACCACATGATGTTCTTTTGTGAATTCGTATAGTTCTTTTTGAAAAAAAAGCTTTGCAGCTTTTACAACACACATAGTCGTCAACCGTATTTTTGCATTTACTGAGCTGTCGGCGGCTTACTATAAGAACTCCAGTATTGTATTGTGCGGATGTGTTATGTTCAAAATCTCCTTTTTTTCTAAGTTTGTTCATAATTTCCAAGCGCTCCTTACTGCTTTTAGGGAAACCAAAAGCTGTTTTGATTTCTTTTTCGCTTTTATGCTTTGCAAAGAAATGTCTGCTTATTTTGGTCTGTAATTTCTTGCAGTATATGCAAAAATGCTTTTTTGTGCTAGATTTGGAATATGAAATTGACACTTTATTTATGTTAAGAGGCTCTTCAATCTCATCAACACAATCACTTTTATCTGCAATACTTTTTATAGAGTTCTCTAAAGTATCTTTACTCTTGTCGGCTGAACAATCTGGAATGTATTCTGAGAAGGAACTTAGATTTCCACGATTAGAAGTTATATCAAGAAAATTGTCCGATTCGAAACTATTGTCGGCGTTTTTAGACGAAGAAAGCGTCAATGTACTGTTTTGAAAGTGCGTTGTGTTTTTAAAATTCGATATTGGTTCTGTTTGTACGTTCTGCATTTCAGTTTGATTTCCGCAAGTAGAATTTTCCAAGTGCAGACTGTTTTCGGTGTTGTTACACGTAAAGAGAGGAAATATCATATTCTTAGTGGTTCTTTTAAGATTAGATATTGTGTCTGTCTGTGAGTTTGAAGCTTCTGCTTCATCACCACAAATTTAATTTATACTAAGCTCATTACCTGATAGTAAATTTTTTTCGCCGTTGTATGTAGTAAAAGGCAATACAGTAGTTTTTGAGGTTGTAGTGTTTTTCAGATCCGATATTTTGTATGTTTGAACGTTCAGTATTTCAACACGATTTCCAGGACTATTATTTTTATCATTTATATTTTTTGATTGCAAATTATCTTCGGTGTTGTTACACGTAGAGATAGGAAATATTATATTCTTAGTGGTGTTTTTAAGATTAGATATTGTGTCCGTCTGTAAGTTTGAAGCTTCTGCTTCATCACCACAAATTGAACTTATACTAAGCTCATTACCTGATAGTAAACTTTTTTCACCGTTGTATGCAGTAAAAGGCATTATAGTAGTTTTTGAGGTTGTAGTGTTTTCAAGATCCGATATTGTTTCAGAAGTAATTATATCAAGCATATTTCCCGATTGCAAATCGGTAGAAAAATGTAAAAAACTATTTTGCGATGTGTTTTTAATATTAGTTATTTTGTCTGCGTTTAAATTAAATATTTTTGATTGTAAATTATTTCCGGTGTTGATAGCCATAGAAAGAGGAAACATACCATGCTGAGGTGTGATATTAGTTAACAAAGCTGTATTTTTGCATGGAAATTTGTTTATGCTTCCAATATCAATTTGAATTTCCTTCGAGTTACTTTTTAATTGTTCATGAGCTAATTTTTCTGTAATGGAATTTTGTTGGTTGATACGTATTCGAGAGCTGAGTATTAGAGATTTGTATTGCAGGTTATGTACAGATGAACGAAACGGTGAATTAAGATTCGATGTCAAAGTTTTTTCTTGTGCTTGCAAGTTCAGCTTTGTGGATTTATTACGCAATTTGCTTATGGGGCACCGAAACCCTGATGTGGACTTTTTGTCTACATGGGAACGACAACTTGATGTGCACGGTGAACTATCATTCGATATTGAGAACTTTTCTTGTACTTTTGAGTTGGATTTTGTGGATTTATTATAAAGTTTGTCTAGAGAGGAACGACAACCTGATGTGGACGGTGAATTAGTATTCGATGTCAAAAATGTTTCTTGTGTTTGCGAGTTAAAATTTGTGGTTTTGTTACGCAGTTTGTCTGCAGGGAATCGAAATCTTGATGTGGATGGCGAATTAGCATTCGATGATAAAAATTTTTCGTTTTTGTTTTTTAAATCAAGAAGCTTTGACTTATCATCTAAAATCATACAATAATTACAAAACCATTCATTATATATTAAAAACGTTATTTTAATTGGTCAATGGTGCGGATAATAACGTGTGTGAAGATAAATTTCGGAATTTAAACCCCAAGGCACAAACCAAATGCATTAACAGTAAAATGTTCACCCCATAACATGAAAATTCTGGAGGTATATACTCCAAACGGAATTCTTGATATAATTTTCCACCATATGAACTAAAAAAGCGGAGCATGTAGTATGTTTTATTTTTGTAATAAACAAAAAATGATGTTTAAAATTGCAACGACACTATAATTTTTATCAAAGAATAACTTGAATTTTGTTCAGGATATGTTTTGAATTTCGGGTGAACGAACATACAAATTTTATACAAAATTTAGAAACGATTAAATATTTGTATGTAAAACGTAAATGTTATAGGTTTCTTTCTACCCTTGAGTTTCATTAAGGAACACAAAAGACATCGATTACAAAAATATTTTCACATATTTCACACAAAAATCAAAAAAATTAAGAGCACAAAACACATAAATTCATAAAATATTTAGTCACCTAATTATGTTCGTTTTCCGGGAGTTCGTCTTCCAGGGAAAACCAAAATTTGAAAATTTAGAAAAAGATCAAAAAAATTTGTGAATTTAGACGATTGAAAATTTTTTTTAATTTCATAAAAGGATACAATAGACATAACTTCAAAAAATATTTGGTCAACCAGATATTTTTGTTGTACTGAAATGCATCCATTATAGAAAATCAAATATTGAAAACATAGAAAAAGTTCAAAAAAGATATCAAAACGCAAATATTAAAAAAGTTAGGTTATTGAATTTCATAAAGCAGTACAAAAGACAGAAATTTCAAAACTATCTAGTCTCCCAGGTATGTTCGTTATCCTAAAAAATACTTAAAAATTTTTTTGTGCATTTTTATGAAATTTAATCGTTGAAATCCTTAATGTTTGCGTTTTTCATAAATTTATTTGATATTTTCTTAGCTTTAAAGTTTTGATTTTCAATAAAGGACGAATTGAAGGGCAACTAAATATTTTTGGAATTTGTGTCTTGTGTACTTTTTTATGAAAAACATCTTAACTTTTGCTTTTTTATAATTATTTTTTCTAAGGAGCAATTCCAGGAAAATTAGCATACTTAGGCGGCTAAATATTTTTCGAATTGCTGACTTTTGTAACTTTTTATGCAACTAAATGGTTTGATTTTTTTAAAATTTTCAAATTTGTTTAGGGAAAAAGAAATTGTTAAGATTTTCATAAAAAAGTACAAAAGAAACAGATTCCAAAAATATTTAGTTCATTGTCCTGGAATTCGTCCTTTAAAAATTTTAAAATAAGAAAGTATCAAAAGCGCAAATTTTAAGGATTTCAACCATAGAATTTCATGAATATATACAAAGTAGATTTTAAAATAGTTTTTTATTAAAACCATATACTGCATGTTTCATTTGCCTCCAGGATTTTCATACCTATGTTATGGGGTTAACATTTCTCTGTTACTGTATTTAGTTTACGTCTTTACAGAAACAATTACGAATTTTAGAGTTTATCTTCGCACACTTCAAATAAAACTGCATAATAATTCTTATACTTATAATGATTGTGGATGGCAACCGGTTCTCACTCAGTTGGCTTGCCAGTTGCTAAATATTATATTATGGATTCCAATTTATTTTAATATTTAGTTATCTTTTAGCAACTTCTAATTTACAAGTTTGTTTGATATCTATAATCGACCCAATAATTTAAAAAGCGTTATTTTACTGGGTAATACATTTTTTGAAAATACTATAGTCAGTATGGAAATATGTTGTTGTAAAAAGAAAAAATAGTTTTTACATAGTAAGTATTTTTCACTCACTTTTAAAAATTGAGTTTTCGAAAAATATATGTGTATGTATATACAGCACACTAATTCATATATGTATGTATGTACAATCTAAATTGAAAAACTTGTGCAAATCAAATTTTATGTAATTTAAACATTATATTAAGAAGTTCTAATTAGCGCAAATAAAAATTTGTCAGAGGAAAACAATTTTATGGGAAGAAGAATTTTTTTTGAAAAGTTTTTAAATTTTGATTTTGGACTATTTGTGATTTAGTGTGCGATATATGGTACGCTTTCGAAAAAATACATTACAGTACATTTTTCAAAAATTAAATTTTGAAAAAGTGAGTAAAAAACGCTAATTTAAAATTACTTTTGTCAACAGTAAATCTTCACTTTGTCTAATCAAAATATTTATCAAAAAAACTATCTAATTTTTTTTTAAGAGTATTATGTTTTATCATCACAAAGGGACCTATTTTTCTGGACCCAAGTGGGCCGGTTGCTTGCAATCGCAGCCTGTGCAACCCATTATTTTTATGCAAAAAAACTTTTTTTATTTGTTTTTGAAAAAGTATGTTTTAACATAAAAACTCGCTTTTAAAAAAGTGGATGGTTTTTTTGGAAAAATTCTTACATATTTGTATGAAAGTGCGAAAGGGAAGAATTACTCCTGGTCTTTTGTTTTTAACAAAAATGTTGCTTATAAGTGGGTTTCCTATGTACATATGAATCATATCATACATACAATGCACATATCGTCGTTTGTATGTAGCTTACTGTATTTTATGTGCAAAAAATGTTTTCTTGGTAAGTCCTGTTAAGGTTTAGTTGTACCTTAGGGGAAATAAGACCAGTGCAAGGCTAGTGATCTGTCTAGTCCCTATAATTGGGGAAAAGTTGTATCATGAGCTTTAGTTCAGTTCCATTTCTCCAGTGACTTGCCAAAAAAATGTTTTGAATATAAAAAACAATAACTTACTACCGTAAATATTCTTTTAAGCCAGAGGTAATCAAAAGTGTTGGCAGCTTCTGAATTCTGCAGAGAAATGAAGTTTAGCTATTTCGATATCTTAAATCATCTTCACTTTACGCAATGTGGTTGGCAATAAAGTAAACTTTGTTGTAACCAATGTCGATTAATATCAGGTCTACGGATCTCTATGGAAATTTTTTTCATATTGAGATTATTTTACATTCTTACAGAAGTTATATTGTCGTTGTGAGATGCATAGACCCAATATTAATTGGCATTGGTTATAAGCATTAAATTCTAAAATTTATAGTTCTACGATATGTACATAAGTATACATATGCATATGAAAATATCTACAATTATACATATGTACATACATAAAAACATTTCACTTACCACTTTTAGCAACAAGGAATGCTTCGTATTTCCCACCACTACATTTTGCAATGCATATTTTTTCCGCGATTTTCTGAACATTTCTTGATTGTAATACGCCAAATTGGTCGTTACTAAATTTTACGAGAGAGAACATTTGTAAATCCAAAATACGTCAACTTGTATAGCTTCTCTAGAAAATTAAAAGTTATAAAAATATAAAATAAATAGAACATGAAAAAACAAGAGAAAATGTTAAAAAAAAAAATTAACAGCAATCAATAATTCCAGAGTTATGGGGCTCCAAAATTTTTAATGAATAGCGTGATTATGTATTAATTTCGAACAAATTTGTTCCAAATGGAATATGGTTCCTTCCACGGTAGATTTATTACGTACATACATATGTATGTATGTATAAACACTATAAAGATCATTTGGGTGGTCCTGAGACCGGGTGTGTAGAAAATCTTCAGTGAAATCATTTCCTCTTGGAGCAGATGCTTAAAATGTGACGCTCAATCGGACTTCTCTACGAATATTTCGGAGGCCAATACGTCGAAAAATGTAAGAAGCCATAACTTTTTTTAATTTAACTTTTCTCTTGTAATTTTCTATGAGGTACGCAATTTTTTCCATTTGGAGCCCCTTTACTAAATAAGTTTTGGAAATTGAGTAACTGCTCCAAATGAGAAAACAATGAGCACAAATTATTAGAAAATTTTAAATTATCTTACATATGTACATACATACCTCCAAGCTCTTCGAAATTTAATGGTTTTCTTCTCTAGAATATTTCTTTTAAATATTTGACAAAAAACACCACCAAACATATACGTACGTCTTAATTCATACTCGAGAAACTTTCAAATGAATTTGAAATGAAGCTGCGAAAACACATTTAGTAAATTTAATCTTGAACGTTGCTTAAAGAATGTGAACCGTTATATTTCAGCGAAATATGTGTTAACATACATATGTATGTACAGTGTAAGAAATAACTCTACATACACCACATAATTTTAGGTTTTAAGGGAAGTGAAGAAGATAACTTAGGGTTCTAATAAATATGTTTATTTACAAAATAAAAATGTAATTCCTAAACAAGAATGACAAAATACATACAGCCACAGCAGTGATGGAATACATATATAATAATTGTTAGCACAATTCAGGAGACAAATTTTTTGGTCGGTCTTTTTATATCACTATTTGTTGACTGATGTGGTAAATTAAGTTATATTGCATCTTAATAATGAAACCATCCTTAAACAACATCAGCAAAATGATAGGGGTCGTTGTCTTCTTCGAAAGCCCATTGATTTTAGTGACCTACTTGTCAACAAATGTCATCGGATTTTTTTCTAATATGTTCCTAAGCCAATAGACAAAAACTATTGAAGGAACTTTATCTCGTAAATAAATATGCCTTGATATACCCTTAGTTACACTTTAAGGAGCTATGGCGTTATTTGTAGTGCGTATTTCGGTTTTTATGGGATGTAATGCAGACTGCTATTGGCTTAGGAACATATTAGAACAAAATTCGATGACATTTGTCGACAAGTCGGTCGTCTCTAAAATCAATGGGCTTTCGAAAAAGACAACGACCCCTATCATTCTGCTCAGATGGTTTCTTTATTAAGATGCAATATAACTTAATTTACCACATCAGTGACCAAAATAGAACAACCAAATAAGTTTCCCATCATCGCTGTGGCTGCATGTAGACTATTTTCCGATGACTGTATAACGTTTTGTTATTGTTGTTATTATTATATTTATGAATTACTTTTTTATTTTGTAATTAAACCTATGTATCAAATCCTAAATATTGACCCGCATTTTCTTCTCCACTTCGCACAGAACCCAAAATTATGTGGTGTATGTTGAGTTTTTTTCTTAACTGTATGTATACACGTATACGTATGCATATTACAATATGTCTACATATATGCAACGTTGCCAGAATGATAATTTTTGCATATTTTTGTCGATTTTTGTACCCAAATTTGATTTGTTTTGCTGCATGAAAAATCGCCCAAAACAAAAACGACCAAAAAGGTTTATGAAATATTGCCCAACTCTAAAAATGCCCAAAAATAATGAAATAAAATTATATATAACGCAAAAAATCTGCAAAAGCACCCAAAATAAATGAAAAATTTCCAGTTTATTAAGTTGCAGGAAGTCTTTATTAATAGGCGTCGTCTTGCGAAAAACCGTGGTTGGGATAAGTTTGTGCTCGGCCAGAGGCCGGCTATGCAAGATATCTTTACTAAATGTAAAAACAATTAAATCCACTTTTTAATTGAAAATTTGTAAAGAAAATTTCGAAAATCTGTATTTATTTGTTGATCCATAATTTCCAAGATATGCGAAACCGGTGATTTTTTAATTGACTATAATTTTCTATCGATTATCATATTTTTTATTCTGAGAGGTGCTTCTAAAGTAAATTTTTCCTAGATTTCAGGTATGCCGAAAAGTGCTTCCGCTGAGTAGACATTTTTCCACTTAGGGAATTTCTCGTAAGTAATTATTGTTTTGCATTGCAGGCCTTTGGCCGTGCTTAAAAATTATTTCCTCTAGGTACATATGTTGAAAGAGTAATTATTATTTTTTTATTGCCGGCCTTTGGCCGTAATAAAGATTTTTCTCCACCATGTTGTTTCCCGACACGGCAACTATTATTAAAGTGTTCCTGCAATCCAAGATCTTTTGCAAGTTTTAATCATAAAATATATCCGAAAATTATGAACGTTATTTCATAAATATTTTTGGGCTTTTTTCATAACCAAAAAAAAAATAACAATGAAAATAATACATTTAATTTTCAAGTGCTTATAAGTAACACTAAAAGTGAATCGATTGAACACAATATTTGAAACGTATTCATATCAGAAAAATAAATTAAAACTTTTTAAACAAAATTTCAGAAGTATATTTATTTTACCCATGTTTTATTGTTTTTTTAATTTCTATCTGTGTAAATATTTTTATAACATGAGATAGGGTACTGTATATATGTAGATGCCTATTATCATAAATTTAATACGGTTTTCAATTCTATACATGTATTTCACCTTAAATACTTAATATAATAATATCCCTTTTTTTTATATAAATTAATTATTATTACTTGAATTAAAAAAATGTGATAAATTTTTTCGTTAAATGATATTTATATTCCCACAGCTTCTGGCAACGCTGCACATAGTAAATTATTTAATCTCGCCCTACTATAATAGAATATACTCTGCAAGTAGGGTTGCCATTTCTCTTTGGATAAAAAGAGGATGTCAGTCACAGAAAAACAGGATATTTTAAATAAAAAAACACCACTAAATATTTTCAGAACAAAAATCGAAATTTTTAAAAATAATAACTCAATACAAATAAATAAATTGTGGATATCTGACGATGTTACTAGTTCATCTTCAGAAAAATCGCTTTTGTATTGCCATCGAGACACTTTTCTTCTCGAAAGAATTATTATCCGCAACACGAAATCAATTATTGGCGCAGTAATTGCTTGGATTACGATTTAAACAAAAATATTAGTTACGACAAACATTTTCTTGACTCGGCTGCAACACAACATTAATCTTTTGAACATTTCATTCACGAAGTTCCTTTGTGATTTGATTTTAAACTTATTCCATTTGATATTCAGAATATGGTATCATTACCTCCACCAGCTTTTCCATGTTTCTAAGAAATTTTTCAAATTGAAGTTATTAACACTATACAAAAATATTTACGTATCGCTGCTTTATTGCAACGTAGTCATGTCTTAAAAAACTTGATTTTCGAGCAAGGAATGCAGAAATATTCGCCGTATTGCTCTTCACCTTGTATGACAAATTTATACAAATATTTTGTTTACTCACCTCTTGAGAATAATTTTTAATTTTGCCATTGATGTGTACGTGAATTAAAAACGTTAAACTCGTTGTCTGATGAAAGAGTTTTTTTGAGATATGACTACGTTGCAATAAAGGAGCGATATGTATACTTCCAAATTTTTCTCCAACAACAAGACAATAGCTAATGAGCAGTTGTGTTTTTCACAGTTTTAACAACACATAAAAACACATGTTGTAAACCACAATCACACGAAGTTGTCTATGTAAACTAAATTCACAAAACTACAAATAAGTATTGTAAATCTTAATTGCAATTTAAAATTTACAACATTAAATAACAACCGTTGTAATCCATAATCGGACCAGGTAATACGTTTAGCAATACATATAGTGTATTTCTGTGTTTCCTAGGTCTCATTATTCCCAAACTTGACGACAAGTTGTCGAAATTTTCAAAAAACAAGAATACATAAGATCAGGTTTGCATTTTTCAAAAGTGTGTAGGATTTTGAGTCCTAGCTTTAATATGCATATTAATGAGCTATTAATATAGATGATCATTTAGCGGTTTATATGTAGATATTTTAATTATGTATGTGCAACTAATAGTGATTTTACGAAGTATTATGTTAGCAATTATTTGTCTGCTTTAATATAGTAATGTAAAATAAACTGTTTCTTGTTTTACTTTTATGTAACTTTTACTGTTGAACAATATGGAAAGCAGTCAACATTAATTAGAGATAAAATAGTTTTGACGATTGCTGCGATAAAATTTATTAAAATATTTTAACATTTAATGTTAATATATGTATGCATTTATTGCTATCTAGATGAGGTGTAAATTATTCGTTCCCTAATTGCAGTTTCTTAAAAAAGGGAATGGTAATACTGCTACAGAACACTTGCTTGTACACACATACACCAGGTATATTATAATTAGAGATGGGATCGTGAGTAACTTTTCAGACACGATCAAGCAAGCTCACGAAAAAAAGATTACTTTCTGTATAGAAGCCTTTCTCCGGTTCAAAAACTCTCTCTGTTGTATTTGAACTGCCGGCTTACCTTTCCACAGATTTTCTACATGACCTGCTGTATAATGGTTTTTCACATTTTTATGGCTTTCTTAATATTTTATTTTTGAGCTATTTCCAATTTAACGATAATTCGTGCAGCAAAAAATAATACAATACAAAAAAATTTTCACGAAATCATCACGCAAATAAAAATACTCATGCACGCTCAATCAACCATAGTGGGCCCCATCACTAATTATAATGCATCTTGCAAACACAGTTGCCAAATTTATGCATGCTTAACTCATTCTTAAATTTGGCAATATTGAGTCATGTGAGCTTTATTTACATACATATGTATGTATATATAAATAAGGTCTGAACACATGCGTACATATCGTCATGTGATTTCAGAAAAGCCCTAAGTTACAAAAATGTCAAAATCGACTTCTTGATTGATTACGATGCACCAAATCAAAATTTTACAAGTTAAAATTCTAATAATTCCTTAATAAGAAATAAGCTTTAACTGCATAAATTTTTCAAACTTTTAGTTAACTTTTCATATTAATGCTTATCCTGTAAAATTTATTCAATTTAACTTAGGGCTTTTATGAATGTTTACTCAAATTATAAATTTAATTTCTGGAGATGTACATAAATACATACATACATACTCGTATGTATGCAGGTGGTAAAAGAGCAAATTGTACATACATATGTATGTATGTAGTATATACATACATATATACACATATATGCATACATACATACATAGTATATAATATATAAAATTTGCTCAATATGTACTTCAATAGTGGGTTAACTAAAAAAAATAGTTTTTGAGTTAATAATGCAGAATAATTTGGCTTTCTGTATACATACATATACATATGTATTTACTTAAGTACTTGATTTCAATCCAACGTGAGTTCGTACATAAATACATACATATGTATGTATGTAAATATGTGTATACATACATACATATGTATTTCAGCAGTGGGATACTACAAGATTTTCACATATTATGACCTGCTGTATTACGTAATAGTATATACTTATGTATGTATATGTATGTAAGTAGAAATACGGTATTAGGGACTAAGTCCCCTAATTTTGGGAAACTTAAATAATGGGGAACTAATATTCCAGAATTTATATGAAATACATATGTATGTCCCTTAAGTAATGAACTAATACTGCAAGCAAATGTCACCAATAAAAAAAATGTTAAAAAATTCTACGAAAAACCGAAACCAACATGGAATTTCTTAATACTTTTGGGAACCTAGTACGTTTTTGGGACTGGCGAGTTAGTTCGTTATGAACTTAGTTCTTTCGGCCGGTGTTAAGAGGATCTCCACTATAATCTTCGAATTTTGATTTCGTTGAGAATACATTTCTTGGGCCGGGCTTAGAGGGAATTTCTTCTTTGTTTATCGAATAATAGCATCGAAGACTTTTTGCCGACATGCCTTTTGGTTAAAAAGATAACACTTGTGACCCATAATATGCAAAGAAACTTTTTTCAGTACTACCGCTATTCGATAAAGAGAGTGAAGGCCTTAAAAGCGAAAATTCATAGAAACTTTGATTGCCTATGGCTTTATTCTCCTGAAACGCGAACAGAAATGAGGATACAATTTAATTTTTTTTAAATAAAGTAACTCCCAAACGGAATGAATAAATATCCTATTATGAATAATTTTTCATGAGAAATTAAACTTATGGAGGTGTTGGATTTAATTCCTTAAGCATAATACTTAGGGGTGTTGCTGGTTGGGATCATTGTGAAACGTCTGAAAATGATACGTACATATATAGATGGTTAGGTATTATAATCTAATACGCCGGTTCTACGCAAAATCTTTCATATTCAGAGATGTCTTCACTAAGAAATGTGCTTAAACCATAATACCTTTATGGTGATCCAAAAATTATTTATAAAAGCATCACAATCAGGTGTGTTTCAGAAAAGTAAATGCAAATGAAGTTTGAAAAATTGACTTTTTTAAAAATGATTTTTTCCAAGTACATAATTTTCCGTTATCATCCCTGTGTAGTTTTTGAATATTTTTTCATTTCAAATGGAAAATAGTAACAGCATACTACTAATTTTTTAGAAAACTAAAAATACAGTGTACTTTCCAAATATCATTTGCTTTTAATTTTTACACTATGACTGAATGTGATAATGCTTTCGCATCATATCATACTTTCGTTTATTCGAAAGGACCTCTCTCAAGTCACAATCGCAAATGTTGTGCGAGATGCGAATATTGTTAAATATTGCCCATACAATGTCTAACTATTGAAGAGGTTAAAAACTAGCAAAAAATATTAGCACAACATTAAGACCTCAAGGTCTCAGCGAACTTTGAATTTTCAATCCTCTCTAAAAAACTCTACTGTTTGCCACAGGATTTCGGTACCCATTGCAGAAGTTATGTAACGAATTTTGCATATCCGATAGTTGGACATTTTAGGGACGATATGTTTGCTCTCTTTTCATAATGTTTCTACCGTAAATTTTGTGTTGTTATCGGGTTTATTGCATTAAAATTTTTGAAATGTTTTGTTTGGTTGAATAGCTTTTTTAAGCTTATATTCATAACTTATATTCATCTCTGAAGTTTCAAAATGCGTGTCACATTTTTCTGATATAGAAATAAACTTTAAACACATCGCATACTTACAGAAATGCAGCAATTGTGTAATTATAAAGAGCTTCACCTACATAGCACTTTTTACGTCAAAATTTTGTTAAGGAAATAAGTAAGTCATACTGCTTCTGCATAATGCCGCAGAATGTCGACATTTTAATTGCTGTTGCAAAAGTTTACATGCAGGATGCACACAAATTGAATTTCTGTAAGTACGCCCTTGTATTATAAAAGCAGCTAAGGATAATGTAACTCATGACCATACATCCTCAAAATATTTTTAATGTATACACGGCTTGCCAAGATCTACACACATATACCGGCTATAAACCCCTTTTAAGAACCGATATCTTTCTGGAATAACATATTATATTGGTATTCTTTATTACATAAGTAATTATAAAGCGGTATTAAATAAACATTATTATCATTATTCAGCTTTTCCTCAAATAAGTCACACAATAACCATTAAAGATCCTCTTGCCGATAGGTATTTATCAAATGGCACTCTAATACCATTTAGAAGCACAGTTTACTTTGACAAAGTCCTTAAAATTTTCTTTTAAACTTTGTTTCGCTTCTACACATGCAAAGTTTACTTTAAAAAAAAATTTTGCGTTCGTTTGTTGGGTGCAACTAAATAAAAGTATGTGTAAAGGGCGAAAAAGAAAGCAACTTTTCGAGTACAGCAAAGTGTGTACTTACCCCCTTTCTTCTTCCTCTTATCACCTACAAACACAAGACTTTGCAAAGTAAACTTCGGCCGTGGAAAAGGGTTCACACATACATATGTATGTGATAAATGTGTTCTTAAAGGAGGTTTCAGGTTACTTAATTTGTGTTTAATGTCAGTTGCAACAAGTTACAAAAAAATTAAATCAAATAAGAAGGTTTATGTTTGTTTACAACACATCAAAAAAAAAATAATTCAAGTTTTAGCAGTAGCTTCGTTATTTCAGCTGACCTATATTTTTTAATTGCTATCACAAATCCTTTCCGTCTCGTACTACTATCTAGTAAAAAAAGTCGTTCTTTAGTAGTTATTTTTGCACTACCTCCAAAGTATCAACAACTGAATATTTTCGTGTTGTTAGTAATTAGAATATCCAGATAAAAAGTAGTTTCACTTCCACAAAATTTTGACCCACTTGTAATTTCTCTAAGTAATTGCGATGCTTCTTGTTAAAAAGGTTATATTAATTTTTTACATGTTTATTTGTAAAAAAATATAGATATTTATAGATTCGTAGGAGTAAAAAATACATCTATGTTGGTGGCTCTAAGCAGCTTCAAGAAAACGAGAACTTTCTGCAATGACAAACTTATGTTAAAATAATTAGAACTGATCCGATTTTGCACTACTTCTGGATGACATGTTCAGGATCTTATTGGCTTCTTTGGTTGCTCCGTTTTTCGCTCTGTAAGAAGTAATTGTACACCTAGTGATTTTTAAGATATGAAAAATTATGAGAATAAGTCATCTCAGCCATCTTAGCACTTTAAAATTGCTCTCTGAACAGTTCAGTGGAAGCGAATTCCACAGTATCTAGCTTCCTACTGGCAGTACCTTTTGCGAAAGTAAAGGTTATACAAATCAGTTTATCTTGAAATGTGTACGAATTGTTTATTGTATACACAGGGTGAAGAGACACCTTTTTGTGTGGTATAACTGATGATATTTGATGGCAAACGAAACGTACAATTCAGGCATATTTATTTAAATATTAATTTATTTATAATTATTTACTGTCTCGCGCGGTGTTGTCAACACGGCACTTTCAGAACTTTTTAGTGCGTTTTTAAATTTTTGAGCTTAAGTGCTTTTGATTTTATGTAAGTGCTTTATTTTTCCTGATGACAATAATATATTGGTAAAAATCAAAATACTTTTGAATTCATTTCAAACAATCTAGTTTTTCTTTTGCATTTACATATATTGTGTTTACTTTAGTTGTAAGAAAATATGCTAAATATGAAAGTATTGCTCCATTTATTGAATATTGTGTGGCAAAATGAAATTATATACATATAAACAATAAAATATTCGATGATATTGTACAATGTATGGGCCACGATAGTAGTAGATAATGATAACCATACAATTGCTAAAGCCGACAAAACTGCAATGTAAATGGGAAATCGTTAATATAGTATAATTGTGCAATAATTATTAATTATATGGCATTCACACAGTTTAACCAATTTTGAAGAATAATGGTTTGGTTTTCCTTATGTGCTATGCTTACTTTGTAAGACTGAATTATATGAAAAAACTTGTTCATCCTATTTTTTAAGTTCTCTAAAGCTGTTCGACCTAAAAAATGGAAGCTGTTAAAAATTCATGGCATTTTCCTTGTATACCAAGTACTTAAAATTTTTAAATTTAATG